>PKRV01002000.1:640967-787631 GCA_003709505.1 Hyphantria cunea
ATATATATATATATATATATACCTACATGTTTGCCAAGAGAATACCGAACTATGTTACAGGTATTACGCCACCTTAAACTTTGGTTAATGCAAACATTCTCTCAACTCAACATACATACGAGTACTTATTTAATGTTCATTTCATTAAATCTATATATTTGGTTTCATTGTTGTTATTATTATATTAATTTATATGGGTATGAGATAATTGAAAATAAATATATTTTACTATTATTATAGATACATTTTCTAGCCTTCTTGCACATCTAGATGTCTTTATCATAAATCAAATGAATTCACATTTATTCTACTTATCCCAAAAAGGCGAAAGCTTGTAGACGTTTATATATTTATTTTACATCTTCATGCATTCTCTACCAACTTAATTTTGGGTAGTGTCGAGATCTAACAGGGTTCAATGCAGTCCAGAATGATGATTACTAGTATAAAGTTTATTTCGATCTATTGAGCCTAATATAAATTCGTCAAAGGTTTGTGAAGAGTTGACATTATGACGAATTATCCCATTATGCCAATACTGAATTTTAAGACCATCCAAGTCTCCTTAAAGCATAATGGCATCGTTTAAGTTCCCACTTAACTCAGAAGTGAGTCACCAAATCAATGCTCTCGCCAAATGTATTTTGCATTAAGCTGAAATAAATATTAGCTCTTCGACTTTATCTCAGGACTAACACAAAACAATGTGTTTGGTTTTAAAATAAATGTGCTTTAACTGAACAGTATGCTATCCTTATATTTATATTCTTTTCGACTGTGGGTATATCAGTTATCGCAATAAAAAGTAACTTACTAATAATACACATACGTTACAATTACGATGGTACCTAAAGAATTGTTGAAAACGATGTAAGGTTAGGCGTGAAAACGTATCAAATAAACCCACATTCGCATTTATAATATTAGTTAAATGACGTAGATGCAAGAAACAAAATAATTTCATTCATTCGAATATCCTGCGAAAAAGTGAATATAGATATATATGAGTTCTTGCATAGTTTTTGGTGAAAAAAATCGTATTATATAGACCAAAAAAGTATACTAAAATAATTGGAACATTGAAATATATTATGTTCAAATATCAGCCTAAATCACGGTTATGGAAGTTTCTATCCAATTTCCTTAATGCCCAATGTAATATCTATTGGATTCTCGTTTCAATAAATAACTTAAAAGAGCCAATATCGTGATACTTACACATTAAAAATTTAATTAATTACAAAAATTTTGTTTGACATTTATAGCTTAATGGTTACTTTGTGTGCCAAATGAATTTTGGTAATATTTTCAGTAGGCAATAACGTAGAAAGGTTTATTAACGATTTGTGCATTAGCGCTTTTATTCTAGAATCTACAAAAAATAAATCATTTTAAATTTTACTTTGTTTTTTTTTTCATTTTAAATAACATCACAGAATTGAGCCTTTTACACTAACATATCATCGCAGTATCTGTACCCCAGATAGCGACGGCTTAATCTATCCAGTGTAATTAAAAATGAAAATGGCGTCCACTGTGTAAATCTTTCCTCATTTCATTAATCATCTTGAGGCCGAAAGTCTACAAAGCTGTGGCCGATGCCGGCAACTAATAACAAAGAGTATGATTTGAGCATCCCTTATCCTTTTCACTCCCACGCTAAAGAAGGACAGAAGTTTCTCATATTTTAACGTCAATATTCGTGTTAAAGACACGTTGCGTATTTTTTAAACATTAGTATTGGGTACGGAGTTGCAAAATTTTTTGATGGCTGAAATTATATTTTATTAATACAAAATTAAGATCTTTCGAGAGAAAATCGATGATACTTACATTTTTTTCGATATTGTTGACAGTACTGTAGACTTTTTGAACTGTACTGTCATTATTACATCAACAGCTTTTCATAGTCTACTACTGGAGGTAGGCCTCTCTATAGAAAAAGGATTTAACCTTCATTTGATTACACGATTAGCCTAGTGCCACACTACTTCCCACTACGCGAAGTGTTGTGTGTTCAATTCCCACATAAGAACACTTTGTATGATCCACGAATCGTTGTTATGAGTCTGGGTGTCTTTGTGTCCGGTTCATGTATGCTTTTAAAATCCCCCACAGAATTTATATTTCTAATGCGGGAGTTGTCTTTAACAAAAGAAAAAGAGAGCATTCTGTACGTAGACGGGTTGGTATAGGGTTTGTTTCAAAATCCCGAAGAGGTACGCGAGTGGCGTGAAGCCGCCCGTCGCCACTTTGGAGGCCCTCCAGCCGGTCATCCTCGAGTGTGCAGGGCGGCAGCACGGGACCCTTTCCTTCCGAATGACGCAGGTGCTTTCCGGGCACGGTTGCTTCAGGAAGTACCTGCACTCGGTCGCGCGGAGGGAATTGAGTCCCGCCTGCCACCACTGTGACTGCAGTGAGGACTCGGCCCAGCACACGCTGGCGGTGTGCCCCGCTTAGGCGCCGCAGCGTCGGGCCCTCAATGCAGTCATCGGAGGAGATCTCTCGCTGCCGGCCGTCGTACGCTCCATGGCCGGCGACGAGAGCAGTTTTACCGCGGTCGCGACCTTCTGCGAGGAAGTCATCTCGCAGAAGGAGGCGGCGGAGAAGGCCCGGGAGGACGATCTCCACTCGGACCCGATTCGCCGTTAGCGAACCGGGTGGCGGAGTTGCGCCTATCAGCGCCTCATGCCGCCTTGAGTGTGGCCGCGGATGGGCGGGACGGGTTTTCCCCCCATCCGCTTCGCAGGCCAGCCGCGAGGGGGCGACGTTACGCGTGTGCCATACGTCGCCTAAATTGAGAGGATATAACATCTAGAGACGGTGCCCGCTCCAGTGCGGGCAAGCGCTGGGAGGGGTCCGGATGGCGTAAGAAAGCGGTTCCCGGATCTCTCCCGTCTCAGGCGCAGAGTGGCACACCGTGTGGTTTTAGTCGGCTCAATTCCGACTCACCGCCCCGCCGTAAACCCCGATGGGGTGAAGGCCCGAGGGGGTTTCCACACGTAAAAAAAAGGGTTTGTTACAAAATGGTCCGGTTGGCGTTAGAAAACAGTTCCCGGATCCCTCCCGTCTCATGCGCAGAGTGGCACTCCGTGTGTTTTTAGTCGGTTCGAATCCGAATCAAAAATAATCTGGGACCTAAAACTTGTTTGTGATTCTCTTCTTATCATATCTCATTTCCAGCTAGCTTGTATTTTTTTGTATAATCACATGTTCATACAAAGCAACAAAGAAAGATAAAAAGGTTACCGGTAACAAGAAATAATTAATCCCGTTCTATTTAACACAATTTTTTCAATGAAAAATAAGAAAAGTATTTTATCTAAATATCATCCTATAAGCCGTAAGAATTTGCCATTCGCAGAATTGTGTTTTACAATTTCATATTCTTTCATAGTTTTAAAATAAAGAAAAAGAACTATAACTGTCTCTGAAAATAACGTTCTTAGAGAAAAAGTTTTCCTTGATAGGGTAACACAGATCATAAGAATAAAATAGAGTTAAGACTTAAGAAAGTAAATCATAAAGCACTTAGTCCTCTTTGCGTGGCCGTAGATAGCAATGAACAGTTGTGGTAAATTTATTAATAATTTATGAAAGCAAAGTGGCTGTGAAAAAATAAACATGGTTAATAAAAGGCATTTGTCTGTCTTTCACCTTCGCTTTTCTAGTTTTTCTTGTCTTAATCAGTTTTAATGTTTACAGTGCGAGTGCGCGTGTGTGACTATGTTAGGATATTTAACTTATCTTTTATGTTCATGATACGCATTTGAACAACAGCTTATCAGCCAGCTATTGAAATGTTCAGTTAAATGAAAATAACAAGAAATTGTTGACATACATTTTACTATTTTGTATTGAAATACTCGTCCGTAAATTTTTTATAAAATGTTTTGTAACCTGCTTCAGCAATGTACCCAGTAATACTCGTATTTTAAAATATAAAGTCAGATAGTATGTTGTCTAGAGACATGAACATTTGTAAATGCCTAAAGCTCTATTGTAAAATACAGTTTTTGAATGTAAGTCAGCTGATTTCCCATGCGGGGAGATGCGAGACAAAATCTGGCATAAGTTTTATTTTCACTGACAGAAACTTAGCAGTAGAACCTTTTTAGTTAGACGACGAAACAGAATTTAGTAACCGAAGCAAAATTTCTACTAATAACTTGAAAACTAATACTTCATTTGCAACTGAGATACGTACTGGTTCGACTAGTTATAAAAACCGATTACTGTATAATTAGGAAATGAAAAATTATAAGAACCTTACTTGAAACTTCCTTAGATTTTCAAATATGAAATGCATTCACTGGTTATAATATCAGGTCGCAGAATAGCATCAATGCATTTTTTTTTGTTTTAATCATATGTATTTTACGAAACTTTATATAATAGGATACTCACGCAATGTACTATTAAGCAGACCGCTTACTAGCCCACGTAAGTGCACTATTTATGTTTAAGTAGTCGTATCTACAGCCGTAATAGCGTCGTTTTACACATGTATTACAAATTGTTTGAACACGAAGTAAAATAAAGTGACAAGGGCAGTGTAAATGTAACAATCTGCCTGATCAAATCTGAACTATTTTTGGTACTGTTTTAAAGTTTTCCCATAATCTTAATCAATAAATAGATTGAATAGTTTATTGATTTATATATTTTATAATTTTATATGCAAAAACGTGCATAAGTGAACTAAATACCTAAGACCAATGCCCATTAGCGACCCCAGTAGATGTCGCAGCACTGCTCGTCGACCGATTAGACGAGGCAGAGAAGACACGAGGTAGACGCAATTAATGAAAAAAAAGGTACACTTAATTCTAAATTAGAGGTTTTGCACCGTCAATTATTTCTAGATAAAAGCAGATTCTTGTCAGATGTCTGAAACCGGTGTTGGCGATACGAGGCTCAGAAGTTTGCTGGTTCTATTGAGAATAGTAAATAATAGTAATAAAATGAATATTATTATTATTATTATATTATTATTTTTATATGTAAATTTATTTTTAAATTTATTTTAATATATAAAATAAAATAATTTTCTATCATTAGGGCCCGTTTCACCTGTAAGTTCCGAATAACTTATCTGATAGATGGTATGACACAATTTAATAGTGGCTATAGATATTTCAAATAGCTAATCTAACATATCATATAAGCTATTTGAAACTTATCTATGACCGGTGAAACAGGGATGTTCTTATTAGGGCGTATTCTATATTCCAAAATGCTAGACTAAGGGGGTTAAATTACTGTTCAAAATCAACTCACACGACAACAGACAGATGTTTCCTATACACATAAACTAAACTTCTCTATTAAAAGAACAGTAGACGGTTTTAATTATGCAAAATCATCGATGTACGTTCACCTATTCGGGTCAACCGGTGCGGAGGCTGGCAGTTTTAAAAATGAAACAATAGACGGGAAATGAAGACCAGCCATGGTACGTATGTTGAAATGAAATAGTATTGTTAAGGGTGCTTCAGACTGAAGTACGCCGATGTGCGAGTTACATTTTTGTATCAATAGCTTAGAATACGTGTGATATCTTTGTTAGTAATAAGAGTAGTATAATTAGACTAACTTAAGTTTATTCGACAGGGAAAGATATATATACATATATATTATATATATAATACACTGGTCAAATTCTGTAAAAAGAACAAGGAAATATTGACGTTCAAAGAATTAAAAACATTTCGTTCGAAATTTGGAAGTAATGAGAGAGATTTTTTGTCTGAGCATACGAGCTCTACAGCCCACGCCATCCAATAATGCATATAAGTCGTCTCTTCATATAACTATCTCAGAACTTTAGTGTTGTAACATTAAAATACGTAAATTTCAATATGGTAAGCACTCACAACAAATCCATTTATTGGAGAAACTGCATACCACGTTAAATTTCAGTGTTAATTAAATTAACACATTTTGATAAAAAAAATTACCAGTAATCTGAATAAATGTTCTTTTTCACTAATATTTTAGTGTCTTACAAATGTTGTACATACCTATGACTTTTAATTATAACATCCATTAAAAATAGTTGCATATTAATAATAACTATTAGGAATTAACGATTATTTGATAGTGATCTCAACTAACGTCTGAAATGGAAAGAGAAATATAATTTACTTTCATTGGATTTATGATTGAAATAAAGACCACCAGCTTTTTTCCCGTGGATCTACTGCGACATTATCGTGACGAATAACAACCTTAATAGTCCTTCTACAAGATCCAATCTATCTCTAAAATCCCATAAATCTATTCAAATCGCTTCAATGGCTTAGTCGTGAAAGCGGAACAGATAGACAGATAGAGTTGCATTCGAATAGTTTGAAAATTAGTGCCTAAAGTACAAAGGTCGTCGTACACTATCGTGGATTTACTGTACAGATATCATCAATTGCAGACTCATCTGAGGGTGGCCTTATAGGCTTGTTCTGCGTTTATTATACACGTTTTCGCTGACCTAACCACGTCGATGAGAAACAAGTAGTCCTTTGCATTTGTGTTTTGGCTGTGATACAGACTAATAAAACTGTGTAGACATTGACTTTTACTGACTTTGCTATGTAGATGATGTATTTTTTTTTGTTTTTTGTTGAAATGACCGGTAATGTTTTCATCGGATTTCAAAACATTCCCATGTTATTTATAACAAAGTAAAAGATATTTTATAATGATAGAGTTAGTTTAAGTTATTTTCACATCATCACATCACATCAACAGCTTTGAATAATCCACTGCTACAAATGAGCCTCTCATTAGAATGGTTTTGGCCTACTATAACATGCAGTTCATTTTGAATCCTAATGACCTCTACTATTGACTGCCTTGGTGGCTGGATCAAATGTTTGTATAACCTGCAAATATTTGTTAGGAAGTTTGATTGTTTTCAATGTATAAAATATATATATATATACAAAAAAAGTATAAATATATTTATATCACTTGTCTAGTACCCGTTGGGTACCCGTAAGGCGTTGTAAGTTCGATTTCTAAAACATATATTTTTTTATTATATTGTAATCAAAATACTCCTTAAATTCTCTATTATGGTGGACTTTTTTACTGAATATAAATAACCAGGTTTCTTCAGCGGCTCTGTCCATATGTATGTTGGTTATTGTTGTAAAAAGTGAATTTCATTAAAAATAGTTTAACGATTTAATGTGTACAGCACAGTTACTTTAAATTTTTTTGTGTCAGTATACAGTATTGAAAATAGATAATAGTATGTTAATAAGACAACATATTTAAATATTATAATTCTAGCATTAGATAACAGCAATTCTTTCGCTCCCAGCGTTCTTAACTTGCTTCGTCTTCAAACATCCGCCAACTATGATTGAAAAATTATGAGTGTTCGTTGCTACTAAAGATAATGTCGATTTCACATAATTTTACTCAGCTTAAATACTTTACCAATATGAAGGTCTTATGCACAAAAATTTACAACTCATATCAATGTTTATAAACAACATTGTAAGCGGACGATGTCTGTACATTAAAGATTTTGATGAAAAAGTAATGAAAGGAGTGTTTACTATCGTAAAAAAGCTGGAAAAAGCAGTTTTTTAAATGTTGTCTATATATCTGCCTATTTCAATGTAAGTTATTATTCCAATACCATTTAACGAAAATTAAAAAACACAATCGAGCTTAAAAAAAAGTTTTAATGGAATGCAAATTGTATAAGCGTAGTGAATTTGTCGGCTACTTATTCTGTCGACTTTTATAAAGTTGCTTAAAATGTAGTATATCGCTTAACCTATATTACCTTTACAAAATATTATTTTACATTATGTCCCTTGCTGTATTTCAAATTATTCTTTATTACTACTAGTACTTTTATTACTTATTAATATATAAACTACGGTTAGATGAACAAAATAATCTGAATTATGACTAAACGTGACGTTTCGACCAGGTTGAACTGGCCGTGGTCATAGACTGACTGGCTGAACCAAATTAAACAAAGTCAGCCAAATTAGACGTATGTAATGCCTCAAAATAACTCAAAATCGCGTCAATTCCCATTAAAATAATTATTATACCATGAAACGCGAAACTTTAAAAGTTAGTTTGATTTTTTCTGCCCATCCTCCACAGATATTTAGTCGTTTTAAGACAAGAACACAAGAAAACAGAACAAGAACTCAAGAAAAAAAGATAATTATATTCACGCCCAGCTCCACTTGACTATCTATTAATTGTCATAGTTTCATCAATAATTAATAATACTTTCAATGTTCAATGTTACTTTCATATTTGAAAATATATCCAGTTTCTTTCAAATTATTTATTTTATGTTACTTTTCCTTAAGATATTGTAATACAGTGAGACAAACTTTAAAATCTAATTACTAATACTTTTTAAATCGACTCGCTATTTCAAATACTGTTCTCAATTTCTCAGCAATAAGTAAAACTAAAACATGATGCCTTCGGACATTCGAAGAATTTTGTTCCATTCTTTAAATTCAAAATGACAGACGCTTTTCTAAGTCCATTTCATTTATCATAATTTTATTTTTTCCACTCGGACTGAATTAATTCCTGTCACCCTCTTCCTGTTACATATTAATATATGTGCTTGAGTGCTCCACTGTTTTCAGTTTTGTTGGCAAGTCTTTCAACTTTACATTTGCGTCAAACCTCCTCACATTTTATTCTTTACATTATGACCTAGTAGAATAAGTATTATAAGTGAGGCTAGTAATATAATTTGAATCAATTTGAGCAGTATTTTTCTTCTTTTGTGCGCCCTAGATAATTACGCTCAATTTTGTTATTTTGCAATATTGCAGCCACTATTTTTTTTAAATAAGAGATCCAACAAGGTGCGATATGAAACTAAAAGCGTGTTTTAAAACGGTACCAAGGCGTTCCCAAGATAAGATCCCCTACGTACTTCGAAGTTAATCATGAACCTCAGTGCCTATTTACATAATGTTTCCTTTATCCGCCAAGTTGTTCTGGGGATCGAAAAGTTTCGCGAGACGCACACCGCTAACGCTTTGTATGAAAATGTACTACCTATACAAGTTGCTGAGATGAATTAAAATTTTGTACGTTCTTAATGAGATTACACGGTAAGAATTCTTAGGTGACTCATTTTTTGTTCTTTTAAGAATGAAGTTTATAGGTTTTGTATCATTGTTCTGCCCTGTTCTTAAATTTATTTGAGAGGTTAATCTCTGAGGAGGCTATTTAACCGTAGCTTTGTCCAAAATACATCTCGTCCCATGTATAAAATGTTGTTGAAATAACGACTGCATTTTATATCCAGCTTATGTGATTTACTGTCTGTAGCTGACGGCAATAGTATCAAGTAACGCGGGAAATCGGAACTTTTATAAAATGGTGTGTGTTAAAAGGGTTTCCGATTTTGTTAAATTAAATACAATTTGAAAAGTTGTTGATTTTTAATTTAAGCATGTTTTATCCCTACAAATATTTAATGTTAATTGTTGCCCAATTGAGTTTGCAATATGTAATCAAATTTAATATTTTTATTTTTAGCTGAGGTTGCAAGTCTCAAGACTATTTACCTTTTGGAGAAGACAATTTCCTAATATTTTACTT
Organism: Hyphantria cunea; assembly: GCA_003709505.1. Taxonomy (NCBI): domain Eukaryota; kingdom Metazoa; phylum Arthropoda; class Insecta; order Lepidoptera; family Erebidae; genus Hyphantria; species Hyphantria cunea. Next base: position 650,574 of record PKRV01002000.1, read on the forward strand.
CTAGTTAAAGAGAAGAAGTGATGTGAGAATATAAGTTGTTTTTTTTTCAAAGTATTCTTTAACAGTAAATAAATAATCGCTAATGAACATGCGTGACCATTAATTACTCATAAATAAACGTGATATTAGTCAAAAGTATTTTTTCGTTTTGGTACGTCAGCATTTATCGAGTAATTATATGTCAAAATGCCTTACATCATTTTGGAAAAGAGCTGATACTCTTACACTGCTGGACCTATATTAACCAAACATAGCTAAGAACCGCAAGAAAACTGGCTTTCAAGTGAAAACCTCATTGAAATCGGTCCGCATTGAAATCATCTGGACCGATTTCAATGCCAATGTGTCTGCTGCATCGTAGCTATCGAACATCTGTTCGAAAGCTACGATGCAGCAGACACACATACACAAGACCAAGAAAACCGAGATTTATCAAAAAAGCAAATTTCAAAAGATTGACATGAAAGTTTTATATCTATAAATCCACTCATTGTCTTTGTCATCGAATAAGTAATATCAAATCTCTCTGCTTAATCCAAATCCTACAAAAACAGTAGGTTAAATACAATTGTTTAGTAAACAAGACCATCGGGATTTTAGATCTGGTACAATGGAGGGAATATGTGAAATGAGATGTCTCATAACACTGGGTGAGAGTTGGTTCGTGCGGCTAGTGAGCACGCGGTTATGGCGATGTGTTTGATACCGTGTCTGTTCACATCGTTGAAATGCTATAAACATCGAATATTTTATAACTTTACAAATCTGTATAGCGACAAACATTTTTGAACGTCTTTACTCAAAGCATTTCCCTATTGATTGATTAAAATACGTTTTGAAAAAATCTTCGTTTGCTTTAATTATGTACGTATCTTTATTGGCAAAAGTAATACTTTACGTTTTTTTATTGTTTAGTTTGGTTTTCGGTAATTTAATAAAGTTTTTTAGGTTATATAAAATCATCCCTTGTAAAATTACTTTGTTGTTCGTCTGTCCGTCTGTCAAGACTATTAAACAACGCTATCTAGTCCCAAGCTAGCAGAGCTTGTGTTATGGGTACGTGACGATTGATATAAATATTTTTTTATGTAAATACCAATTATAAAATAAATATAAAATCTATGTTACTGTCTCATAGAAAACATTTAATCTGATAACATTCATCATTAAATTTGACAAAATTAATTTCAAAAGCTTAGATATTCACTTTAAATCTCGATAAAATAGACTCCAATTAGAAAAACATTTTAGAACCTTAAATATACTTCTCAGATAACCAACATGTAAAGACACAGAACCAACATGTACAGAACATTTGACAGTACTGAAAAAGAAAAACTGCTTAAAATGTATACACCAGTTACACTCAAGCAAATTACGTTCGCACGCATGGGTTTAATGCGTCCCCAGTAATGAGAGGGCGACCCTACGCGGAACGCTCTGCGCTTGACAGATATTAAATTCGCATCCCGCGATGCCAGCCGGCCACAATATATGTGTATATGTATTGTGACATCGTTCATTGCGAATACATTATATTCGTTGATGTAGATCATGCTGGTTGTGACATCATCTTGTTTTGTCTGATTTACGAGTATATATCCGTTCCTCCATTACGTTACTTATAAAGTTATCGTGTCGTTTAAGGTGGCCTTTTATCTTGATTCTTCTAATTTATATAGTAGATATAATCAGTATTTTCTCTTTCTTTCGGTGAGGTGAATTCCTTTATTTTTACCCAGCAACACATTTCAGTTTTCTCTTATTCTGTTTAGTTAAAATAGAAGGGCAGAATGAAAGACCAAGGTATAGTTACATCGATCAGACTAAAGACACAGTGGCGCTTATGACACATAAAGAGGTCATGGAAACGACTCTTGATAGGGAGAACTGGAAAAAGTTGTATCGACAAGACTTTTTTTAGATGATTTGTATTGAATTTGATATCTATTCATTTCTTAAAGACAGTATTGGTTTTGTTTCAACCCATAAAATTATTTGTTACGTATCATTTTCATCAACAATCCTAAATAGATCACGGAGTAGACATAGGAGGTATATTATTATTAAAACATATTATAAAACAAAGTCCTCCGCTGCGTCTGTCTGTCTGTCTGTTCGATCTGATCTCAAAAACTACATACAGCATGAGTTTTTATGTCGTTTAAACTAATAGATAGAGTAATTTTTGAGGAAGCGTTTCATATATAATTTGTTAAATTTTTGTATGTATTGACTAAAATATAACGATATTCATTGAAGACGTCGGAAAAAATTAAGCCGCACATCTCAGTGTAATCATATTTTCGTGCGAAGCCGGAGCGGGTTGCTAGTTCATACTAAAAAGCAGACTAAAGAGCTCTCATGATCTTTTCTAATACTTTGGTTATCCTAAGTTTAGTTTTTGCTAATTTTTTAAATGCACATTTATAACTAAATGCATTGCTACTAAGATAAAATGGTCTTTATAGTAGCAATGCCTCTAGTCTCTAAGTTTCTAATTTCAGGAAACCAAGAAATCAAATAGCATTAAGTTCTGTCAAAAAGTTGTGACAATGCTAATAAAAAAAATATTGCTTGAAATAACAGTCTTCAAATGGATACGAAACTGCGAGCCACGCTTCGGCATGAATGGGCTGGCTCCACAGGCGTCCGGACTACAGCCTCACGGAAAACCGGTGTGAAGCAGCGTTGCGCTGTGTATCACCGAGTGAGTGAGGATACCAGAGGTCCAAATCCCAACCCCTTCCCCATCCCCCAAAGGCTCGCAAACCACTTATGACGCCAATGATGTAGCGAGTCTCCATGGGCAGCGGTGATCGCATATCATCAGGCGATACGTCTGCCCGTTTGCCCCTTATTCCATAAAAAAAGAGAAACACATGGCGCATAAACCAAATTATTGTTGTAGTTACGTAAAAATTTAGGTATGTACTAATTATTTGCTATCAGCAAGTTGATGCAAGTGAAACATAAAATAAAAGTGAAGATTTATTCTGCTCACCACTATTTCATAATTTTTGTAAAATGTTCTCAAAAGTGAAATTTATTTAACAATAAAGTAATAATCATCGAAGCAAGTATTAGCAATTCTACGTTTCATCAGATACAATAAATACCGAGCCAGTTAAAGTCAAGCGTCACACGTAGGGTGACGTCAGGCCTCGCTATAATTATAAGAACAGCGGGATATTGAAACTAATCAATGGTTTTTTTATGCGTCATTGGTTTCAGAGACGGAATACAGGATAACGACATTTGTCCTTCAAGGTCGCATAGTAGGTTTGTACCACAAAAATTTTGAAAAAGGGATTCGTTTATTTCAGGAAGAATAACTTGAAAACGAGTTAATTTAGACATAGATTAAAGGGTTTACATAATTTATTTATTTTTATTTATTTGTCTTTATTGTATATACATAGTAAGAAATGGTAAACAGGAACAATCACACAATATCTATAACAATTGGCGATCTTATCGCTCTCGGCGATTTCTTCCAGACTACCATAACACAGATAGGTGTGTATCAAAATTTTTAAAATTCAGGGTAGCTTACATACAGGCAACACATAAAACATACAAAATAAAAAATTATAATATTCATATTATACAAACATACTTATACCTACACAAATACATATACACACTATATATATAGGTATGCATTCACATACAGACTAATATACATAAACCATTCTGAGATATTTCAAATGAAAAAGCGAACTGCCCAAAAACTTTGGGGAACCTTTCCTTCAGCAGTGGACGGCAATGTGCTGATCACAAACCGTTAAAGTTAAAAACAATTATTCAAAAATCAATTTATCTGTGCTTATTGTGACACCATACAAGCTAAAATTAAAAAGTCACTAGTACTTAATCAAGTAATCATACGCCAAAAATGCCTTACATCATTTTGGAAAAGAGCTGACACTCTTATACTGCTGGACCGGTATTAACCAAACAATTAAGAGCCACCGCAAGAAACTAACTTTCAAATGAAAAACCGCATCGAAATCGGTTTACACAGACAGACACCGACGTCTAACTTATAACACCCCTATTTTTGCGTCGGCAATTAATAAAATTAAAGTAATGTGTTTTTTTTTTAATTTCGTGTTTTATTTCAACAAAAGTGTCTAAAGGAATTGTTTATAACAATAAAATTAACAACTATCATCAATCGTACACACTTCCAACCGGTAGAGTTAAATCGCCATAACCTCTAACTCGAGCCACTTAACTTGCCCTAAGTAATTCCCCCACCCATGGAGGGGTGATTACCCCTTTATTACTCCCCCGAGCGAGCCCTAATGCATGATACTATTACGCGCAGCGCAAACTAATGAGGATCTCTTTTTATAAACATATTATTGTTATTTGCAAGAACGATTGCATCGCAAATAGTTTCAGTTTTTCCGTACACATACGGCTATTTTGACGCATTACATAAAAAAACATATCATTAAAGATAGCATACATTTATTCAGATTTCGAAAGATCAGAATTGTTTTCAAGGCTTTTAGGAGGCTACAAGGTTTTAGAATTTAGTAGTATAGTGTTACTAGCAACCTATCCCGGCTTCGCATGAGCTCTTTACGAAAATATAATATAACCTATATTATCTTGAGAAGATGTGCGGCTTAATTTTTATCGACGTCTTCAACAAATGTCGTTATATTTAAGACAATATACTCAAAACATTTAACAAATATATAGCATAACCTTCCTCAAGATTAATTCTATCTATTGGTATCAAAAGCCGTGCAGTAACTTTTGAGTTTATCGTGAACAGACATACAGACACGGCAGGGGACTTTGTTTTATAATAAGTAATGATATTTTATTGTACGTACTGGACACATAAATATATAAAATACAAGGAATCGAAGGTCAACTAAACCTAAAATTGAATTTTCTTCAAGTAAACCTTGAGTGAATAGAAGATAGCGAAAGCATGAAGAGGCCGGCCGGCAGAAAACCGGTGTGAAACAGCGCTTGCGCATTGTTTCACCGAGTGAGTGAGGATACTGGAGGCCCATTTTTTTTTTTATTTTACGTGTGGAAACCCCCTCGGGCCTTCACCCCACCGAGGCTTGCGGCGGGGCGGTATGTCGGAATCGAACCGACTAAAACCACACGGCTTGCCACTCTGCGCCTGAGACGGGAGAGATCCGGGAACCGCTTTCTTACGTCATCCGGACCCCGAGTCCAGGTACTTCCCGAAGCAACCGTGCCCGGAAAGCACCTGCGTCAGTCGGAAGGAAAGGGTCCCGTGCTGCCGCCCTGCCCACTCGAGGATGACCGGCTGGAGAGCCTCTACGGTGGCGAAGCCAACTCGTGGAGCCTCCAGCCGCGACGACCACCGAACCATCGTGGCTCGACAGGCGGCTTAACGCCACTTGCGTACCTCTTCGGGCGGAGGGTGAACGCCACTCTTCGCCCGGAGGATACTGGAGGCCCATGCCCCCAACCCCTTCCCCCATCCCCATCCTACTCCCCATCTCCCAAAGGCCAGCAACGCACTTGTGACGCCTCTGGTGTTGCAGATATCCATGGGCGGCGGTAATCGCTTACCATCAGGCGGTACGTCTGCTCATTTGCCCGCGATTCCATAAAAAAAATCGTATGGTACTGGAATTTTGTCCATAGTTTGAAGCATGTTGAGTAGTATTTGAAGCATGTTAGTATTGTAAATTAAGACATAGATTCCGAAGAACTTTCTAAATAAAAAATACCTTTCCCATTTTTACAAATAGAGTTGCAATCTATAATATATGCAGAATAGGTAATACGTGGTTTTATAATATCTAAATACACAAATTGTGTGATCATTTTTGTATTCAAAATAATATTTAGGATTTGCTGTATCATTACACTCGAATAAGTTTATTCTACTGAAAGTGGTTAATATAATTCTATTGGAGTTAAAAATAGATTTAGCGACTAAAATTGAAAACGGTATGCTATTATATAACCACCGGAGATTTGTTGATACTTCTGCCTGTTTTCCTTTTTACCTCGTATATAAATATTAAGTCCAGTCCTTAATGGCCCAATTATTTTAAATAGTAACAGTTTAAATATTATGCTAAATATTAAATAACCAAAGTCTAGTTTACTTGACTGTTTTAGTTAAATGTTTAGTCGCTGAACAATTACTGAAATTAGTTAATTAGTTCTTCGAAACCTATGACTTAATTTACAAAATCTACTCAACCAGCTTGAACCTACGGTCGAAATTACAGTACCATACGTTTCGCTGCTATCATCTATTCAATCAAGGTTAATGTTAATGATCTAATCAGTCAAACTTTCCATGCTTAGCCTTTTCCAACCAGCCAGATCAGTGCACTTTTATATCTTCGACTGCTGTGCTTGGGGTCTCGGGTTGGATTGCCGGGTCGGACCAAATTTTTGTATGATCAGCAATTATTTGTTTCGGGGTTTGGGTGTGTTATATGTTTGATATGTATGTATTCAAAAAAAGTATATAGGTATTCATATCAGTTGTCTAGTAGCTATAATACAAACACTGCTTAGTTTGGGCCTAGATGGGTTGTGTGTTAGATGTTCAAAATATTTATTTATTTATATAATACTAATGTATGGAAATTACGTTAACCCTATCTCGTGATTGTAGTATAGACATTTGTTTATCATCAAGAGGGATCTAATAATTACATGTAATTCCTTTAAGCGAGCAATTTATATAATCTGAATCTCGGAAACGTTTTATACCATGGGAGAATTGCGCTTCGCCATGAATGGTCTGGCTCGACCGAAGTAATAGTACGGCCTCACAGAAAACTAGTGCCTCACAGAACACAGTGTAGGCGCTGTTTTAACAGCGCCTACACTGTGTTTCACAGAGTGAGTGAGGATACCGGAGGCCCATCCCACTCCAACCCTTCCCTAACCCCCTTCCCTCCCCCCCTAACGCTCTATCCCCAAAGGTCGAAAACGCACTTTTAACACCTCTGGTGTTATTGATATCCATGGGCGTCGGTAATCGCTTATCAACAGGTGAGGTGTCTGTCGTTTCCCCCGTATTCCATAAAAAAAGGATTCATTTTTACAAAATTTAAAATACCGAGCCAAGTTTGGTTATGCAGGTACTTCTTATTAAATACGACACGATTACTGTGAATAGAGTAGCATATGCGTAAGCTTCACAATTAGTTGTGAACTTTCTTGTTCTAAAAATAAGTTCTATAGTGCATTGGAATTCAAAATATATTAGAAGTTCTGCACAATAACATACACCTTTTGGTAAAAATAGGCTACAAAAAGTAGCACACCAGTTGAAGAAATATAAAATTGAATTAATCTATCGTTACAAAGTGGCAGGCTTCATAGCAAATATCAGTAGACATCCAAAATGGTCGTCTGATTACATTTCAGGTGTTATCTGGCAATGAACCCACTTCAAGTGGGTCTCCATTACTTAAAACATCTCAAAATTCTGCAAGCGAATACGATATTGGAAAATACGAAAACGGTAAATGGTTACATTTTAATTTAATGTTACGAAGAAAATTTTCGAAAGGGCGAAAATGAATGTGCCAATTCAAGGGAAACTTATTTGCTGACTTTAGCATAATAGTCATTATCAGTTACAAATATCACACGAGGACATGCTCGAGCTATTTTTCTGTTACCATTAGGTAAATTAAGATCCGTAAAAGCTATTCCAGTCCTATTTATTTTCTACCCACCGTTCCTTTCATTTGAAAGTAGGTATATGGGTACAATATATATTAAGTATCAATTTTCTGAACTCAAATCAAAGAACACGTGGTTAAAGATAACTGACCAGCCGTTTTCAATGACAGTTAGATTAAAATAGTAATTTACAAATCGGGGCATTTAATATCCCTTCAAGCTTGTATTGCAGCTTGGATGTATTATATGTCTATCATCGTCATCATCATCATCAACCTATCGCAGTCCACTGCTAGACTTAGGTCTCTCCAATTGCACGCCACTTTGTTCAATTAGTGGCTATGTCTAACAATATTTGAATTTCTAAGTAAAGAATGAAGCAACTCTTAAGTTTTGTATTTTCAAATAGTTATTTACTTCATTTATCAGACGTGTGATTAAAAAGTATGTTTATTAATAAATATTAATTTTAAAGCAATTTAGTAAATTAGCCATTATCTTTGTATCAGCTACTATAAAATCAAATACACTTTTGTCTGAAGCCAGCCACATCGAGGAAATAGTATCTACAATCCACTATTGCCAGAACAAACACTATCTGAGACGATGATAAGTGGATTGGACTGAGATCATATTGTACTACTGTTTCAAATTTAAACAGTGTGACTTGAATCCGAAGCTTTCTAACTATTTGCTTTAATTCACTGATATTTCTCCTTTCTCCCCTTTCAGTAGTAGTATTTGTTACTTCAATTTGTATCGACTCAGACGATTGTTTATGTGACGTGAATTTTAAATTGTTATTGCTTGGGTTTTCAATATTTTCTTTTTTTTAATATATAGTTCTTTATGTTACTATTTATATGTTATAAAATGAATGTAAAAATCTCCTACGGTATAACATTCTCGGTCTTCCAAGGTTCTTTTTTATCCTTCTTTGAGTTTTAGGGCAGCTTCGCTCTTTTGACTGTATAATCACAGGTGGTCGTTGGCAGTATCGATTTAAATTAGGTGATCTTTGAAAAAAATTAACAGACTCATTTACTTTTCCTCTTTCTTTTCTCAACTGGAAAAGATTAAAAAATATAATACATGTTGTAATTACACTCGGACCGACAACGGATAAACACTCTGGCAAGACTCCAAAATGTGCATGGTAGGAGAGTTTAATCTAGCCACTTGTTCAACGTTGACAGTCTTGTGTCTTCAGTAATTATGATGATGATGATTGTCTAAAGATTATTTTTTGAGTTATTTTACTTAAAAAGAACAATCTCTGGAATTATTAAACTCATTAGAATGCTTATATTGTATATAATATTTCTTGAGAAATAATGCGGTATTAAAATTATCATACTGACACAAGTGAAATGGAAAGTTTGGAAGAAGTAATTGACTAACTTTTCGGATAGTGATAATATTTTTACTTCTCAACTGAGTTATAAAATATAATTAATTAACATTTATTTTTAGATTTTTTACTATAATACCTATCCCATCAGATTAAAATACCAGCACAAATTTATATTCAGCCACGTAAATCTAGTCCGAAAAACAAGTCTAGCATGTAAAGCAAACGTGCTCAAGATTTGAAATTAGCTCCGGAGAAGCAACACAAATTTCTCTAAAGCAAAACTTTTAATAGTGTAGTCAAACTCAATAATATAGAACAAACAAAGTAGTTTGTGAACATTAGTATTCACTGAACGGACGTTCATTTTTAAGTGCGTCCTGGCACGATGTATCTATTTTTCATTTAGAACTTAATGCTTTGAAATCGTCGCTTATTTTGTCGGGAACACACAGGGTATCAACCTGTTCAATAGTTGAGACAGCTCATTTTAGAATTAAGGAAAGGAAGAAATGCTTTAAAGAAAAAGATACAATTTTAAGTTTTAGATATCAGATGTTTTGTATCATACATCAATCAATCAATCAATCAATCAACAACCCATAATGTCCCACTGCTGGGCTCGGGTCTCCTCTCAGGAGAGGGTTAAGGCCATACTCGTCCCCACGCTGGCCAAGTGCGGGTTGGGGACTGGCAAGAATACGTTGTGGCTACGTAAATCTTGCCGATGGATGTTTTTTTTAAGCCGCCCGAAGGCCTCCAACTAAGCTTCACGACTGTTATCGTATGATAACAACCGGGACCGACTGCTTAACACCTCCAAAGCACGGAGACGCTCATGGTAACATGCCACCAGCGGTCACACATCTAGGTACTAACCGCGCCGTCGTTGCTTGCCCTCGCTGATTGTTTCCAATCACCGAGTGCAACTGGGCTATGAGCGCCTCTTGTATCATACACGACTGCAGTAAAACTGGATATTTTTTATGAGAGTTCCAAGCCCAAAGGGTAAAATAGGAGTCTATTACTAAGTCTCCGCTGTCCATCCGTCTGTCACCAAGCTGTATCTCAGTTGCAATTTTCACAAATGATGTATTTCTGTTTTTTTTTATGATATAGGGGGGTAAACGAGCAGACGTGCTGCCTGATGGTAAGCGATTACCACCGCCCATGGACACTCATAACACCAGAGGCTTTACAAGTGCGTTACCGGCCTTAGGGGATGGGCAGGGGGATGCGGGGAAGGGTTGGATTATGGGCCTCCGATATCCTCACTGACTCGGTGAAACACATCACAGGCGCTGTATCACAACGGTTTTCTGTGAGGCCGTTGTATCACTACGGTCGAGCCGGCCCATTCATGCAGAAGCGTGGCTCTCCCACGATAAAATTGCCGCTATAACAACAAATGCTAAAAAACAGAATAAAATAAATATTTATGAAGGCTCTCATACAACAAATGTGAACTTTTTGCCTTTTTTATAGGTAATGGTACAGAACCGGTTTTTAAAGTAACAACGGTATTTAGCTAATAATAAATAGATCTCTTTACTGGACACCAGATACATTACAAGGCTAACTAAAAATTAGAGAAGTACTATTGATAGCCATCTCTTACAGGCAACCATTAGATGGAGAGAAAACATGATTGAGAGAAAGAGTAGGGTAGTGTCTGGTGAAAAACTAGGTAAGATCAAAAAAACTAAAGTAATAAATCATATTTTATACATTATAGAATCTAATTCAATTGTACTTATTATACTATTTTATTCATTCATGTTTACACTTGACCGGTTTCGCATTATCGCATAATCAAGGGTTAACGTATAAATACAAGTGAATTTAATTCTACAATCGATCTATCATCATCATTCATCATCATCTATACAATATATCTATCCAGTTTCGACAATCGAGACCATAAATTATCATATACCATTATAGTAAGTGATAATTGGTGTGGATTATAAAATAAATATAAACAAGAAATAAGTTAAATATAATAAATAAACAGTTATTTAGTGATTTGGGCCACTATTTGAAGGTAGACCTTCAAATATGTAATTTGAAGGTAGTAGTGTGGCCCAAATCACTAAAATGAAATAGTAGGTTAAGAGGCATTGATGTCTCCCAGGTAATTAATGCTTTTTTACCAGTCTCTTGAATGCAGTTGTATTTTACTAAAATATACTTAACAAAGCTATCTTATATAAGTGTTAATTTGTATATTTTTAGTAACACATAATTTATGAGTTACATGCCCATAAAATCTTGCTGTATTTTTAAATACAGCAGATTTTATGGGCATATAACTAACATACTATTGTCTGACCTGTAGGTTTGGGTACAGTCGTCCGGCAATTGAACCATCTCATGACACATAACTGTGTAATAGAAGCTATTGTTTCGGTATCTCAGTGTCTTTGAAAACATACTAATTGGGACTAGACAGTCAGACGTGGAATATGTCATTTATATCTATTGATGATAATGCATCAAGTGTTTTTATCCAGACTCGAAGACAAAAGACCCACACATATAAACATTAATTATTGCCTAACCGACCCTGTTACCTCGTCTCGCCCTATCGTCCTATCAGATTCTATCTCTAAAATAAAACCCTACATTCTGAATCGCTCTCGAGTCTGAGAGCCATCGACGTCTAATTGTGGCCGTCAGTCGAGAATACCTGAGCCACTCGACCCTCAATAAGAGACGTATATATGTACGTAGCAGCGAACGTGTGACGTCGACACGGTAATTAACATGGAGCAATTAGTAACGCGATTGGGCAACGATTTTTTGTCAAGTGGAATACGGGGAGTTTTTTGTGGAATGTTGTTATGGAATTTTCAATTGTTTGAATTTATGATTGGAACGCAGATTTGTTTATGTTTGAAACCGTTTTGTGTTAAAAATATTAGTCATCAGATCATTGAAAAAAAGCGTGTCAATTTTACCTTTAAGTTTTAAGTTATATTTTAAAATCAGGTTATTTTATTTTAATACATCCCTTAACTTGTATGTAGTCCTTAAATAGTATGATATGTTTGTATGTTCTACAGATATTTGTTTTCTATGTATAATATGTATTTATTTACTAAAGTATGTATATATATGTATGTATATAGCTACACAAGTACACAAGCTCTGCTTGGCTTGGGACTAGACGCCATTGTGTGTTAGATGTCCGAAATATTTATTAATTTGTGATAAATGGGTACAAAACCAACAAAGTAACTTTGAACAAATGATTTTATTAAGTATGATCTATTGCACATTATAAATTGAAATACCAACACGTAAAATATAACTTGTAAGTGCTAAAATAACACTAATAACAAATGTCATAGAGATCAATATATATTTTAACGACTATAGAGTCACTTTTACAATCAAGGCGAATCTCATAACACTTTCAAGTCAAAATCCATCAAGCCCTTGACTACAGAGCACCCTAAAGAAATATCAATGTCTAAAAATAAATCTATTACGTTCACAAACTTAAACAATATTTTTAAGCATATGTTATTACTTACTTTTGCTTCTTTTCCAAACCATAAATGATCTGTCAGTAATGCTTAAAAAAATATAACTGAAAATTTACACAAACGATAAAAAAGTTTTTTTTTTAAAAAACAACAAAACCGAAAAAAGACTCACATTTTCAAATATATTTCTATTTATAGCTTTCAGTAAAATCGACAGTAGAGGTATCAATCAAAGCCTCCCGAAATCTTTACATGTTATCTTCGTCAGCAATAAACTATTTGTCGACCGAATCCATCACGGATTTCAATAGAAAAGTTTAAACGACAAAACTTACATTGAAGCGTGACATTTTTGTTTGTTATAGACCTGTGCTCGTCCCCGTCTTAAAATGTTATAAAAAACTAGAAAGTACTTTCAACTTTCTCGGTTTTACGCGAAAAACTTCACGTTGTAGTACGTTAGGCTTTTTCAACATAACCTCGTTTGTAAATTTAAGGTTTTTCTTCAATTGTTTTGTTGTTTATGACGCTTTTGACAAAGAGGTTTGAACTTATATGATACTTATATATTATACTTATATGATACTTTTTGCTTTGATAGCTGTTTGTTGAACTACTGGCATAATATGTTAAAGAGTTATCTAGTATTGACTTCACAAGATCGATGGTACATAAAATGTAAGTAAGCATTTACTACTAACATTATTTTTGTATTTAGATCCTACTGGAGTGACCATTCTCACAGAAAGATTTTGAGCAACAGCTTTGACGTTGCTTATAACCAAGTGAATGAGGTAACCCGAGTCTTAAACGACTCCCTTAACCCCTTAATGCTGGAGAGCTTGTCTCAAACACCAGGAAGGCGCTTATGACCCTTAAGTTGTAGGGGACGGGAGCCGTGGTGCCGTATTGTTTGCTTCCTATACCATTAAAAACAGTTATAACATCCCAGTAATAAAACTTTGAGAGCTATACGAACACCATAGGCCTATTTCATAAAACCACACAACATTTTTTCACCGAAAACCTTTGGTTTTTTTAAACTACTTGCAGAGCTATTTGTTTGCGCCCTTGTGTTTGTAATTACAGAAGTAATTACATCCTTTGTAAGGCCGGGAATAGTGCACTTTAATTATTGAATGACGCCGTTGAATACCCCTATTTTGTTGGGCATGGTTTTTAACTTGTTTTAACATTTTGAAGAAGTAAAATAAAACTCAAGGAAAAAATAATGGTTGCGTGCATTGTGCTATGCTGTCTTGTGATAATTTTTAAAACCTCAATTTAAACTGTATCGTCACTAGACAAATTCAAGCAATTAGAATTTGTGTGATTAAAGAAAATATTTTATATTAAAAAAAACATCCAATTGCAAGTCAGACTCGCGCTGGAATAAGTCCGTACCATTATCTGTACAGTTAAAGCGTCTACCTGTTGTTGTTGTCAATATCGAGCAAAATTGAGAAAAAATATCATGTTTGTTATATGGGAGCCTCCTTAAATATTTACTTCAGTCGATTATTTAAAATTCGGTTCCGTACCCAAAGGGTAAAACCAGTGTTTATTACTAAGACTTCGCAGTCCGTCTGCTTGTCACCAGGCTGTATCTCATGAATCGTGACGCTATAAGAACAAATTTATTGAAAATCAAAATATAATAAATATTTGAGGTGGAGCCTCCTTAATTATTTACACAATGAACGTGATAATTTTGCCGTTTTTATATATAATGGTATGGAACCCTTCGTGTGCACTTAGCTTGCACTTGGCTAGTTTCTATTTTATTATTTTTACAACAATGATCTCGTTTGATTGTAGTTTTTATTAGCAAACTAAAACAAATTCAAAAGAATGAAAAATGTTCAATGCATTCAAAAGTTATAATCTAATCTTTATCTCTGATAAAACGTTTGCATTACAAAATTATTTCGAATTGCCTAGGATCACTGAAACGTACTTTCTGAGTTATATCTCATTTCATTCCTTTCCATTCTAAGCTTGGCTGGAAGAGATTGCTCTAGTGTAATGCTTTGTACAATTTATGCATAGAACCATACTGTGAAACGTGTTAACTTTTGGTAAACAATAGAGAATGCATAAACATCTTATCTTATACGTTTCGTATTTCCAATAGTCATCATTCTTGGATTTAAGTTGATATTGCTTTTATCATATAAAAATCGCCTCGTTGCCAAACAAAAAGATAAATTACCAGATGGTAAAGGGCTTCGTTACGGACTCGTACAACCAAAAACACACATGCATCATCGCCCTTTGAGTAGACAGCCAAGGGAACATCGAAAGTCAATCCTCAATTATCTAATACGTAAGAATCTATCAGGTCAGCAACCTACTATAAGTGAGTCCAAAGGTAAGCCATATATAGGCAACTGGATAATTTTGTAATCTAGATAGTCTGGTAGTAGTTGAAAAATAAAACGAAACAATAGCGTGGCCGGACACCAAAGCGATTGTCTGATCAGGTGTAATTAACAGAACTCCTAATAATTGCTGCCTAAAAGTGGAAGATAAGACAATTTACAAACACCAGTTATCTATGGTTAACAATACAGCTTAGAATGGATACCACTCAGTAACGAAGATAGATAGATAGATGGATAGAAAACTCTTTATTTGCACACTATAATATTACAGTTAGAAGAGAGTACATAAAATGTGAGACGGAGTGTACAAAGGGTGGCCTTATTGCCGAAAGCAATCTCTTCCAGGCGAACTTAGGATGGATAGAAATGTATAGGAGGAGACAGTGGTAGTTGTCGGTGCAATGAGTTTTAAATTAATTATTTGCTAATGAATATAACGAATTACATACATATATATCCACACATATATACACAACACATACACATATGCATAAACATACGTAAATATACGCATATACACACGTACCCATGTAACGAATACTTGTACATACCAATACACATACATACCAAAATCTATAACTAAAAACGCATAAAAAAATATCCACAGCATACCCTGATTAATGATCATCTTAATTAAGATGCATAATGTTTATAAACCATTTTTTAAAATGCATTTATTGTTTGCGCTTGCCTAAAATCAAAAAATTTAATAAATAGATGTGTTTATCATCAGACCAGTAACAAAGAAATAGGCTTTTCCTTGATCAAACAATCAAAGCAGCTAATTCTAATTCGAGTTCAATAATAAAAGTACAATATATCATTGTGTGCTGACAAATTACACCCTACACGAAGTAAATTATAGGGTTTCTGCATGATTTGTACACCATACACTATATTATTAACACTCACGACGTACAAGTGTACAAACTATAGATAAATGAAGTTTGTCAGCCATTCATTAGCTGACATTATCATATTTTATATTTATCAAGACCAAACTGATATGGAAAAGTTAACTTAAACTTAACTACTTCATAAAGNATATATTAAATTGATAAGAAAGTGATAATTTTAAATTAAAAGATCATACATAAACGCATTGAAACCAGAAATTCTCTTTACTGTTGGTGTAAAGATTAACGGTAATCGCTGCTAGAGAGGTAGTGGATTCCATAGCCACCCTAGGCTTCATTCTTTGAAATATATATGCGTATAAATTTTCTATCTTAATCTGTATTTTAAATGGCCACCTATGGAATTGAGAGAGTAAAGGAGCTGAAATTGCACCTCAATTACCTGTGTTTGCGTACACACTTATGCGATATAATATCTTCTGCATAATTGGCTGGTGTCAAGATCGCCAAGAGAATGACATCATCGTTATAAACTTAGCACCGTTGTCACTATATTCGATAGTTTTTATTTTTCAATATAATATTGAAAGCAAATTAGGACCGTTTCTAGATTAGATCCTTACAAAATAATATTAGTAAGGTAATAGTGTAACCTCAAAAGGTAATCAAATATTTTTTGGCAGAAATTTTAATCAGATATATTAACGATGCCATAAAAATGAGATTTATATTTCCGTGTACGTAAAATATAATTGATTCTAGGGTTGGTCTATCGCCAATATTTCCTATATCTTATTCCGTAGCTCAATACTAGATTTTAGAAAATATTGCGATGATTTATTGTTTTATAGGTATTCAGAAACTCTGTTTTAGAGCAGAAAGTATAAATAATTAAAATGAATGAAACAATCAAATAGAACATTTTTAATATTACAGGTTTAAATTTACAGTTTATTTTTATTCCTTCTTTCTAATACTACCTAGTGGTGCAGTGGTAGCGTATTCGACTGCTGTACTTGAGAAGACCCCAAATACAGCAGTCGAATACTAATAGGGTTCGGTTCCCCGGATGGACCAAATGTTTATATGATCTGCAAATATTTGTTTCGCAGTTGGGGTGTTTTCTGAGTAGAATAAGTATATATTTACAAAAAAAATATAATATGTATTTATATCAGTTGTCTAGTACCCATAACACAAGCTCTGCTTAGCTTGGGATTATATGACCTAGTGTATTAAATGACCGAAAGATTTATCATTATTTATTTATTTAATAACTTACTTATCCACCGACGCCAAAAATATACTTAACAAATCCGACTGTGCAAGCCTATTTACCATTTGTTTATAAGTTATTTACTATTAAAGTATATATATAGTATCTTCCATTGTAATCGTAAAAAAGGAAAAAATAGTGTTACCATTGTAACTGTAACGCAAAACAAGTAATTTAACATCCAAAACAGGCTGGTTTATTTTATTTTTATTACTGTCAGCAAAAAATATTATATATATATATATATATATATATATATATATATATATATATGAAAGTAATTCAACACAACAAGTTTAAATAATTTATTCACAAAAGAAATAAATCAGGTTCTCATAAATTCAACTTCGTCGACCAAAGACTAATGTCCGATAAACAGGCATGCCGTAACGTGTTTGAATAAATCTTGTTACAAAAGTGTGACGACAGCCAATAAATACAAGCTCGGAATTGCCCTCAGTTGGAAAATAAATAAGACACTGTTGGTTTGTGGTCGCCGATCGAGTGCAGAGTTGTTTTAATGACTGGCCGTTAAGACCCCTGTGCTTGGTTGAGAACAAACTCGTACAAACCTGTATTGAGTACTGCTAAATTTACTGCAAGAATTTGAAACCGTTTTTTTTTACATGGAATAGTGGTCAAACGTTTCGCCTGATGGTAAGCAATTATAGCCGCCCATGGACACCCGCAACACCGGAGGCGTCACAAGTGCGTTACTGGTATTAAGAGGGGTTAAGGTATGGGTCTCCGGTATCCTTCGAGGGGGGCGACGTAACGCGTGTGCCGTACGTCGCCTCAATTGAGAGTTACCATCAGTCGACGGAGCCCGCTTCAGTGCGGGCAGGCGATGGGAGGGGTCCGGATGGCGTAAGAAAGCGGTTCCCGGATCTCTCCCGTCTCAGGCGCAGAGTGGCACACCGTGGTGGTTTAGTGGGTAGTCTGGCGAGTCAGTCAGGAGTCCCACACAAAGCGAACCCCCTGTGCCCGCGGGGGGGAGCGAAGTGCGTAAAGGCATTCCACCAAGTCAAAAAAAAAATGGGTCTCCGGTATCCTCACTCGGAGAAACACAGCGCATGCGCTGTTTCACTATCAAACTACTTGTTAAAATTTAATATCGTCAATACATAAGTTAGCGTCAATAGTTTCTGAAAAAGATATCAATCGTCAATCAAAGAAACGAGAGACGGTGACGGACTTAATATCTGTCCCACATTAACTATAATGCCGTTAACTCACATTTTTCCAATTTTCACTTTTTGATGGCATCCTAATAACAAAACGATTATCTATTGACCCATCTGACCCATATTTTTATATCTTATCTAGTTTCTTAGACAATTCATTAATTAACGCTCACACAAATTTCAATATATTTCTGACTTTCTTTACCAAACTTTATAAAAATAGAAACAACGTTAATACTCCAAAAATACTATTTCAAGAATATTTTTAAATTTTGAGTGGGTGGATTAAAACTTAATTCCGGCGTTACTCAAACTTACACTTTTGAACTTAACTGCGTTTAGCTGATGCAGGGCAGATATAGCAATCAATTGTTTGCCCAATAAAGCAAACTAAGAGTTACAAAACCAGATCAATCGACAAAAAACTACAGTAAATATAAAAATAGATTTCTAGTTATTGTGCTTCTACCACGTTTAGCTATGCATCACTCTGAGGTCGACTGGTAGAAAATGCCTACGGCATTAAGCCCACCCTCGCTAAATTTGTGTATAAAGATTTAAGTAAATAAAGGCATAAAGGAATATTTTACTTTTACACCTCAGCAATTGAAATGTTCAAACAATCATCGATAGTTTTAGAGTCTTTTTAACTACCGTGTAACTATTTTATGAGAATTTTACTAAATTTATTTTACAGTCTAACGCACAATATAAAAAATAAAGTGTATAATCCTAAATTCTTATAAGTATCTACAGAACATCGTACCTAAGTTTTATGTTTTATAATTATTTATTACAATTTGATTAATGACTGTTTGGTTATTATACATCAGTCAAACCATGATGTAATAAATATAAGTATGCTATCAACACTAATGTTAACATTTATTCTCCAGGTAATTTCTTCAAAACCTGAGTTGAAATTCATACTCCGCCAATATCTAAATAGTACGATATTTGTCTATTAGCTTAGTGTACGCAATTTCTTAGCCCTTCTTTTTCATGAAATGTTAAGTTGTGAAAAAACTGAAATAGGAATCGAATTTAGAATCTTACAGCACAGATTTGTGATTAGAAAGCTAGCATGAATAATTTGCACTCATAGCCCAGTTGCACTCGGTGATTAGAAACAATCAGCGAGGGCAAGCAACGACGGCGCAGTCAGTACCTAGATGGGTGACCGCTAGTGGCATGTTACCATGAGCGTCTCCGTGCTTTGGAGGTCACGCTAAGCAGTCGGTCCCGGTTGTTATCATACGATGACAGTCGTGAAACTTAGTTGGAGGCCTTCGAGCGGCTTAAAAAACATCCAACGGCAAGATTTACGTAGCCACAACGTATTCTTGCCAGTCCCCAAACCCCACTTGGCCAGCGTGGGGACGTATGGCCTTAACTCTCTCCTGAGAAGAGACCCGAGCCCAGCAGTGGGATATTATGGGTTGTCGATTGATTGACATGAATAATTACCATGATACATTAATCTATAAGAGAATTACATAAATTAAAGAATTCTTAGCCGAAGAACAAGAGTTGTTATTCTAATAATATTGTAGTATTTGAAAATGACTAACCCAGTTAGGGCCGACTCGGCTAAGCAAACAGCCGCTAGCTAGAGACAACCTTAATTCGAGACACTTTTGTTTTAATTTTGTGAAAGTTACAAAAATATTTTATATTATATTATTCTATATATTGAGGTGACCTTGAAGTTGGTGAAGAATAAAATATCTATTTACCATCTATAGAAGATACACCTAACTATAGAATAAATACTAATCTATGTAATTTGAAAGTTCTAAAATTTCTTAAAATACGTCACGAGGGCTCATCATCAGAGGAAGGAGAGTACAGTGACTGATATACTCCTCCTATAATTTGCATAAGATTTATCGCTATTGTTAGATGTATATTATTGGAAATATCATAAGACTCCAATAATAAATAAAATAATATAATTTTAAAATAATCTCTCATTTATGTCGATGAAATGTTGCAGTTTATTTGAAAGTTTTTAGATTCTTACATACTTCAATTTGAATGTTTCTAAGAATAATAAAAAGGCCTATATAAATATACATCTCCATTAAGTTTCTTAAGAACGTTCCTTGAAAATTCCACTAATTTGTAATAACAACCACAGAAAAAACATTAATCTTCATCCATCCAAAGTTGGTGCGGACTTTGAGGTAGGAGAAAAATTTCAATTATCGCGGCCTCCCTCCATGTCGGGAGTCACACAGAGTTTTATTCCCATTTGAATTAAAGCATAAATGGAATTCGTTTTTATAATATTCTCCGACTTACAGCCATCAAGTTCTTTTCTCTTTTATTGATTATGTTACCTACGTACTGAATTGGACTTGATCGGATTTATTCCGTGTATTTGATGATCGAGAATTTCTGTTTAGCGCTGTGATTACGTAACGAAGAGGAATGTTTCTTAAGCCAGATGTATTTTATCGGTAACACTGATTGATGCCAAATTGAATTATATTAAGTCTGTTGCCCAAAAAGAAAGTTTCGGACGAAGCATTTTATATTTGTGGAGATGTACAGTTGGCAAATTGAAGTCACGTCTGACATAAGTAGTGATTTAGTAAAGTTTATAAAAGTAAACACTGCACTAATAATTTACTTCAATAGAAATATAAGTTTTTATATATTTTTAAGCCTGAAGGAATACATGGATGATTTATAATTTATTTACTTGAAGTAATGATTTAGCAAAATACCTAGGTACACAGATAGTGGAGCCCCGTTAATTTCAGCACGACCGAGGCGGTATTACCGTACAGAAGATCAAAGAATGACAGCGCTCATGCTGGTAAACAGGTTTCGTTGGTGGCTGAATGATGCAGAAGTTTCATTAGACCGCCATAGTGTGACTCATGGTGATCATGTCTAGTCTGGATCCTCTCTTTGTGTTGGAGGGACATCACACGCGTTCTTCTACATCTTCATTCGCAATAAGTATGATGACCACCATTTTTGGATTCTGCTTATGCTTTTCATAAAGCAGAGTAGAGTCAATTTGGCAGGGCTATACATAAAAAAATAGAAGTGTTCGATAAACCACTAACTCCTTTTTGGAAATATTAAATTTCATGCTTCAAAAATAGATAAGTTAAATAATAAAGGTACCATAAATAGTATGAAAAACAAGTCTCATTAATTACAATATCTCGATGAGAAATAGAATACTGGAAATAAATCAACATATATAACAAAAACATCATTTCACTGTTTCGGTGGCTTGCCACTAAATAACATAAAACAGAAATGTTTTTAGAAATACTTATTTTAAACTTATTTCTCTTACAAGAACTTCTGCGCAAAACTGTATATTTTCATAATCTCACCCATAATTTTCTTAGAAAAGTTTACTGGAGAATAAAATTATTCTGAGAATTTATGTTTGGGCAATTTCAACTCTTTGGTTAAAATCTTCATTCAAGCCACTGCAGCCTTATCTGGCCGATCGAACCTTCTGTTGCCAAAGTAAAAAACCTTTATATTTATTTAGGAAAGGTTTTATTACTGTTTTTGTAAATATTTTTCTGTTGGGATTGTATGAAAATGAGATATTAAGTCATATTCGCGTTGTTACCTGTTATCGTGGTAAAAGTAGCATATTTTGTCCTACTTCAAAAATTTAAGTATTGCCATACCAAATATCATTGAAATTGCTACAACTATTTGTGGTGAAATCGTAAAAGACAGACAAAAAGACAAAGTTGGTTTCGATTGCGAATATGAATATTTTTTTCTCGCAGCTACGTCCCCGTGTATGTCTACTATCGCGGTAAATAGAAAACATGTATTTTTGCATGTATGGGCCTGCTAAAATGACTCTACTCCGCCTGATGGAAAACATACAAGAGTGGTGGTCACCATTCTCATTGCGAATGTAGAAAATACAATAATACAACATCGTGACCCACACGATGGCGGCCTTGTGATGCTTTTGCATCGTTGGTCCACGGTCTCGCACTCACCAACAAAACATGAGAGCACAAATGCTGTCATTTTTCGTTAGTCTTCTATGTGACGGTAGTACCGCCCTAGTGAAGCCGGCCCGTTTATACGAAAATCAGCGTGGCTCTACTGCTTGGTCCTTCCTCAAGAATCAAATTATCTCCATGCCAAACTTCATTGAAACCGGTGCAGTAGTTTAGCCATAAGAACTTAAACTAACGCGGTTAACTAAACCTGTTGGGCCGTGAGCAAATATAATGTTTTATAAATTGAAACTAATAAAACTGATAAAGAAAACTTTGACCCTCTAACCTCAAAATGTTTAAATAATCTAGTACCAAATCATAACGAACTAAAACCTTTCCACTTAATGTATCAAAACTTTCGTCGCCATAAATACATTTAAATCATCCAACAGTTTGATCTATTGGAACGATCTACAGAACGTTTGTCATAGACTGGTTCCGGATTCGATAGTTAATGGAACAACTTTTATGTGTCTACGGTATTTGCAATTTACCAATTTTGTTGACTTATTATATTTATGGTTTGACTATTGTTCTTTTTATTTAAATTCGGAATACAATTTTACTTTTTTTAGAATAATTATAACATGGATTTATTCTATTATATACAAACTAATTATTGTATATAGTTCAATTATGAATGTAAGACTTTAACCGTATAGGTATTTTATTTTAATATCTTTTTCTCAATTAAATTAAAATCCTTTACATGTCATTCCGAAATAAATTTAAGCTACACAGAGTACCAAATTTCAAACTTTTTAATAAACTTGTACCAATTATTTGTTTCACAAAAGACACATTTAGGATTTTTAACTTTTAAAATTTTCAGCGTAATTGTACTAATTTTATTACAAACCTTTTCGTAGTACTCTCAAAATAATCGAATACTCAACAATAATTTCTAAACAAAAATATGCCCCAGTACCCAAAAATAAATTACCTTTTCCCCGGACGTTTGTACGTAATTTCGTCTGTCCTACTTTCCTTTTTTTTCAAATTACGCTTGTAATCAACTGTCAGTGAAGGGGTGACCCGCGTCGGCTCCCAGTAATGACCTTCCACGTCATTCTCGAACCCTCAATTGACTTCATACTTGTATCAAAAATATAAAAAAGTTTCTCACGTTCAAGACGGATCCAATCTTATTATATGTGAGAGAAGTAAAGCGGTTTGTCAGTTTGGTATTCGGTTTATAAATAAAATTAGTTTTCATTCATTCGATGTGTTGAAATCATGTCTACATATTTTTATAAACCTCATGCGTTTTTTAATAAATGAAATGAAAATGAAATGTACCCTTTTTTATGCGGGGAGTGCTTTTTGCACTATACCCTCCGTGGAAGTGGGACACGATAGGCGTGTGTGGGACTCCCTACGAATTGGTGTACGCATTACATCGCGTGGCGGATTACCTCGGCAGTCGGGAGGAACTCCAGGAACGCATCAGCGGCTCTGGAGTCCCCCTTGTACCTATTGCGGGTATCGGGTAGTTCACATACAAGTAACACACCTAATCATCTACGTGAATGCTTAAAAATATATTTTTCTTTCTTTAGGTCTCCTTTTTTCATAAATAAATGCTGTATTTCACTTTGAGGAAAACTTTTTAAACAGAAACGTTCAACCATATAAATTATAATTAAAAAATCAAATCTTTATGAACGGTACATTTACTTACAGGATCTAAAATCATTTATGATATACCTATCAAATATACATAAATAAACATCAATCAAGCCGTAGAATCGTGACCACAAATACCTTGTCATGAGATACTTAAAATTAGATTGTAACATATAACGGTATATAAATACTATAAATATTTTATTGAAGAATAACTTCTAAATAAAAGTCAATTAAAATAACAGTTCAATGTTCTGGGTCACCATTTTTTACCAATAACAATTTGACCGCAAAGCTATAAATACAGTCTGCGGACGCATCATCAAATTTGAACGATGACATGAATGGAGTCAATTTGTAGTGGTCGGAGTTCGACCACGATGATTATCGCATACTCCTGCCGTTATCAGCAATTTTAGTATTAACGAGGTAATAATAATGAGGCTATTCTGGAGGAACAAAAGATCAAGCTTTTTGTGTATGTAAAACACTGATTAAACGAGTTGGTATGAGTTAGTTGAATATTCCAGCGTGATACCAGAAGTGATTCATTTGTTTAAATATGTAAAAAGACAAACTTGAATTGAAATATGATCCTCCTTTTTACCTTATTTATACCTTAACTTTTTATGTAATAGGGGGCAAACGAGCAAACGTATTACCTGATGGTAAGCGATTAACGCCGTCCATGGATACCCGTAATATCAGAGGTGTCACAACTGCGTTACCGGTCTTTGAGGGATGGAGAGATGAAGGGGATAAGGGTTGGGGTATAAACCTCCGGTATTCTCACTCACTCGGTGAAACACAGCGCAAGTTGTTTCACACCGACTTTCTGTGAGACCGTGATATTAGTCCGGTTGAAGCGGCCCATTCATGCCAAAGCGCGCTCCCCCACGGTAATTCTCTCTTATGAGACTGGACGGTTGGCCTAGTGGCTTAAGCGGGTGTGACCCTGCTCTTAACTGCGTCAAGTGTTGTGGGTTCAAATCCCACATGGAACAACATTTAGTGTGATTTACAAATTATGTGTTCTCACTATGTGTTTTCTTTTCATGTATGTTCATAAAGTACACTAAAGACACGAATGTTCATTCGTAATACAGGAGTTGTCTTCTTAAACAAAGAAAAATAACTTCGTTATCTCCACTCGTAAGTACACTCGTGTGCCGTATTTATAGACACAAAAAATATAGAGTGAAATAACCACAAATCTGATCTATTACAAAGTGAAAAAATGGAATTAAAAGACACATAGATATAAATACCAAATTTATCACTAGCTCCATTTGAGCTGACTTTTTACATATCGTTTCAACTATGCCATTTTCTATTATACGTGTAAATTGATCTATATGCGCATTATGGATTTAAACATATATACTGAAACACAACAGAATATTACAGCCTTATTTTATAGCTTATTTTACTCATTTTCTGTCCAATCTTATTTTCGAATAAAAATATTTCGTGAAAACATTGTTTTATATTATGTCTTGTCGCACTCTTTTAAGTGAATATTTCCCTCGAATTACCGGGTAAACATAGCAGCATTACTTATTAATGGGAGAAAATAATCTGAGTTTGAAATTAATTGAACACGAAAACCCATGTTAAGATTCCAGATTGTTTGATGGCAATATAATTCAATACATTTAAACGAGCAATTCTGGCAAATGTAAGCTCGAATATTCAGTTACCATAAACGTATTTATGTGAAATATTATCGGTTGCGTCATATATCTACGTCTATTACATAATCCATAACTTGTATTTATATGAAACTATTAAAGAAGTAGCACACAAAATCGAACTGGCATCATTGAAAAAAAAATATTTTAAAGTTTTACATACAAGGAGCTAAGCGATATTTTTAATAAATTGAAGCACTTTTGATTGATTACACTATGGACGGGCTGAGCGTGTTTATCATATAAAGTAGAGGTAATAAAATGATATACGTTGAACACAGGGCGACTGACATGTTCGCGTTATTTTTATGAAAAAACCTTAAAAGTAAAATACATAAATTTTATCGATGATTTTATATATATTAAAATAGGAGAACTGAATTGGAATATGCCTATAAAACAAGTAATCAATTAAAAAACTTTGAAAAAATAATCTTTAATTACTTGTTAATAACAAAAAATTTTAAGCCCTTTCATTTGATACTCATATTGGGTGGGTTGTTCAGAAATATGTACGCCACAATTTTGTTGTGGCGGCCATTTTGGATTAATAACAATACCGATTAAACAAAGTTGCATTGTCGTCAGAACTAAAGTTATATTTAAAATTTCAGCTCAATCGGAAATCGGGAAGTGGATCAAATTTAACTTGCAAGATTTGACTAGAGACAAACATCGGGACAGGTGAAACTCAATAAAAGATACTAATATTATAAAACATGTAAAGTCAATTTTCAGTATGTTAGACAAAACTAATAGACAAAATTAGTAATAAAAAAATTGGAACAGTTAAAAACGTTTAAGACATTACAGAAAGAATCCTGTTATTGAAATGGAACTGGGCTGGTCATATATGTAGAATGGAAAACAATAGATGTGCCACAAAAGTAGTGGATTAGTTACCCGTAGGGAGCGAGGAGGATAGGACGACTAAAAACAAAATGGCGAAACATTTAAACAGAGAGTTGCAACAGACTGGATGAGAACAGCCAGGGACAGAAAGCAAAGAGGCGACTATTACCTAGGGTTTAAAAACAAATATATCGAAATTAGTTAGCATATGTTATTGGTAGTAGAATAAAGGCTTGATTTTATTTTATTTTTTTAAGTCAACTCTCTTTTATTATTCATCATTATTATCAATAACCTTACCATTCACTCCTGGACAGAGGCCTCTCTTAAGAAAGGAGGATTTATTCTGCTATACCACGTTGGTTAGTCACGACTAAGGTTCAAAATATATTGCGTGTAGTAAATTCTTCATTTTGTTAGAGAGGGAATGTTTACTATTTGGGTCTAATCGACAAATCTATTGGAAAACATATATTTACAGACAGAAGAGCCATACTGAAACTTAAGAAAACAATTCAATAGCGCGTGACCTAATTCTTGTCTAAACTTAATATTTTTATTTAGAATTTCATCGATTTCATCTCGCAAATATCCACATACATTTCACATACAAAAATCCTTATTTTATACAGAGAAGTGAAACATTTAATTTTCAGCCGTCTGACATTGTTGCGGAAATGAGATATACGCTATAGTACCATGTCGTACGTTCGTACATTCTCTTATGAAGGGGAGGCTTCGTTTAAGATGTATGTGCTGTCGAAACAGGGTAAGCAGTTACAGGTTACGTAATTGAAATATGCTGGTGTGGGTGTTAATTTTTGTTCTGTATTGATATACACTCATTACTATACATTGGCATTGTAAATTCTATATAATGAGTGTTGAATTCTAAAGTTTCGTATTTAAAACCAACAAACATCCGTGGGAGAGGCCGGGCCGGGAATGGGCCGGCTCGACCGGAGTGATGCCACGGCCTCAGAGAAAACCGATATAAAATAGCGCTTGTGCTGTGTTTAACCGTGTGAATGACGATGCCGGAGGTCTATACCCCAACGCCTCCCCCATCCGTCTCCTCATCCTCACA
The DNA here is from genome assembly GCA_003709505.1 of Hyphantria cunea. NCBI lineage: Eukaryota > Metazoa > Arthropoda > Insecta > Lepidoptera > Erebidae > Hyphantria > Hyphantria cunea. The sequence goes on from PKRV01002000.1 coordinate 678,036, forward strand.
AGTGCGATCACTTTTGATGCCTGTGATGTTGCCGGTGTCAGGCATCAGGCGAACGTCTACTTGTTTGCCCCCTTTTTCATAAAAAACAAACAAAAAAAATAATGAGCCCTAAATGTCCTATGATATTAAAAACCATTAAATACTACTTATTTATATTTAAACGATGTAGGAGAGCTCATAACTCGTATTCGTGTGATTAGTTAGACACAGTCATTGATCCTATTTGAGAATCACTTGACTTTCCACAAAGTCAGGCTGAACACTGTCTTTGGGATCAACAGGTAAGTCATTATTAGAATATTTTATATAATAACCTCCTAAACTCCGAAACAAATATTTGCAGATCATACAAACATTTTGTCCGACCCGAGACCGGCAGACCAATCGCGTACTCTACATCCATCACTGTTCTAACGAAACAGTATTTGATTTATATGTACAAAACATCACCAAGTCCCACGTCTTGGGAATGTGGAGACACATGTTCGAAAAGCAATTGTTCAAACACGTCACATTTACATAATAGTTACTTCACTTGATATTTTGTGACAGCGGCCTCCTATCAAATTGAGGCCATTTCAAAGTCATAGTATAACCTTCATATTTACAAAAAAACATAATTTCATTTTGATAGCAATGTGATCAAAAGATTTCAGAGTTGCTTAGCATAAGTGACGATAATGTAATTGCAAAGACATCGGACTTGCAAGTATGTTTGAGTGTGAATGTGTGTCCATGTACATATTATCATTTATAAAGAAGGTAGACAGAGTTAGATAATAGGTACAAATAAATAAAAAAAGAGAAGCAAACGAACAGATATTTTTTTATGGAGTTGCCGGGAAATATGCAGACGAATCACCTGATGGTAAGCGATTACCACCGCTCTTGAACACCCGCAACACCAGAGGCGTCACAAGTGCGTGGCCGGTCTTTGGGGGATGAGGAGTGGGATGAGGGAGGGGTTGGGGTAAAGGCCTCTGATATCCTTACTCAGTCGGTGATACATCGTTGATCGTAAGCGCTGTTCACACCGGTTTTCTGTAAATGTGGGTCACATAAAGATGTTGATGACTACCACCCTTGGATATCTAAAATCTAATAGGAAACTATTTTGCCTCTATATGCGCCAATGTTCAGTCTTTCTCCTTTTTATACAAATATGCATAACCAGTTGCGAAGGAACCCAAGTAAACAACAACATCGGTAAAATTTCCAACTCCATGCCCACAAATCTAAAATCCCCAGTGGTCAGTTCTATTGAACATACGAATCACGTACATAAACACATCTGTTTGACTACGTGATATCACTAGATAAGTTACACGTTTTGCTCTAACGGAAATCGAACGGACGACCCTGATCTGGGCCAGCAGTTTGCATCTGCTGAATCTAATTAGGTCAAAAGAAGTATCTAATTGTATGTTTAGGTTCATATGTTTTATGTAGCTAGAATAGATTGACAGATGTGATAAAACGGCAAAAAAAAAATATGGACTGTGGAATTATAAGGTTAATATAAACGGACGTCTAATATAAGCACGTAATAATGAGTAGGTCGGTTATGAAATATGATAAGACCCCCTTTTTATCAAGTTATTAGACCGCAATTTAATATCTGACTGGTGACTGGCCTAATGGTTAAAGTGTTCGCCACCCCACCTTCTAATGTGCCAAGTGTTGCGGTTCAAGTGCGACATGGGACAATACTTACTGTGATCCATAAATTTTTGTTACGAGTCTGGGTGTTCTTTGTATCCGTTTCATGTATGTTTGTATAGTCATCTGCGACACAGAATTTATTCGTAATCCAAGTTATCTTTAAAAGAACTTACTTGGTATGGACTAAACTCATTTACAGCTCGTTTGGCGGTTTTAATCCGCGTAGTATTGTACATTAAGAATTCGGATTGTTACGGCCCCTAGATATTTTATTGCTGTTGCAAACAAGGCATGACAATGGCACTATAAGGATAAGGAAAACTCTAAAAAACCCCATACAAACTCCTCTAGCTAGTGTGGAGAGGCTTTTTTCCAGCTATCTACTACGGGCTGTTTATGACAATTATTTTAAGGAGCGAATAATAGAAATTAATTATGAACCTTACTTAGAATGCAAAATCTGATTTAATTTTTGTCATGTTTATTTATATGTATGAACAAAAATGATACGAATCAATGTGTGTACGCACATAACTTCCGATCGCGTGCACCAAATTCTATAATTATCTATTCAATATGTTCATTATTATTAGGACAAGGTTTGCATATAAGAAAATCAAAAGTAAGGGAAGCTGGGGCCAGCACAATTACATAAAACAAGTTTTTAAAATTAAGAAAATATTAACGAAAGATAAAAAATGGTGTTAGGAAGTTTGTTGGGTCAGCAAGTCTCAAATAATTTTAACTTACGAAAGTCTGGAAAGGTACCCATCTCAGGTTCAGACTAAAAGTGGACTGTGGGAAAATTTATGTTTCCCGATACGTAATCTGTGTGGTCTTAAGTTGTAAGTGAATATCTCTTTTTAAATGTCTTCTACTCTTTAGAATATGGTTAAGATGACCTTAAATATCAACAATGAAAGTAGTATATTTCTATACTTTAAAATGATATTATGAATTTTAAGTATGGCTCAATTTTTTCCACTTTGTTAGTGTTTGGTATATACAGAGAAGTTGAAAAGTTATTGTTATGACTCTGATGTATAAATTACGCCTCTTAACAATAATGACATATTTCATAAATACTCCCAATTACTTGCTGCTTTTAATTAGACCCCTATATCAGTTCCCTGATATTCATTTTCCCCTATCCAGATGATTTAGAAAGAATAGCAGGGAAAAAAATGAGAAAGCTGCGAATAGAGAGGTCTGGAAGAAACTGGAGGAGGCCTTTACCCGAGAAGGGGTTCCGATCAATGGTACTGAAGAAAGTACAAAACAATTTTATGCATACATACACTTATATTTAACAAAACTAATCACTATATGTTATATTTGTAATTTATATTAAAAAAAAAGAAAAGCATGTTATGATAATTGAAGATTGGAAATAAACGGGTTTTATTATTCTTATATTAGTATTATTGTCAGTTTCCTGAAAATCTGGTCAGTATTTTATTTATAAAAATTTAACACGAAAAAAATTATTATTCGATTAAATAATAATTCTCTACAGTTTCTTTTCGTTATATTTTTGTGTTTTATATACGCCGTTTAACAGGAATATAAACAAGAAATATTATTTTATATTTAAGTGATAGCATACGCTGATCAAAATACTTATAATTATCAGATCACTACAACAGCTATCGGAGCATTATGTTACTAATGAAGTAATAAAATAGTAAGTACAAACACAAAAGTCGCTCAGCTTACAATTTACATTTTTCCACTTGTTATTTGTTTAATAAACAATAACAAGTATGAATATTACAAGAAAGAATATGCATATGACGAAACAAAATCTTTGTATAGAGAAGCTGTTTGAAGGGCGGCCATCTAGCTTCATTACCAAACTAATTAACAAAAAATGTTGATGATTTCTTAAATGATTAATGAAATATTAAGACGGTTTCAGACATATTTACTTCAGCGATTGTTCACTCGTGTGTAAATGTTTTGTTCCAAGCTTCATTAAACATTCATCTACTCCTTTCTTTTATTAATATAATAACATAACATGATCACCTTTCTTTAATACATTAAAGAAATTCATTAATCTGAAATCACAATCTATATAAATGAAAATTAATGTTGCTAAGCGTAAAACCTGAGAATCGCCAATTCGGATATTTTTTTGTATATTAGATAAATGAAACGTTTAAAAAAAAAATACGTGGACAAAATAAAAATTATTGTTGCTAATTTTATTTTTACTATTAAATTTTGACCGAACGAAGTTCAGGCAGCTGGTTATATAATAGAGATATAACATTTTGTGTGTAATGTAAAAGTATTTTGTAAAATAATTACAACTACGGGCATAAATACCGACATTAATTCCGCCTCAATAAAATAAAGATAGATAAAAATATTAATGAATTATTCCATCCACTCAACATTGTATAAACTTACTGGTAATAAACAAGTAGCACATGTTCCGCCGCTGCTAATAAATGTACATGTTAACGTAAAAATGATAACGTTATCATACCTGATAAGGGGGATTTGTATAGGCTCAATATCGGCTCAGACATCAGTGGGCCGCTCGGCTCTGAAAGCAAATATTTTGCACTGAAATAATATGTAACCAAATGATGCTACGGTGGCTCCATCGGGTTAAATATTTTCAATAGTAACGCGGAGGATTTTTATGTCACGTGACATAAAAAACTAGATAGAGGAATTGTATTCACTGTCACAGTCACATACTTGTGTGAAATAATCACATAGGTCACGAAATATGACCGAATTTACAAGTTAACGGATATTTGAATCAATAGATTTTAATAAAAGCAAGTCTTATGATAGGATAAATTTCTGTAATACTAGTTTTGACCGCGGATTCGTTTATGTAAATGTACATTTTTTCAATATATCATCCGTAATCATTACTTTTTATTTAATAGCACAATTGTTACATAATTATTTGTGCGACTGGCTTACATTTTATTTATGTAATATGTAAGCATAAAAGTCAAATTGTAGTCCATGGAGTATTTAAACGTACAAGCCTTTAAATTTTTATCTGTGGCCTTAGCTAAAAGTTTAATAGTATAATAAATCATTTTAAACCTTTATTTTTTAAATCTGACCAATTCTCTTTGTTAAAAAAAAAGTCTTAACTATTTATCTGTTCTAATGTTTCCTGAATTCACATTAGTATTTATAATTTTTTTAAAAGTTGCTCTGTATAATTTTATATAAAATACTAGACTGAACTCAAAAGATCTCTGCATAGCAGAATTGTCCTTGAAGTTGGAATCTAAAAGACATTCCGTCTGCAGACATAACAGGTTACAGCAGTCGTAGCCACTCGTAGCATTACACCGTAGCTAGGTTAGTAAATGTCTACGCCTCTATGTGCGACGTCCCTGAATAAACTTTACAAGATTTGATGGCAAAAGATTTTTGTCTCACAATGTTAGAAGCTCTTATGTGGATTTGATAATGAATATCAAAGTCTACTTTGATTCTATTATTTGTGAAATAAAGTATCATTAACGTTAGTAGGCATAGCTAGCTGTATATTCACATAGGTAAATAACATATGTATATTTTAAATAATGTCTTTGCTCATGTAAATTACTAATAATTTGTATAAATCTTTTTTTTTTAATAAAATACTGTTTATATTTCGTATCCGTAATCAGTTTTGCATCATAAACATTAATTAACCCCGTTTATTTATAAAAGTAATAAACTGAATATAAAATATAAGTTCAATCACAGTTTAAACTAAAGCCGTCGTTATTCATTGTGATCGTGACATAAAAATCCATAAATATCCGATTTAAAAAAGATTCCAATATTGGTTATTTACATTTTAAGTAAATTCTCATATTTATTTTTTACCTCTTTTTTTTACATCAATCACCACGTTAATTAAAACTCCAAATTAAAATTTAATTTAAAACAGGTTTTAAAGAAAATACACATAACCCTTTCACCGCCGTAGTTGAATATTAATGCACAACAAAAAAAAAATATTTTTTACACGTTAGCCGATACAGGGTTTTCGTTTGGACAAAGTGTTCGATCCTTATCTCACGAAAAGCTTAAATATGAACATGATATTATCATATCAGTATTTATTAGTAGGTAAAACTATATTTTATATACACTAAATTGGTTTTTATATTATAACACGACATTGTCTGACCCTTCAAAACGTATTTTTACTTTAAAGTATTTTTCGGTTAGGTTACTTTTATACAAAGATTTTCTGTTATTTGTTTCATCTTTTTTTTGATTCTGTTTACTTTTTCAGTTTTATTTTATGTGAGTTCTTTTTTTTTATTTAAATGTAATTTTCTGTTTTCTATATGTTTCTTGAATGTTAGTATTATTTTTCTATACACATCACCTTCATTTTCGTTACATTATTTTCACTTCAAACAAACACTTTTCACAATTAATGTTTCGTTTTATAAATTTTTTCTTCGTTTTATCTATTTTTTCAACCAGTCAATGTTTACATAACTTTTTACTTCATTTTCACTTCACACTTATTTTCATAATACATACTATACACTTCGTAGCTATTATTACACTACATTGGATTCAGTAATGATATTTCATATAACAAATGTTCTTTTGAATTGGACTTTATTAAGTAATCCGTTTGACCCTTTAAACTAGTTTACGCAAAGACTCGGACCAATGAAATCGCTTTGTCGATCCGAATACGATAGAATTCGTCGATTTCATCAAAGTCCCTTGTGACCTTTTTTAGGAAAAAAAAAACGCTGTATAAGGAATAATAAATTATAGTCCCCTTATTTACTAAAGAAAATATATTAACGAACACTTTTTTTACGAAAAACACGTCTCTTTTTCTTAATTTCCATGTATTAACGTGTATGTTTGTTGTTTGTGTACTCTCACACACTCAATAATCACAATCACTGATTCACCTCTGTTGGACTTAACAATATAATGGCTTAAAATATTTATATACTATTAAAATATGCCGGTGGCTTTGCTTCCTATTTTTTTTTTCTGGATAAAAGATACCAATCGTTTTTTTTTCTGTAGTGAAGAACGTTTAATCCAGAAAATAAAGATAATAAGGATACATCCTTAGCGATTTTAATGTAAAATTTCAATCTGATCGGATAAACGTTAATCACAATATATTATTTACAATGCGATTACCCCTTTTTTACAAATAAACACTGTTTTTTTTTTGATATACTATTTAATTTATAATAAGCATATTACATTATTTCTTTAACGTTGTTAAAATTCAAAGCAACCAGCTTTTATATATATTTTTGTTATCTATTTCTTAAAATAGAGTTACTACTTTTAAAAACAAATTCATATATTAATATTTTCAAACAAACGTTTTTAAATATTATTAGTTTCAATAATTTTCGGTGATCATAACACTTATTTTCACTGGTGACTTTTGTCCACTGCACAGCGCATTTGCCAAGAAAGTGGCAGGAATTATTGTCTGATGCATCCGTATCATTTAAATAACTTTATCTTAATCGAAATCTTATTATCTAGGGAGTTGTTTTGGCCGGAGAATTTGTTTTGGTTTCTTATTTTACTGTTTGGTACAACCTGATCATATTTAAAAAACACTTGGATATCTTGTTTTACACTAATTACTTTTCTTTTTACATAAAATACTTTTACTAATTTTTTCGTTCAACTTACTACTCAATCTTAAAATGTATAATATTTTAATATGGAAAGTAAACATAAACTTTTTTGTTTTAATGATATATATTTTCATAAGTTGTATTGAAAATAAGACTATTTTAAAATCTTTCGATTAATACTTAATCAAATACAATGAAAAAAGTCAAACACTAAAAATAATTTTGGAGTTAATATGTGATGTACAGCATCATCAGGACCACGAAAAATCAATGTACATGTTTTTAATGGTTAGGAGAGATTTAAGAAATTGTTTTAACATTTATTTCATTTTATATTAATATACAAGTAATGCGATACTTCGAATCCCATTTACAAAATATCCCATTTAGAAAAACGCGTTAATATTTTCAGTTTAAATTCTTGGCCGCACTAACTTGCCTAAAAGCGAAGACCGCTCCCGGCCGAGACGTGTTCATGCCTCTCTTAATTTTTAATATTTTCCTTTACATTTCCCTAACGTCTCTGCTAACTCAACAAAGCTTTTAAGCCTTTTAAACACATTTCCATACTTTCACTTAGACTCAACATTGTTGATTTACAGTTTACAACGTCCTTTCAAGTATGCCGATATATTCCTCTGTTTTGTGGTTTAAAATGAACTTGTTTTGTATTTGGTTGAAAGTCGTCAGATACCTAACCAGTGGGCGGACGAATATTTGTTTGTTTTTCATGTTATGACTCACCGGTCAGACAATATCGCACTTTTAATAATGCTGTATACATAAAACCTGTTTTAGGCTAACATGTAATAAATCATGGATTCTGTCGCGCAACTCACCTCCGCAAATCAGCGACATTTTGATAATTTTAACTTTATAAAATCTACTAATAATATTTGACTATGTCTTTTGGTACTAACTAGCGCATCTAACAATCGAAAAGCTTAGCTATTTAAAGAGATTTTTAAATTCTATATTATAGGCGTGAAGGCAATGAAATATTTATTTGTACTGGCGATAAGTATCGTTAGCGCTACTACTATTTATATCACTTCTTATAATAAAAATGGCACTAAAAAGACACGATTTATAATCGATTTTGTGACACAGCAATAACCGCCGCTAAACGTCAACACAACACACAACTTTTCTTTTGAATTTTATTTTATTTTTATGTATAATTATATTGAAATGAATACATCAAAAGGTAACTAAATACACCGAAAAGGATTTTACGCGTCGGCGATTTATATCATAAGCGTGCGTTCATATTGGATTGTTATTATTGTTGTTTACGCGCGTGGCGTCTTCGTGCCGGAGCGGCGAGCGTGTGGCACGGCCGTCGGTGGCTCTCGACTGGCGGGTGGTCGTGTCTCTGTGACGTCACCTCACTCAGCCTCGCGCCACGCCACGCGCATGCGCCACACTACGCACACATGCGCGCCCACTACACGCACGTGTTGTCAATTGACAGATAGCGTGCACACGAACATACTTGGACGATGCAAGTTTGGAACTGCCACCAACGTACTATGGACTAACCTAACTCATATATATGTTTAATAACTTGTTAAGGATATAGTTATAATGTACAATTTATACACTAAGTTAATCCTCAATGCTATAGAAAATAAATTATATTGAGTTTGTGTTCAGAATAATTGGTTTGTTAAAATATTTCCAATTATTAAAAAAGGTGATTTTTAACACTCATATAAGAAAACTTGTGACTCTTCAATAGTAGGTATCCATGGGTAAAGATAGGCATTTATCAACAGATAACCGCCTTCTTGTTAGCATTAATTGAACATATGTTTAATGTCAGGTAACAAAAAGTCTTTTTCATTAATGGTGGCGCAGTGTTAGTGTATGCGACTGCTGTTTTGGAAGTGTCGAGTTCGATTTCCGGGTAGCTGCTCATATGATCTACAAATATCTGCTGGGTGTTTTTTATGTATAATATATATTTACTTGCAAATAAAAACTACATCGGTATTAATATCAGTTTCTTTGTGTGTTAGATGTGCGGAGTATTTATTTGTTTATTGGCATGGCGTAAATTTTTAATGTAGAAACACTTTACTTTAAAAAAGGCCCATAAAAAATAACTTACTACAACGGGAATCCAACCTTTAAGGTCATAATTGTGCACTGATATCATTGATTGCCATCACTAACCTCATAAGGGTAATAAATACATTAACCTCATAAGGATAACGATAGAAAATTTATTAAGGGGCTTCAATCAATCAACAACCTATAATATTCCACTGCTGGGCTCGGTTCTCTTATCAGGAGAGGGTTAAGGCCATACGTCGCCACGCTGACCAAGTGCGGGTTGGGGACTGGCAAGAATACATTGTAGTCACAATTTAAATCTTGCCGTTGGATGTTTTTTAACCGCCCAAAGGCCTCCAACTAAACTTGACCACTATTATCCTATGACAACAACTGGAACCAACGGCAGAATCAGGACGCTCATAGTAACATGCCACCAGCGGTCACCCATCCAGGTACTCACCATGCCGTTGTTGCTTACCCTGGGTGATTGTTTCTAATCAGTGCAACTAAGCTATGAGCGCCTTTTGAAGGCCTTACAAATTTAAATATCAATTGGTAAAAAAAGTATCCCGTTTCATATTATTTCTCAGATCAAAATCATCAGTTTAAAAGACAATTATGTATTTATACCTCACTTAATAAAATGTACATGAACAGCAAACAACTCTTCTTGATAATAAAAAAATTCATCACTTCCCGTCAATCACATCCCTTAAACCTTGACCTCGTAGAGCCTCTTGCATACAGCCTTCACAAGGAGCATTATTAAGTACTCAGCACACAACCGATACAGCTCAATATAGAGCCTTACACTGTGTACTTACGGATTTCATAATCTATGTAGAATGTCATGTAGAGACAAAAGATTATAATTATTATTTTAAATTAACCGATTTTTAAATAAAAATCTTAAAAAATATGATTAGTAGTTTACTACTAAGCATATTTTTTAATCGCATTTCTGATGACGATGAAGTTTTTTCACCTGTGTCTTTTAGAAGAGAAACAGAAATTAATTATTTATTTAAAGGCGTCATTTCTTCCTAAACATGTTTATTTATTTATATTATACAGTACACATCAATTTTAAGAAAAAAATATTTAAAGTTTTATTGCATACTTAATTTTAAAAAATACTTCAGTCAAAAAATATTTTAAGATTATATTCAATTCTCCCGTTAAATTCTTTTAAATGAAAAAAATAAATATTATCTTAAAATATTTGCAACATTAAAAATATGGTTGAATGTAAAATCGTATTAAATTCATTATTTATAGTCACATAAAATTCAATACAAATGTTCAAATTATTAAATAAAACAAAACTATAACTAGTTATTACCACCGAACGTCTAATAAGACTCTGCAAAGCTACGTGCTTACAATATTTTACTACAGTTTAGTCTCTACATCTACACCAGCAAATATAACAATACAAATCACTTAAAGAGACAAATAAGAGAAAATAAAAATATCAAACACGTAGGTGTCTGTCTAACAGAACGGTTAATAAAATGTCTACAGCTGCTACGCCTGCGAAACTGCTACGCGTTCGTAGCAAGTCGCCGCCATACAGTTGAATGAACTTTTTGCATGTTGCAAATAATTATCAGTGTTAGTTTATTATAAATTAATGAGGTTTTTAGATATTAATTTGATTTTCACTCACTACATTATTTATTATATATTGAACTTTAATATAAATTGATTATTTTTAGATAATATTATATTAATTATAGTAAAAAGAAATAATGTGATGAGCTGTTCAGTTGCAGGTAAAACGTTGCTTTTATTAGTGTAAAATAACATTTGTAATAGATTGTTTATATAATAAAACATTAGTACTTCCACACTTATATTACATTTCGAAAGAAAATCTGCCTGTCTATCTATCTGTTACGCTTTACGCTTTCTCAACCAAGCTGCTAGAACTATTTCGATAAAATTTGTCATCGAGACACTTTGATTCTGAAAAAAGGATAAAAGCTACTCCCTGATCCTATAACTAACATGCACGGGGGCGGAGCCGAGGAAAAAATATGGTAACAAATGAAAATTGCAATAACACTACTCAAATCGTGAACCAGAAAAATTTGTTTAATTTTTATTATTAGTAATCTAAAAGCTTTTAGTTACAAATTTACTTTCCTCATTATTCATGTAAAAAACTATCTCAGTTTATATCACCATAGACAAGGGAACAAAAAAATCATCAAAATAATAATAAAGTTTACTCTTTTAGCAAAAAATACTTCCAATCTAATGACAAATTCATTAGTTAATACATTACCTAATGACTTTCCCTAACACTTCTGTCACTATTTATTAGCTCGTATTCGCCTGATTGAGAGCGACATTTACGGGTTGATAAAGAACAGGGTTGATACAAACGTACAATAATTACGTTAACCGAGTCGCCCACACACTTTATCCAGAAGTACGTAGGTCTACATAAATTCATCAAGAAACTTTCATTACATCTATACTTTTGTTTTGTAAAGATTTTTAGATAGCAGTATTTAAAAAAACAATATGTTGTTTTACTGACAAACGACCCAATTTTCACTCTTTTCAATAATTTCTAACATGGAGTACGAAATTAGTTAGTTATATTTTTTATGGTTCCAGGGGCAAACGAGCAGTCGTATTGCCAAATTGATGGTAAGTGATTACCGCTGCCTATGGACACCCGCAACACTAGAGGTGTCACAAATGCGTTGTCGGCCTTTGGGGGATGGGAGGGTATGGGCCTCCGGTGTCCTCACTCATTCGGTGGATTTTGACTTTGTTTTGTAAAAATAATTATTACATTCTTCAAAAATAGGCCGTAAGACTTAAGAAGCTTCTGACGATAAAATTTAAAGATTATTTTTAATATCATGTTGGCGTTTTAATACAAATAATACAGTGAATATACTATTCTTATTATGCTATACTATTAAACTCATTTCTTATGTTTATTTTACACCAAATAAAATTATACCCTGCCTATTAATGACAAACAAAATAAAGATTGGCAACATTGCTGTAATGAATGTCACCTATAGTTCATTGTCTAGACATGGATACATTTTCTGGCTACAAAAAGGATCAATCAGTGTCTTGGACACTTCTTAAAATCCTCCTTCACAGCGAAAATGTCTAGAGGAAAGTTCCATAATTTGTTGAATCACGACTTAATTTACTTTTATAATAAATTTATTCTTTACTAATATGCTTCAAAATCGACTGACATAAGGATCATATATATAAATTGACGTTTGAACTTGAGCCGTTATTGAACTGACACATAGATACATTCATACGTAATTATGTTTAGGACGGGTAAAGATCATAGCCAGCGTAGATCGGTCGAGCGCAATCAAGCGGCCGTCAATCAGACCCCGCCTTACTTAATTACCTACTATCGTATGTGGGGCAGTTATGTCTACATGTGTGAGTGTTTCATATATATTTACGACTGATTGTTCTATGTATGCGTAGAATAGTAATTCAGACAGATAGAGTTAAATGTTTGTTTTTGTAGAGTGTATGTGTGTGGGTGCGTGTTGACAGTGATGTTTGACAATCTGTTGGTTTTGATTTTTTTTTTTTGTATGCTATGAGGCCAGGTAGAGCGATGATTTGCGCAAGACGGCTGGCAGGAGCTGGATGCGAGAAGCATAGATCGAACTAAGTGGCGTGAAATTGGAGAGGCCTATGTCCAGCAGTGGACTGCGATAGGCTGATGATGATGAAGAAAATATCTTTTGATATAAGCTTGGTGTAGATATATATATATGTATATATNCAGATTTAAGAAAAACTTGCTGTTGCGACTCATAAGGAGGCCAAGGTAACGGCTCTTGATAGGAAGAGCTGGATAAGGCTGCACTGGCATGAGTGTAGCTCTTAAGTTAATGATGATAATAGTATTATTTGGTTTTTATATATATATATATAAACCAAATAATACTATTATCATCATTAACTTAAGAGCTACACTCATGCCAGTGCAGCCTTATCCAGCTCTTCCTATCAAGAGCCGTTACCTTGGCCTCCTTATGAGTCGCAACAGCAAGTTTTTCTTAAATCTGGTCTATATAACTGCGTCTCGGTCTTCTTCTTTCTTTTTTTCCTTCTATGATATCCTACTAATATTATAAACGCGAAAGTTTGTAAGTATGGATGTTTGTTACTGGTTCACGCAAAAACTACTCAACGGATTTGGATGAAACTTTCCAGTAATATAGCTTAAATATCAGAATAACACATAGGCCGCCGCGATAACCGACATAGACACGGACCGAGCTACCGACATAAACTAGTTACCCCTAAAGTGATTTTATATGTATATCGTTATATTATAAGCTATATTATTATAATACAAGGATTAAGTTATTTTATCAAAATACGTATGACGTCATAACAATTTAAAGGGTTGATACTATTTGTTGAGGCTCGCCGGGTGTGTGGGTGTGTAGATTAACGAAGAAATTTGCACGTTTGTTTATATAATATACGAAACGATGGTATAATCCCATGGGGTCGTGTAATTACTATGGCAATGGATAATAAAAGGGGATTGCAGATAGGTAAGAATGTTATGCCATGATTTAAGGATTGGATATTTGCCAAATCGTGTTGAGATATTTATTTGTGTACTTTATTAACTTGGCTAAAGATACCTTTTGGGTGAATTAATTGAGTGATATTTTGAATGGATTGGCATTTTTTTATCGGAAGTGGAACGGAATTTAATACTTTTTGACTGCAGGGTTGTCCTAGTGGTTTAAGCGATCCGCCGCAAACCCCGGTGGCGTGAAGGCCAGAAGGGGGTTTCCACATGAAAAAAAAAAATTGGTTTTAGCGATCGCCAAGCCGCTTTCAACTGCGCTAAATGTTTTGGGTTGAAACTCCACATGGGACAACACTTTGTGTGATTTACAAGTTATTGTTCAGACTCTGGGTGTTCTTGGTATCTGTTTTATGTATGTTTATAAGTACCCCGCGACACAGGATGTATATTACTAATGCTTTTTGTTAAAATGAAAATGAATGAACTTTACTTGAATTTCACATTGTAAATATAACGACATGCTTTTAGAAGAATTTTTATTTAGATCTGACATTAATATCTTATAAATTATATATCTCTTATTCTTCTCATAATTTCTTTCTTATTTTCTTATTCTGTATAAAGTTATCTATTCGTTTCAAGGAATCTCCGCTGTTTATATTAACAATGAATTCATAATTTCAAAATCTCATTTTCTTAAATTGAATAAGATATAAAAATTCAAAACACTTTTTGTGACTATTATTCATTACGGCTTTCTACCTAATAATTAGAGCTACTAGTTTGTACGAATAATGATGTCAATTAAACAGCCAAACTGGGATAGTATACGATGAAGTATCTGCAAACTCTACCGAACTAGCTATCAGCTCTACATAGAGTTCCACCTATCAATTCAACTTCCACAATTACTACCTGAAATTTCTCCGTACTTAATCTGTGATATTTATATCCATGATACGCTGAAAAGCCAATGTTTACCCGACTATACCAGAAGGAGAGTCTATACTATTCACTTGTGTCATTATTTGTCTTTCTTTAGCACACTTTATAGTTTACACCGTTATGTAGAATTGGGGTTTCTAACATTGCCTTTCTTTTTCATTTCAATTTACTCTTAATTTCTTTATCTTCAATCCTCAAAATACGATGGTGATATAAACTTTCTCTTTATGACATCGACTAGACTAACTTACTCTTCTAGCTAGTTCTTCTAGCCTATTGCTGTCATGACGGCCAGTCTTATCGGAGACCAGGCAATTACGCAGGAGATATTTTAGTGCACAAGTATGTGCTCAAACACAGGTGCACTTCTTGTTTGTTAACTCTCATAATGCAATGGGGACATCCGACATGACCGGAATGAGATCAGGCACAGGATCCATGACTTTACATTTTCTCCGTCCGAACTCTGGGCTGAAAATTTCGTGAATTAGAAAAACTCAAAAAAACTTTTATGGCCCGAGCCGGGCATTACACCCAAGAACTCTTGATCAACAGTTGCACGCTAACCGCTTGTCTAACGAGGCAGTTAAATTACATATATACTTATGCCAATATATCATATTGTGTGTGTGGTATCCCAAGACCAGGTTACCACTTAAACCTTTCCCTTACTTGAAGAACATTTTCTTGGCCTTTGTAATGAATACCTTGTTCTCAAAACAAAAGTATTCATTATAAGTGAATATTGCTTAACTAGCCCTCTCAGAACTGAATAGTGCCGGTCATAAAAATTGCCCTCTTGTCTTCAATAGAGCACTATGAGGCCAATTTTTTTAGTGCGCTATATTTATACTTTTTAGAGATATGTACCTGAAAAGGAAAAAACGGAACCCTAATAGGATCATTTTGTTGTCCGTCTGTCTCTCAAGACCCTTTAAGTCTACTGTCCGTCGAAGTTATAAAAAATTCAAACTTATAAGCCAACGCAATCAAAAGATACAGCCGTTTATGCAGCACACTTTCGATTCTTGCAAGGGAATAAATCAATCAAATCAATATAGGACAGATAAAGGGAAAATTATGAAAATCATGAATTTATACTTACATCATATAATATAATTACAGCTTTCTCGGAACCTTCGAAGTCCTCGTCAACGTCCTCGTAACCTACTCGTACTTGACTGGTTTTTTTGTTTGCTTTTCAGATTCAAAGATATGACTGTTATCAAAAAAAATCTTTAACTTTGTCAAATATTTTTTTTGCCCGTTTTGAACCATTTATACTAAACCTTGTTATATATATATATATATATATATATATATATATATATATATATATATATATATATATATATATATATATATAGGCCCAGTATTGGTTTATTAAGGGCTATTTATGTGATGATTATGTGATGTAAAGCAAAGTTTGTAGCTCCTTTGGGTCGCAAGGGTCAAGAGTATTTGATATTTAAACTAGAAACCACCAACTAACGTCAGGCGTCCTCTTACTTGTGCTTGACGTGAACTAATTTCAGATGTTCTTGAAAGACAGTCTACTAATAATTAACATCATTATGCTGCTACTGAAATTTAACTAAGTATTTTAGAAAAATAAATATAACACAAAAAATAAATATAGAAAAATAGTATAACAGCGATATCGAAGTCAGTAACAGGTTCATTATTAATAATTTTGTATCAACAAGGTTTAGTATAAATGGTTCAAAACTGGCAAAAAATAACATCAAAGTATATTTGCTATTATATTATTGTAAAACATATTACTACCAAAAAAAAATCTGAAAATCTTAAATGGGCAAATTTGACATTGAAAATAATTCTGTTAAAAGTGTCGAAGTCGCTTTTATTGCATGTGAATAAGGTTAATATTTGGAGAAGTTGCCGGCAAGAGTGGTGATGTGAAATTGACGGATACGTTAACGAACGAATAGGTCGGTTCAAAGAACTACCTACTGCGCGCTTAGAGAAAAAAGCTACAAAAATTGAAGCCACATTTCGTGCTCGACTGCACGAAAACATCTGTTCACGTGTGAGTGAAGGATTTTGTATTATAAGTTAAGTCGTTTTTTCGCTTTGACTTTACTATAATCTATCTGTTCTTGAAAAGGATTGGCAAGAAAAAAAGATTTTGTTAAATGTTCATACAGCGCTACACAAATATACTACAGCACCACCTACCGAAGATACGTCGAACTAAAGAATAACGAAGGGGACGAAGAAACTACCAATCCTACATCGCGTAATAGAAATTCTCGCACCGATTAAAATACATACAACTTCCCAACATCAACCGTTGGGCAGTGGCCCGCCAGGCATGATCACCTCGCCTGGTCGGAGGATCCTTCCTTTGTGTTGGAGGAATATGTGACCCGTTCCTCCACATTCAGTATTGTAGAGTAAGCAATAAAATATTGTGACGTAATATGAAAAAAACATACTAAAATAATATTATAAATTCGAATGTAACTGAAGTTTAGTGTTACGCTTTTACGGCCTAAACACTGAGTCGATTGGGATAAATTCCGCTATAGAGATAGATTTTACCTTGGAGAATGACATAGGCTATTATTTATAGCGATAACCACCATATACGCGAGCAAAACAACAGTTAATAACATAATACGGATCTTAACAATAATTGTGTGTTAATTATTATTTATTATTAATTTTTAGGGCCTCTGACTGCAAATCTGGAGCACCTAGGTTCGTTTCCCACCCAAGATTAATAAATTTATGCTGCGCATGACTGATTTCGTCTGAGTGTTATTATTGTTATTACTCGTACGTATGTATTTATAATACTCGTGCATATTTATTTGTAATACTCCTTATATGCGTATCTATCTATATAGTATCTATATATATTAATATATATACTGCTTAGAAACTATTAAGATTAGTGTCAGTTAGTTATATATCCTATTTGTATTATATATAATTACATATACGTATATGTGTATATATGAATTTGAGATTGAGGTCACTTTTGCAGGCTTTATTTAACCTTTGGATCGGCCGCGACTCGACTGGCAGTTAAAAGAGCAGCAAAAAGGTAGGAATTACGAATATCTGGAAAACTAAAAGTATAAACTATACATTTTAGTATGTATATTTTTTTATTTAGCCAATTTTTATATTGATTTGCTTCATATATTACTAAAGATACTTACATACAAAAAATATTTGAAATCCTTGCGTAATTTAACACCGCGCACTCTAAAATCTGTACTGTTTTAGCTTTTCCTCCTTGTTTACTAACTCTATTAAAATACTTATTTTTTCGCCAAGTACTCGTTGGATACTGTAATACTAGCAATAGGCTCGGTCTTATCGCGTAAGTGAGGTTCAAATATAAAAACACATGATATTGCGAACAAACCAACAGAGGGAAATTAAGTATTGTATTAGTAACCGATATAAATATATATATACTTATTTTTTTTGTAAATATATACTTAGCATATATTATTATAAATATAAATTCTTAACATTCCATATTTAGTTAGACATAAGTTAATGCTGTATTAAATATTTACAACAGTATTATGGTAACTAGATTGCTGAAACATACACTCAATAATATATATATATATATATATATATATATATATATATATATATGCTTAGGAGCGAAGCGAATCTAAAATAAGTTTCTCCTTATATCTTGAGCTATCTGCCAGTGAAAGTCCCGTTAAAATCAGTCCAATGATTATAGAGATTACCGAAAACAAATAAACAGATAGACAGATAAAAATAATAAAAAACAATTTCTTGATTTTAGTACTGTATAAACACTTTCACACCCGTAAAGTGAAAGGCTCTTAATTCAAAATTACATACTTATATTATCATTATTATACGTAGGGACCCACGGGCTATCCACTGTATTTTAGAGCATATGTTAAAAACAAAAGTATTCTCTTTTGCATTTGTAGTCTCATTATAAAGGTGTGTAGAATTATATAGAATCGTGTATCTTAGTTGCAGGTTTACTTACTACAAACTGACCTGAGGCTTCTCTATTTCTCCATTCACCATAAGAACCGTGGGAGAGCCACGCTTCGACACGCGCCTGCTCGACCAAAGTAATACCACGGCCTCACAGAAAACCGGTGTGGAACAGCGCCTGCGCTGTGTTTCACTGAGTCAGTGAGGATACCGGAGGCCCATAATCAAACCCTTCCCCTAATCCCCCTTCTCATTCCCCAAGGGCGGCAATGCACTTGTGACGCCCCTGGTGTTGCGGGTGTCCATGGGCGGCGGTAATCGTTTACCATCAGGCGATAGGTCTGCCCGTTTGCCCCCTATAACTTAAAAAAAACAAATTATATGACGCCTTCAAAAGTAAAACTAAATTTTTATAGCGTAATGTATGTAAATCAAGTGCCTATGGAGAAAAGTTTCAGTTCACTTTTATGTCTTTTACTGGCAGAAAGTTTGAACTACAAAACTTTACGACAGTTGCAGGAACGAAACAGTCACATGTATGAATGTTTTAGAATGTTTCTATAGCATACAGGTAGCACGCAACAACGAACAGCAGATATCTTTTTATAGTAGAGATTCAGTGTAATAATATGATAATTGTTAATTTTCGTACATAATGAAAATTAAATTTTGTTGTATGAGTATACACGTACTTGATTATGACTGGACTGTAAAAATAAAGAATTAATAATTTGAATAAATTTTATGTTAATATTAAAAGTTGTTTGTTCCATGAAGGGAATGTTTTTAATGTAATGTTTTGTAGCCTTTATTATCAGTTGCATATTCTTTAAATATTTTTCGAGTTTGGTCAACGTTTTGTGTCCTAAAACTAAAGAAAAAGAACTGAACTTTGTTTTCAATAAGTAATATTAGTCTAAAATACAAATTAAGTAAAATAGTAATAGAGTATCAGATTATCAAGTTATTTATAATTTTTTAAACATCCATTTGAAGATTATAAAAAATATCAGCGTTATTATATTGTAATTATTTATCTGACCCTAATCTCTTCGTACCGCCATATTTTAACTTCATAAATATTTTTAAAATTTCTGGAAACCTTGTTTTAGTAATAATGCCTGCCTCAGGTTCCCACAGGTGATGTACAGTCGCGATCAAAAAATACTTTTCTGGCTATCTAACTATTTTCTTCTTTACAAATCCTGTCTGAACTATAACAAACACATATAAAAAAGAATTATCCAGTCCGCTGCAGTCACACGGAAAGCATGCGCGTACATACATCGCGGCGATTCATTTAATAATAAATAATACAATTTATTCCCTATTCAATGTACAACATTTGGGTATATTTCTTAAGAGTAGACTTAAAATAAGCAAAACATTATTTTTAAAGTACTTATACGATTAGAACTAAGTATTTATTATTTTCTGCCATGAAATTACAATTGTTAAAATCAATATTAAGTAAGATCAACATTTCAAAAAAAAATATTTAAAATTAGTGATCTGCCTGATCTAGGTCAGACCTGTTTTTTATTAATATAGAAGATATGTTAAGTATATCGTATAGTTATTTAGGTATTATCAAAGTATTGTAGAATTATTAAAGTTATTAATAGCAAAATTATGACCAACATAAGTTATGATAATTTATTCGCACTTGTCAACATGCTTATATTAAAGCGACTATACAAATCACGAACAATTTCACTAGGTATATAAAATCGCGTGAATCAATCAAACGACACGCTCTTTGCATTAAGTCTCTTAACTTCTTTCCCCTGTATACATTATACACAAATAATAAATGTAATTGCTAAAATTCTCTTGGGATTTGACCAATCATTTAATTATCCTTGCTGGTATACCTGCTAAACCGCAACACTGTTTTTTTTATATAAAATTTAGAGGGCAAACGAGCAGACATATCCCATGGACACCCGCAACACCAGAGGCCCTACAATTGCATTGACGCCCTTTGGGGGATGGCAAGGGAGATGGGAAAGAAGAGGGTGGAGGGGTTGAGGTATAGGCTTCCGGTATCCTCAAATACTCGATAAAACACAGCGCAGGCGCTGTTTCACTCCGGTTTTCTCTGAGGCCTTGGTATCGCTCTGGTCGAGCCGGTCCATTCATGCCAAAGCGTGGCTCTCCCACAGTGATTTCAATCAAATTTAGCACGGAGATACTATGATTCTTTACGAAGGACATAGTCTACTCTTTACCGAAATAGCTGACTATAACATAAAATCTTTGTGTTATTTTAATTCGCATTTATTTTATTCACGTAATAGTTACACTTTTAATTTAATGTAACGGAACACAACACAATTATTTTGTGTTTTCCTGAACATAGTTTTTCATTTCAATCACACTTTAACAATAGTAAAAGTAATAACTGAGATCCCTGTACCAACTTCCTGATCAATTTATTTTATATAACCATTAAAATTTCTTCTTTAAAAAAGAGTAACAATTAATAGGACCTACCTAAATTCTTAAGCAAAGGGCGACCTTTTTCCTGTCTCCCCGAATAAGTATATAAGAGTCCCTTTTCCTTGAGCCCCGTTATTAAATTTTATATGCTGTCCCTCTCACAATACATCCACTTAATATAATTGCTGTGTTCAAATATAAATGGCGGAACCTTTCCTCGTGTTGTAATTATTTCAAATTTATTTCTTCAATCTACGATAGAAAACTTTGCAAATTCAAAAGATATGTTAATATTTTAGGATAGCAGTGGGATTATTATGACGATTTTATTTAATATTAGCTGATTCGGCAAACGTTCTTCTGAGATATGTAAAAAAACTAAGAAAAGAAGAAATAAATTATTAAAAAAAGTCACGACTGTGTCAAGATCATATATAAAACATATAATTAAAATATTGAAGTATATCATACAAGTATACATACATACTTGTATACTTTTTGTATAAATGTGAGTTAACTCGGTTTCCTGAAAAGAAAAATGATGAAATAGAAGATATTTCTGTATTCCTATCGCTACTCCCCCATCTTCCCAAACATTCACTTCCCCCAGCATTCAAACGCGTGGCCCTCGTCTGATTCACCAGTGGGGTGAATAAAAACACCAATTCTAGGGATTTTTTTTTCCTAAATTCCAAAATCGATAAAGGAGGCAATGACATGTCTTAGTAAAACGCTCTTTTAATTAGATATACTTACTTGATTTTTATAGTCACAATATCAAATAATATTGTGTCTTTACATTTTAAATCAAACTGAAAGTTAATATATTACATCATTAGCTTTAATTCGATCTGTTCAAATAACCCGATATTAAGGTAACTAACTTTGACTTATGTAGTTAAAATCAGTACATTGGAGTATAAAAGCGCGCCACAGTATGGTTAAAAACAAACAAAACTATGTTCGCGACAAATTCTTCACTTGGCGTCATAACAGCGTTTGCGTGTGACTGTAGCAATAATAAAAGTGTATGAAACCGAAACTTGAAAAGCGTTGCAACCGACACGCGAACAAAAAAACGATCGAGCATTTTTTTCTAGATTTTGTTACAATGCTTGCTATGTTATTGTGTTGTTACAATAAACATGTGTGAACAGAGGCTTGGATATTAAACTAATATTTACGTGACAAAAGTTTTTAAGATAGCTTCAAAAATTGCTGATCTTTCCATCGTGTTTCCATTACTTGTTATTGTGGCACGTTGGGTCGAACATTGCGTGTGTTTTTGTAAACCCCTTCAAATGAGCTATATGATGCTACTGCTCAGGAGTGTGTGTGCATAACACACACACACACACACACTGTATCGAAGAGCGCCACAAACCCCCAAATGGTTATACCTTAAATCCTTAATGTCATTGATGTGATATTCATGGAAGCAAAGTACACTCAAATTCAAAACAACCATATTTAAATCACTCACAAACACAAACAATCATATGGGAGGAGTGCTATGGTCCTTATAGACATTACGGTGTCAAACACAGTTTACAGTGAGTATGGTGGCTCCCATTCTTAAATTCTACTCAAGTATTCCATCAGGCTGTATAGTCACTTTGGCAGGCTGTAAAATAAATTAATAGATCAAACAACTACCCTCATAGTTATTCTGTTTATTTTCGTGCTTGATGTAAGAAGCACTTAATTTACTCGGCACCTCGATATACTAACAGTGATTCACTTAATAATGCAAAGACTGACTGACTAAACTTTGCAATCATACTTACTTGGTTACCACGGACTTAGTAAACTTAACTGCCTCGGTGGCGCAGTGGTAGCTACAACTGCTGAGCTTGAGGTCTTGGGTTCGATTGCCGGGTCGGACCAAATGTTTGTATGATTAGCAAATATTTATTTCGGAGTTTGGATGTTTTCAATATATATTATGTATGCAAAATATTACCATTGTCTATTACCCATAATATAAGCTCTGCTTAGTTTAAATTTGATGGCCTTGTGCATTAGAATAAGTTAAATGCTAACCAGTTTAATTAAATTCTCGGATATAATGACTTATCCCGAAGGCTTTCATGTAAAAACGTAAGTACTGTAAGAAAAGTCATAATTGTCACAAATGTGACGTATGTCTCAACCGTAATGTCACGCGCGTACGACGACACAGCACGGGGCAATGTGAAGTTTGTTTTTTATTACACTTTCACAACCCAAGCATAATCTTCAGATGACGTGACCTGTGTTCCTTATTTATTATTTGTTTTGATTTCCGTAGGCTTGAAGATAAATACATACATAGGCAAGTTTCATTGCGTAAATGTTTCTGATATATTATTTATTGTAAGAAAATTCTTAAGATCAGTATTAAAAATTGTTACTAAGTGCTCCAATTACAACTCGATTCGAACGTTTTATTTCCATTTACGTTTATTTATGTTACGCTTATTTTTAAGTATGTGTGTGCTGATAATTTATATGCGCGTAATAATATTCTTTTAAACTTATTTATGATGTTCTTGAGTTATATGCAACCCATCATGTACATTGTTGGTCACGTACATTCATCACGTACATTGATTGAGTCAATACACAGGAATGAATGAGTTCTTCCTTTGAACAACACAGCGTTGAAAAGCTTTTGGAGCTTCATCAGTACGGCCATACTGCTAACCTTCAATCTCTGATGTAACGCGATCTTTTTCATTATGAAAAATACTTAAAAACATCTCAGTGTTTTTTTTTTTTTTTTTTTGTTTTTTGTTTTTTAAAAAGACAACTCCCGCATTAGGAATATACATTCCTGTGTCGCGGGGATCTTTACAAACATACATGAAACGGACACAAAGTACACCCAGACTTAGAACAACAATTTATGGATCACACAAAGCGTTGTCCCATGTAGGATTTGAACCCACAACACTTGGCGCAGTAGGAAGTGGCGTGGCGACCACTGAAACCACTAGGCCAACCGTGTAGTCTAGTGGTTTAGTTACTAAAGCTATTTTCTTTTAAGTTGCGTGTTTTATAAATAAAGTAATAAAATACATGTATACTAAAGTCACAGTTTTTATTGCCGTTTATTTTTAATTTATTCATTAGTGTCCTATTTTCATGTAGTTTTATATATTTTACTGTTTCGCTCAAAGCACTGTTTTACTTAAAACCCAAAAACAGTAGCAACAAAACAGACCCTTATGTGTTTCATTGTCTAAAGAATTAATTAAATAACTTTTGACTGCCTGGGTAGGGCAGTGATAGCGTATGTATAAGTATGCTTGGAATTTGTACCAGCTCGATCAAAGTTTTAAAATGCCTTCACAGAATACTATAATGAATAAATTGATCAAATGATAGAACTTAAAAGAAGGCACAATTGTTAGTCTTGAATTGTAACCATGATCAACAGTCTTTAGCAACTCATTGCTGTAATTATTACCGTGGGAGAGCCACGCTTCGGCATGAATGGGCCGGCTCGACCGGAGTGATACCACGGCCTCACAGAAAACCGGTGTGAAACAGCGCTTACGCTGTGTTTCATCGAGTGAGTGAGGATACCGGAGGCCCATACCCCGATCCAACGCTCCCTATCTCCCTCACCATCCCCCTTCCCCCCAGGCCGCCATAGTGTGGGTCACCATGCTGCATTGTTCTTTTTCGCATTGAGGATGGTGACCACCACTCTTGGATTCTGCTCATGCTTTCCATCAGGCAGGGCAGAGTCATTTTGGCAGCTTAAATATAAAAAAAAAAAAAAAAAAAAATTAGGCCTCTCCTTAGCTCTGACTTGGATGGATTAAGGCTGTGTCGTTGGCACAGTGTTTGCATACGCGACTGTAGTGCATGAGGTATCGGTTTCGATTTCTAGGTCGGACTAAATGTTTGCCTGTCTACAAATATTTTCATCAGGGTTTAGGTGTTCCATTTGTAATTTGTTTGTATCTACATAAAGAATACAAAACATTTTATCAATCAATCTTGCC
The DNA here is from genome assembly GCA_003709505.1 of Hyphantria cunea. NCBI lineage: Eukaryota > Metazoa > Arthropoda > Insecta > Lepidoptera > Erebidae > Hyphantria > Hyphantria cunea. Next base: position 703,283 of record PKRV01002000.1, read on the forward strand.
GTAATACGAGCTCTGCTTAGTTCGTAGCTATATGATGTATGTTTCAGATATACATATATATATACAATACCAAAACCGCCGGACAGGTTGTTAGGGCTATCTAGTATGTTGAAAACTTTCCTTTGCTCTCTCAGGAAGCTGTGATTATTTCTCGTATAGAGTTCCTGTATTCATATATAGTTTATATCATATAAGAAAAAAAAAGTTGCCAGAACCAAAAAAGAATTTTATTTGTATGGTAGGTAGGTAGGTGTTATTTTTAAAGTAATTGCTTTTGAATATATACTCTAGAGTAGCGTTTAAAACTAAAAGCAATGACACTATTTAAACTCAAAGTTGATATGATAATTTCACGGTTCACCTCCTGCGAACACTGATAAATAACATGCTAACAAGGGTTTGCTTTAACAAGCTTCCATACAATAAATTGCTTACATAATCTGCGACTATCATCTTAAGATCATTCGCTATCTCCAAACTTATATTCTTGTTTTGGTTTTTGTTTAGTTACATTGTCCACAAGTTTTTATGTGTTCTTCAATATATTGTAACCAGAAACTTGCTAATAAAGATACTGCATAAGATTCTTTAAAGTGTTTGTCAAGTTTATTTGACACGTAGATCTTAAACTTAGATTAACAGCCTGGTTTAAACGACTACTATACCTGAAACTACCTAATAATAATAAACAATGCTCAGTGATAATATGAATAAATAGCAGAAATAATGAATCGCAATATAATACATGAATAAGTGTAACTAACAATTAATTTAAATTCGATTCTAATGGAAGCATTTATTGACTTATTTATTTATAGACATTTCTTAAAAACTATAATAAAAGAATCATAAGTTTGTTAATCAGCCCTCCAGACAAAATAAAATTACTTCCTCTATTAATTTGGTATTTCATAGTAGCGTAGAACAATAAAAAATGTCGTTCATTGGCATAAAGCACATTAAATACAAACATGACATGACCTTGGCGTGCAAAGTCAAATCCAATTGTTGTCAAAGTTCAGTAGCAAAATTAACTGTATTAAGTACACCTGAAAAAAAATCTTTGCTTACCAACATATATATATATATACATATATATATAAATATATATATGTCAGTGACGCTGATGTAAAATAATGATTGTTTACCGACCTTTGTGCATCCCGGTGTGCTTATCTTTGAGTACTGTCAGCTCATAAATCTTGCCGAACTCCTCGAACATGGGCCGAAGATCTTCCTCCTCCAGGTGTCGTGGTATCTGTCCAATAAACAGCTTCACAGCATCCTTGCCCGCGCCCGGGGGCGCCCCGGTACGCTCTGCGTGCGACAAGGGCGAGCCCCGTTTACCGTCCATGCTATAATTACTGTGGACCGGTGTAGTCGGTAGGCTGTTCACGCTCTCCGGCCTACTTTGACTAACACTGACCATACTCGGCATGCTGTAACCCAACAACATAGGGTTAATGCTCCGGAGGTTCGGCCCCACAATCATGTCTATCACACTAAACAGACTTCTAATGAACACAAATTTTAATAATCACAGTTGTTTGTACTCTATTTCCCTTAATCTATAAATTCGGTTTGCAAGTTTTTTTAAAGCTCACTCGTGTTTACTTTCGTTTTTGGCGGAGGGCGATGTTTAGGGTGGGGTGGGGGCGCAGTGTGTAAGTGTGCGTCGGATCTGCGTCTGTGTGCGTTCCGTCTCTTCTCACAGTCACCCCGTAATGCGTAATATTATCGATCGCTATAGTAACAGTAGTAGGCAGCAGAGCCGTCCCCCGTTTTTCTCACTGACGCTGATTTATTATAATGTTTATTTAAATTTAAAAATTTAACACTAAATGTTTTTATTATTTAAATTATGTATACACTATTAATACACTATATTGCACATCAATTAAAATTAAATATACGATAATTCTAAAAACTTTTATTTATTTTAATTAATAAAATTTTTATTTTAAATTTATTTTGATAGTAATTAATTTTTAAAAAGTTGGCACATCGATAAAATTTAAATTGGAATTTTGAGCGATAATTTCTGTATTTATTCTACTATATTTCACTATTTCAAATTTACACAAATTAATTTCCACATAAATGTTGTTATGAAGTTTTACGCTTCTAAAAAGTCTAATGTTACAGTATGTTTACGTTGTTCGCGCGCCGCACGGGCCAGTGTTTACAAACAAACCGTGAACACCACAGGCTATTTTTTATTTATATATTTTTCCACAAACATTTATCTTTGATTGTTCACACGCAATATGTCACTGTATACAAACCACAAACGTCAACATGTATCTTTATTTTTTTAAATTACACTTAACACTAACATTACTTATCTAACTTAAATAAGGACTTGACGACGACGAACGATGACGTGACGCACAAACGAAAAGCACAAAACACGAACTAAATGAGACAACAAATCTGCCGTGTTCCCGTCTATATGCCTACATGTCCACTAACCTAAAATTCCCTCAGAGGTCCCCTCATAGCACACGCCATGGGGGAGCCTCCAGTCTTGATACAATCCTCCCTTTCACTCACCCTTAGATACGCGAGTAAATTCGCTTTGTGTGAATAGGTTGATTATTTGAAATTTCTTGTTTCTGTACACAGTTCTAGCTGTACAAACGTGTTTAGCTTCGCTCTTAAATTATGTGGTATATTATAATACTTGGCGTTCTTATTAATTTATGTAAGGGAAATATAATTTGAAGTGTGTTATTTCCGTAAATAATACAAATAAAATTACAATTTGTGTGTAATTTCGTTAGATTATAAAGGAATTATTGATAAATTATAATTAGAATTTATCTTATTACATGATAAACATGTATTATTTATATTTTTATGTATAAAATATTCATATATTCACCAGTTTTAGAATTATTATTATACGAAATTGGGAAAAGGGAGATGATAAAAAGTATGTTTTAATGAAAGTAACTATATACTTTTCATTTCAATCGTTTATACATAAAACGGTAGAGTGTTTCTGTTTTAAGCGTACTTACTTTATTTTTGTAAAAATAACTGTAAGCCGTCACGTGGAACCTTTTGCTCTTTTAGTGTATTACCGACTGTATCAACTTATTATTTTTTGTTATTTATCAAAATATTATTTTGATATTTATTGAGAGATTTATCATAAAGGCTTCTCCTACTGATTCTTTAAATAAAACATATCTAACAGAAAAAAAGGCGTCGTTACGACATTATTAATAAACACAGCTTAAACCTACATCAAGTGTTAAAGCCAAAAAAAACTCGGCCGTTGAATAATTTATCCAGCCGACGGTTAGGAGTCACTCGTAAAACCCAACGCCGAATTCGGTAAAAGGTCTTCAATGTTTGGTCGAGCTATAACTCAAGCCCCAAAAATAGCGAGGGATGTTCCCTCCTCACCCCACCCCGCTCAGCCTCCGATGATCTTTGCACGCAAACTCCTAATGGTTGTTTAGAAAAAATACATAAAGAGGTAACCCTACTTAAGTTATGTTTTTTTTATTTATGAACATCTTGAGGAAATTTTATATGCTAATGTTATGACTTAATTATAGGTTTGCGAAAGTACGTTACAGTTTTTCATGTAAAGTGCATAATTAATAATAATTCTTTTTACACATATTATTCATTCTCACGTCTATATCTATAAAGGGATGGGCAGAGGTGCAGTCAACCTATATTTCGCTATAATTTAATTGGCCGCACGTAGGTGGTACGGGTAAGTAAATTGCCGTCACTGTGAAAATTAAAGATAGGACAGTTGGGAATACTCGTGGGGATATTGAAAGGGTTAAATTGTAATGAAGTGATAATAATGGAAGGCAAGGGAAATACTATGCAGGTATGAATGGGAAAAACTAAAACGATAGTACACAATATAAATATTCTGACCCGTTCTCTTCTGTATGGTAAAGGAATTTTCTCATTTGTTTACTACAGCATTCTGAGAAATTCTGAATGGTTTTCTTTTAACTTTAATTTATTAAAACACAGTTTTTAATATTTTCGTTTATGTTTTAAAGAAGTGACTTTCAAATGCACGCTTTCCTAGTGGTTTAAGCGGTCGACACGCCGCGACAAGTGTCGTGTGTTCAAATCTCACGTGGGACCAAACTTTGTGTGATCCATGAATTGTTGTTCTGAGTCTGAGTGTTCATTGTATCTGTTTTATATATGTTTATAAAGTTTCCCCCGATACAGGGTGCATTTCTTAATGCGGGAGATGTCTTTTCAAGAGAAGCATAGAATCATTTAGAGCAATTAGCGATATCATTGTTTTAATTAGAATTTTCTTTTCTTTATTTACGAATGAAAAATGAGACGATTCACCTATTGGAAAATGAAAACCAATTTTCATAAACGCATGTAACTCGACATCAGCCGCTTTACCAATACAATGATTGATACAGTAATCTCCTAAGTTCCTCATAAACGGCTAACAATTTTAATGATTTTTGCATCTGTACCTCAGGATTATAGAATGGCTTAGATAAAGAAAATGTTTCAAATCACGTCGTTGCCTGCGTGTGAAGGTATAGCGTGAGTTATTCGGGCTCATCTAGTTTTATTGTAAATTAAAATTAACATATTACAAACAAAAATCAATATTAATATATTTATATAAAATATGAAAACTGACTTTTCCTCATGTAGCCACTCCAAACTCCTAGAATTACTTGTTTCCTAACTGTATCTTGGCTATATTCTGAAATTTCCCATTTAATCCCGAAATATGTCGGTTTGTGGCTTATTTACTGCCTTCATATAAAGTACTAGTAGGTATATATGTACATGTGGTAATATTTACCTAAATAGATTGATTAAGCGCGATAAATGGTTTCAAAAACCGTTTAGTAGGTTTTAGCTTCATTGCCTTTATAGCAATTAAGCATTCAATCAGTTAAATAAATTTATATTTAGTGAAAGTAATGAAAACATTGTCTCTAATAAAAAGTTTCAGTAACACTTCAAAATTAATGTTTTTTTCTGTTATAACTTTATTTAAGGAAATATTTTCGAAAACACCCAAACTCCGTAAAAAATATTTGCACATCATGCAAACATTTAGAGCTACCTGGGAATCGAACCCAAGACCTGATAAACAGCAGTCGCATACGCCACCACTGGGTCACCGAAGCCGTCAAATACTATGTCTATATATCTAACTACGGTATTAAAAGTAGTATGATGTGCCGCTCGATTCTGTGTGTTCTTGCCGGAGGCTTCGTAAAAAAAGTGGAAAAGTTAAATAAATATAACTATAAAATTATTAAACACTATTTTATTGGAATTAGTTTTTGTTTTGCTTACAAAATTTTCCTAGTTTCCGATATGTATGAGATATCTTCGGATTTTTCAGTTACACGCTTATTAAGTGCTGATTAAAATCATAGTTTTCTTCACCTCTTATATTGATAGCATTTTTTTTAAAATATACTCAAGAATAAAGTTTATTTATCACTCTTCCGAGAGGAGACCCGAGCCCAGCAACGGGATTTATGGGTTATTGATGATGATGATGATAAAGTTTATTTTTTTTATTTATACATATTTGTCGAATACATAAAAAGACATTAAAGATGAGTCCGAAAATTGTAGATGTAACAATTAGCGGTCATATCGTTGACGATAACTTCTTCTAAGCATCTGAATCATGTACATTAAGTGTTTAAGATTTTTAAGTTAGTAGCAATACCCTAGTAACCATCACGTTAATATTCAAATTTATTAAAAAATCCAGACCATTCACTATACATATTAACTACACGGATTAACTAGTGATTAAGGCGGTCGCCCCGCCCCTTTCTACTGCCCCAAGTGTTGTGAGTTCAAATCCCACATGCCACAACACTTTGTGTTATCCAAAAATTGTTATTCTGAGTCTGGATGTCCTTTGTGTATATTTCATGTACATTTGGTGGCTTTAAAAAAGAAACCAGTGTTATTCACAATGACAGGTAACGTGTGTCACATTGACAGAAAAAGTGAAGGATTCTTCACTAGGTTTTTAAATCTAAAGTATCAATAGTCTCGAATATAAAACTTTAGTTATAAGTTTCTACATAAAATTAGCATTTGACGCAAACATAATAGATACTTGGTATCCCGTACATCAATTAGACTACCGTTTGCTGCGGTCTCGGCCTCGTAACGTCAGTAGCGTACGATCCAACGACCAAATTCTACAAACCACAAATGCTCGGACAGCACGCTGATATTTTGATAGTAGTTTTTGTTGTAAAGGGCAGAAAAGTATAAGTAAAGGTATTTATTTAAATTTGTAAACTTACGTAAATGTCTGATCAACAAGCACAGTCATCATCTTCCTTTCTAGCCTTTATTATTCACAAGATTTGGAGTCAGCTACTAGTTCAACCGGTTCGACATGAATGTCAGTTTTTACACGGAGCGACTGGCATCGGACCTCCGCAAACCTGAGGGTGAACTGTATTGGAAGGTTGAACTAGTTGTCAGTATATTTGAGGGCACTGACTTTCCAATAACGATTGCCATAGATGTTCATGACAACCGGGACCGACAGCTTAACGTGCTCTACGAGGCACGGGCGGGAAATACCACCATATTTCATACTCCGGTCTGTTATTAACAATTTCTTGTAAGAAAAATTTAACAACAGTCCGACCCGGAATCGAACCCGAGACTTTGAGATTGCTTACATACACACTCCTAAGTACAGGCACACGAGCATACACTTACATACACACCAATGCATCTGTGTCTATATTTAAGTTTATAGTTAAATACTAAATCTATCAGATTGCTTTAATTATTTAGGATACTTTGATCTTTTATATTCATTATACATCTGTAATAGAAACAATCTGCCCGCTGATCGTAAATATTATCAAATAATCGGTTGGTTTTTTTATCTAACAACGGCGAAGCCAAAAGAAAAAGGTAATAATTTTGGGCTGTCTATGTATGTATGTTGCACCATGTTGACAAAAAGTTCTTGAGTAGCGACCATGTACCGGAAAGTAGAACTTGGGTAGGCCCTCAAACGTGGGTAGGCCCACCAAAAGGTGGTTCGACAATCTGGTGAAACCGCTGGATGCGGGCAGCACAGAACTGGTTGTTATAAAGAGCCTTGGGGATTCCTGGATATCTATAGGCTGAGATCATGATGATTTATCATTATGGATAAACTACTGAACCTATGTTCAACACAACAGTTAAAGTAATCTAGTATTTAAATTTTAAAAACAATTTGCAATTTTATATGTATACCTATGTATCTTTTGTTAATTTTATGGAACACAGAAGAAGATTGTTCTTAATACAGGCTATTTAAGTAGCCTAGCTAGAACATCTGTGAAGGATATGTTTTTAAGAAACAAATTATTATTATTATTATTTTAATGAATAAGGTAACGGATAAACTACTGAACCTATGTTGATGAATAAGGTAATAGATTCGTCAAAATATCCTGAGTGGCATAGGCTGTATATTTCAAACATGCGTATTTACGAAGTCGAGTTTTAATTTTTAAATTTTTTAGGGTACCGTACCCAAAGGGTAAAACGGGACTCAATTACTAAGACTTCGCTGTCCGTCCGTCTGTCTGTCTGTCTGTACGTCACCAGACTGTATCTCATGAACCGTGATAGATAGACAATTTTCAGAGATGATGTATTTCTGTTGCTGCTATAACAACAAATACTAAAACACAAAATAAAATAAATATTGAAGGGGGCTCCCATACAAAAAGCGTGACTCTTTGCTTATTTTTGCTCGATATTGATAACGGCAACAGATAGACGCTTTTAATGTATATATAATGGTACAGAACCCTTCCTGCGCGAGTCTGACTCGGCCGATGATGTGTGTGACATGTGTGATGACACTTGGCCGATTTTTCTTGTTGCCTCAGGTATGTTCTACATCATAAATCTATATTATTTTCATCAAGTAGTTTCAATACAACTTCTTCAAAGTTCTAGAACAATCCAGAAAATATTCGACATGCCCACAAAATTTTAGATTCCTCCTCGTCGAGAACTTTGTTAACTAAACAAAGGGGATTCGACCTACTTTATTGAACATTTCGTAATGAATATTTGAATAGATTGAGTGCTATGTGTGAATGTTTCTGCTTACATATTTACGACAGTTTTTTACTAACTTAATTATTTTTGGAAATGTAAACGCGAGATTTTATAATCACCTTTTTACGACCGACTGAGAAAGAAGGAGGATTATGTTTTTCGAGTATATATATTTCTTTGGTACGCCCTCCATCTTAAGCGGCTAGTCGTATTTTTATGTGAGTAGTATTAATAGATTCTTCTTAGTGGTGAGAGTGACACTGGGTACATCGTAATTTAAAAAAAAAAAACAAAATATTAAGAATTTCTAGAGCCAAAAAGTAATTTGAAAAAAAATGTGTTTTCAAAATACATCCAGTGTGGTATTAATATAAAGAATATTTAACGTTGATTACGAATATATATATATAAATTATTTTATACGTTTCATCAAAAAAACTGACTTCAATAAAGATGATAGATATTGACGTAGTCGGTTTTTTTTTATAATTTTACATGTTTGTCGATGTTGTCGGTAACTTACCATCATACATTACATAGATAATATTACAAATTAATAATAAATATTTGGGATATCTCAGAGCACAATGCCTCTCAGTTTAGTCCTAAACTAAACAGAGCTTATATTATTGGTACTAGACAACTGATATAAGCACATGTATACTTTTTTGACAAAACACATATTTTACTTAATAACACCCAAACTCTGAAAAAATTTTTGCAAATCATACAAACATTTGGTCCGACCCGGAAATCGAAAAAGAGACCTCAAGCACAGTAATCGTTTACGCTTCCACTACGCCCCCGAGGCAGTCATAATAACAACGATTAACTAAATTAACGTAAATATATAATATATATGCAATTGAAGGGCTCATAGCCTAGTTGCACTAGGTGATTAGAAACAATCACCGAGGGTATGTAACGTCAGCGTGGTCTGTACTTGGATGGGTGACCGCTAATGGCATGATACCATGAGTGTTTCCGTGATTTGGAGGTAACGTCAAGCAGTCGGTCCTAGTTATTATCATAGAATTATAGTCGTAAAGTTTAGTTGGACGCCTTTCGGCGGCTAAAAACGTGCAACGGCAAGATTACGTAGCCACAACGTTGTCTCGTCCACTTTTTTTTTGAATAGCCGTCGACCTCTTGGGTGACAAGAGTGTTTTGTATGCTGTATAAACATTTGATGTTTAGTTTAATTGTTTTTTTTTACTTATTTATTCTTATTAATTACTATTTGACAGATTTTCTCACCTAGATTTGAAAATGCCGCTCGAGTCTCCCTATTGCTTAGTAACAGGTGTGCATCTACCTTCTTGAGCTGCTCTTGACCCCAAGACGTTCAGCCTTATATCTTATTGCCCCGAATACGGGGCACTCAAAAATTATATGCAAGACGGTCTCCTCCTGGGCTGGGTCGTAGATACAAGACGAGCTCTCTCCTGGCACTTGAAGCGGTGCAAGTATTGAGAGAACCCCCCATTTGTCCCGTCAGCATCTGAGTGACAACGCCTTGGGGGCGGATCTTCTGCACCAAGCAGTATGCATCCTTCGCGTCCGGGAAGAACACTTTCGTGACGGAGGCGGTGGGGTCCGACTGATACCTACGGTTCCCTTCGTCAAGGGAGGCACCGCAAATCTAGCGCTTGACGAATAAAACCGGACACAGGTCGTAGTCAGGCTTCCTCCGACACGAAAGTGCCGCTTCTTTTGCCAACTGGTCGGCGCGCTCGTTACCATCGATACCGGCGCGGGCCTTCATCGCTGAGGCTTGGCGCGCCTTGATCGCAAGAGGATGCAGGGTCCCGGGGTTCGTCACCGTCTCCAGCGATGCCCTCGTGTCTCTGTAGATGCCGCAGCTCCTCGCACTGCAGGTGAGGATTTCGCTCGAACCTCTACATATGACCAAGAGCTCGGCCTGGTAGAATGTGCAGTACGCTGGCAAGCACAGTTTCAGGCTTCGCAGTTCGGCCCGGCTGTCCCGTACAGACAGCGCGGCGCTGACCTTGCCCTGTAACTTGCTTCCGTCGGTGAAGATACGGAGCGACTGCACGTTGTGCTGGTTTACCAAGCTTTGGTCCTCCAGACTCTGGAACTTCAAGTCCATTCGCAGAGCTGGATGCGGGAGTTCCCCAAATCGCACCACACGCTCAATCTCCCGGTCTCCAGCACTAGCCGGGTTGACCCTTTGCGCACTTCATAGAGAGCGGCTGCCTCTTTAATGCAAAGGTCCAGAGGTAGTAACCCGACCAGTAGTAGGGCCGAGTTAAGGGAGACGATTCGGTACGATTTGCAGATTTTCTGAGCGAATCATCTTTACACAGTGTCGAGGAGCTTGCGAATACCCAGCTTACCACAGGCAACAGGCCGATGGGCCTGTAGGACTTGGCGCTCTGATAGTTATCCCTGCCCGGCTTCTTTAAAACCACGACTATGGCTTTCTTCTACCTCGTGGGGAAAAGGCCAAGGGTGAGGCACTTATTGGCCAGGGCAAGGAATACATCAGGGTCCCTGAGAATGACGTGACGACAGATGTCTGCAGTAAAGCCATTCGCACCTGGCGCCTCCTTCGGTTACAGCTGGACACCGCGGCGATCATTTCGCGTGAAGTAAAAGGCGGATCATGCACCTCATCATGGACTCGGTCGTTTATCCGCAGTGCGAGATCCCGGGTGTCCCTATGATCTTGGTTGTCGGCTTCAAGGAAGTCCTCCGGATAAAAGGTCTCAGCCACGTGCGATGCGGATTCGGTGGAACTGAGCGGTACGCCGTTCTTGAACACGGTTACATCCCCCTGCCTCTTGGCAGTCCTCCTGATCAGACGGTAAATGTCCTCCCAGACTTCCTCACTATCCTGCTTGCAGTTGCAGGACTACCTGCTGATCCTGATGTTTGCAGGTACTCAGCAACGACATGTTCCCTACGAATCGGGGCGGCGCAGCGGATTCTCCTCTTTCTGGTGGCAACTTCCCTCTTCAACGCGGTGAGTTCATTGGACCACTACCAGTTTGATTTTGGTTTTAATTTTGGATATACTTTTTTCACAAGCTTGTCTAATTGTTTCTGAGTATGACCCTACGACTTTTTCCAAATCAGTTTTAGTTTTGAGTATATTAATTTTAAATTTATTCATGCTGAATTATGTTTGTAATTGGACCAGTTTCTCATGAAACTGATCCTAATTAGCTTTTATGCTGTTGTAGAGTCCTGTAGTAGTTTTATATTGATTCTGGAAGATTTTTGTTGCCGAATATAAAATCCAATCCCGTTGTGGTCAGAGCTGATCATGCCGACGTCTGCTCGCCATCCTTCCACCAGTCTGATTAGATCCTCTGAGCAGACCGTTAGGTCAACATGGCTGCTGAACGTTTTACCACTCCTGGTATAAAACGTGGGTGTAGTGCCGCTGTTGAGCACTTGCAAATCCCATCCCTCTAATCTGCCTATGTGGCATATTAGAGGAATGGGATCTCCTCGCCTCGTTTATCCTCAGTGGTGCTTCCCCACCAGGAACTTTTAGGTTTACATCACCTTCGACTAGCAGGCCACGGGATCCTAGCTTCCACCGAATTCTTAGGAGCTGCTCCAGGTAGCCACTGATGGGCTAATCGGGCTCGTAATAGACGGAGACTACCGCGAGTTCCCAGACATGGTTTCGGATCCTCACCACTACGGTGTTGTGTGTGAGTTATGGATACTGCTCGACATCTAGGTCTATGTCGAAGACCGCTATAACGGCCTTCACAATTCCGCTTCCGTCATCCGACGCATGGAATATACACGCCCCGTGGTTGTCTCGCATCCTTCGGATGCTGCCCACATACGGCTCTGAAATGCATCGCTGCTCTTCGGTCCTCGGCAGCTACAACTCGGCGGTCGCTAGTTCCATCCGTTCGAAATTGTCCTGCAATACCGGATACACCTTAGTTCCGGCGGGGTGAGGGCTCATGGTTTTTGCGGTGGTGCCCTTAACAGTACGCTAGCTTTGCTCTAGCATTGCATCCCACTTGCGCCGGACGGGGCATGGGTTCCACCGCAGTGGCCGCACATCTTTCCTTTCTCTTTTTCCTCGCAGAGGCGTTTGCTGTGACCATAGCCCAAACAACCAGAGCATTGAACCAGCGAGGACTGGTCCTCCACTCTGACTCGCTGCATATCTATGTACGCAGCAGACGCCTCCGTCATGCGGCCCCAGAACCTAGGAGATACTTTTGTTACTATGTGGCACATTAGGGAATTTCTTGCCGATTTTCTAAACCTAATTTCGATTTGGCATCCTCAGCTGCAAGACCCAAGAAGACCCAGCGTTTTGTGTCCTCGGGGCTGTATAACGTCCTCATCCTTGTTATATTTGAGGACGTTCCTGAGGACAACGAGTGGGTACTGATTTTTTACGTCTTGGACGTACAGCTGTTTATCTGCTGTTCTTATTTTGTTTCGGACCCTTCTCCTCTCCTCTTCGTTCCTGCAGCTGACGATGACTTTTCTGTCTTTTACTTTTCTTACTCTGTCAATACAGATGCCGTCCTCCTTAGCCTTTATGGTAGTTCTGAGTTTACTCAGCACGTCCTCCCCGGTATCATTTACATTTTTCGAGGTGACCACAACCGAGTGCAGTACCGGTTGCGTCCGAGATTTTGCTTGGCCCGCGCCGCTACGGCCGCGTAGGTGTCTTGCCTTTCTTCATGTATTCTGATGACGCAGTGTATAGCTTAAGAGTATTCATTAACGACACTTAAAATTAGCACAATTTCCAATCATAAAAATTAATGTAATCGATAATTTTTCGTGCGTGATGAAGGCAACATAATGTTACTATTATTACATATTATTCAAGCTAAGCAATACAAAATAATATCACAAATATCCGACTAACATGTTTAATAATTAGCACAAATAAACAAACCTACAAAAAAAACTCTTTTGTTTTCTTGCATTGGCATATGTGAATGTTTGCGAAATTAAATATGGATTTGTTAAAAACTAATAGTTAATTACGACATTTCTCTTATTACTTTTGTGAAAATTAGTTAAAGTGCACAACTTTGCACTCTAATGCAACCTTTTTTTTCAGCAAAGAAAAAGCTAATGCACTTTGAAACAGTCACCATTTCTGAGATAAGCTAATATACCTCGTGGTAAAATCAACCATTCGTTATAATTATTCGAACATTTCAGTATTCCACATCACGAAAGGGGGGACAAAGCAACTGCGTCACCCCAACGTGACAGGGTAGCTAATACAGTCGTAAAAATACCACAATTAAATATACACGGAATATAACACATGTCAGCATTATCATAATGACGCCTCGCCTCGAATAATTTCGGATTTCGTTTTGATTTATGAAGGTTTAAGGACGAAAAATGTGAACGTTCTTAGAGTTGGTTAAATCAGGACACTGATGTCAAAGTGTGAACTAACTATCATCAAATAATTCCTTTTCTTACGGCCGTTGCTAGACATAATCCCATCAAGCATAACGATAAAGTTTTCAGTCTTATGTGATAATAAAGAGCTAATTACTAGACTAGTTCAGGATCATTAATCACAGGTGATTTCTATTTTATTATATCCGTATCTGACGCCGCTATACTGATGCGCACCACTCCTACGCCGCAGCCTTTCGTCGCCCGCTCCCCGCTCCGCTCCGCTTTGCTAATATTACTTTCTTAACACAAGTAAAAATTGCCGTTGACTTCTTTTGTTCTTCTTCCGTTAACTGATCGAGTCGGTGTACGTCAATGAGGAATAATCTATTATTTCAGTAGTGGACGTACACTCTACACAAATTTAGAATTTAAAATATATATTTAAAATTTATATGCATTTAATTTAAATTATTTAATGGAAAAACAAAATGTTATATTTAAAAGAAACTAGACTAACTAAACTTAGTAATTCAATTGTTGAGAGTTATTGTTACAGGCTTAAACAATATGTTTATTACAATTATATCCTTCTATATTGAAATTTTTAAATATTTTATGACTTTATATAAATAACAATTGAAATGTTAGTGCGCTAAACATGCCTTCACTGTTTACACTAACACAGACATCTCTCATCCGTAATTGAATCGAATACTGCTACTGACCCCTGGGAAGTAAATATCGGATGAATCAATTTTTTTTTATTAAAATCTATAATTAATAAAACAGGGATTCCTAGCCGGATGATGTTGAATGGTCTTATACATTTTCCTTACTTTTCTCATCAAAAACTGTTTGTGATATTTGCACAGCAACGACCGCCTCTGTCTCCAATTACAATATAGTTATAGTCTAACATCCGGCTGCAGAATCTGTACGTTCATCACTCAAGCTCATTATTATTTTTTAATAGAACACTACATTGGTAACAGGTTGGCAGTCATAATATAATAATTGCCCGCAAATATTAAATAAAATATCATTCCCATTACAGTAATGTATGTAGAAAATTTGAAAAGCCATGGGTGCTGTTGCCTCATCTACAGATAAGATACACCTAGCTGATAAAAAATTACGTCTGAATATTATCAATAATACTCCTCGTTAGTCCACTACTGGACATATGCTTCTCGATAGAAAGGAGATTTTGGCCTACCACTTAAACAATAATATCATATTTAATTCACAAAATAATTTTACTTCAAACAGTAGTGGCTCACACAAACAAAGAGACATAATTAAAAATAATAGCACAAACGTAAACTCTACAAATAACTTAGCACAAAGGCTCTCGGGCATCGGACCGGCAAAGCTCATGCCAAGTCCTGAATAGAGATATCGGCACAACTTGCCACAAACTGTCTAAATAGTCCCCTTACGTGCTCAGCGCTCGGAACAAAGGCGCAAAAGACCCCGGGCTAGAGTTGGAGGACCTCGTCAACTAGGGCTCGGTTTTGGATGAGTGGTTTTTCGTGGAGTTAATTCATGACGTTTTATAAAATTACTTAGAGTTTTAAATTTGCCTAGAGTAAATATTATTGTATGGTTATATTTTATCTTAAGAAGTATAATACGAAATCTGCATGAGTACTAATACGCGAAACATGAGCTATATCTTGAGTTTGAACAAACTAATAACTGATGAATGAAAAATTTGATTACACAGTCATAATATCATATAGAATCACACACCTGCGCTGTGTTTCACCGAGTGAGTAAGGATACCGAAAACCCATACCCCTCTTTTTACCCATCTCCCTATCCTACAAAGGCCGACAACGCACTGGTGACTCCTCTGGTGTTGCAGGTTTCCATGGGCAGTGGTAATCAATTACCATCAGGCGATACATATGCTCGCCCCCTGTTACATAAAGAAAATTAAAGCAACGAGTTAGCACAGCAGTCGGTTAAAATTTACTTTCCATATTAAAGAATTAAGAAACTGTTGCTTAAACGAAGTTAGCCCTTTGCTCAGAATCCTAACCTCTCGAGCACTGCTATTGAAACACCCTCGAAAACGTGATACTTCTATGTTTGTTCATCTTACGTTATAAAAATACAACCAGCTATCGATTTCTAGTTTTAAAAATAATATAATCGAAGTACTTATTTTTGTATGGTACAACGGGTTAGGGGACCGTTCTGCAAAGGGGACCGGCACGTGTCCAAAATTTAGGGGTCGTCGGATGTTTTGTGATGAGACTTGCTGTAATGTCCAGTTTTGATTTTTATGTAATAATTAACCTATCGTAGATTTAAAGACTCTATTAAAATTATCTTTACAAAGAGATATGACTTTGTTTATCACAGCTAAAACTTTAATACTTTAAGACACACACGTAACTTAAATTCTTGTATGTGCCAAATGGTTTATTGGAAATATTTTAAAAAATCTTTAAAAGTTGCTGAAACACCCTCTAGTTTAAAGAATCATACCAAAAATAATAACACATGTTATCAACGGTGTCGTAATGCGATCTTACATTATATTTCAAACAAGAATTTGGTCATTTAATTAATAGTGAGACGATAAAACCCCACACAAAAATACAATACTTAATTTGTGTCGTGGTAAAACGAATAATAAAAACGCCAACAACAAAAGGCAAAACTAAACAACTGGTTCATCTCGTATCTTTAACAGGGGCGTATTACATCTTATATGCCCCAGGCTTATCCTTTTAGTGCTCCAAGTTACACACAGCAAGATCGGACCGATGTCTGGGGGCCAATAAGTTGAGCATCCACTTGAAATTATAACGATAGCTCAGGGATGTATACGCAACTGTCTGGGCTACTGATAGTGCTGTATACCATGTGTTTAAATCCCTGCCTAAATTATAAATGCGAAGTAATACTTTCACGGCCAAAGTACTGCACCGATTTTAATGAAATTTGGCTTGGAGATACTTTGATTCTTAAGGAAAGACATAGATACTTCTTTAACAAATACGCGGGCGAAACACCGAACAGAAGCTAGTGTACAATAAATTATTGAAGTGTCCTTCATATACATCACTTAATCCTGTAATAATAAAGTTACTATTAGGTACAGACTACTTAAAAGTTGTCTGAAAGATATCACAGACTATTGTATCACTGTATTTTGTGTTTAGATTACACTATAGTTTTTGTAATCATGATGCACAATACGTAATCTATCCATCTTGTCTGTAAACATTTGTTTGCGTCCTTGTGAGATATAGGTCCTTTAAAATCGCTCTAAATAGTTACGAATGAATAAGTCCAAAAATATTTCAACGAACAAATCAAACAGATAGACCAATTTTGTTGTAGTTTTCAGGCACACTTTAGATATTAGTGCAAGTAATTTTTGTCATTTTGGAATTTAAAAAAACTGAAACTTTCGGTACTCAGCCAGACAACTGTAGTTGATATGTGTTGATAGCAAATTTTATCTGGATCTTATTGACAATGGGGTCTATAATTTAATATTTGAGTTGAGGGTAAAAATGAACAGATTTGAAAGATGTAGGGAGAGGAAGAGAGAGACAAGAGAGTGGAAAGAGGGAGGAAAAACGAAGATTGTTACAAAACTATTGTTTACTTTAAAATACCGTGCGCCCTTAGTCGCCTCTTACCTCACCTATCGGATGAAATAGCCAAACACTCCGTTTCTTAATCCGTCCCCACATGGAAACGGTGGTTAATTTTGTTACAACATTTGTTTATTTATTTTACATTACATAATAATTATATATATATATATATATATCAATTCGATACAACATGACGGCTACTTCTTGCAGTATCACAGAACGTCATTCACTCTATCCTAGACACCGTACAATGCTATGTTACTATGAATGAATTTATGCCAAGTCACTTATAACATTATTCGTTTCACCGTCCGTTATCTATGAGAGCACAAACCGTATTAAATCGCTATAATATATTGACAGTGGCGTTTAAATGAATAATGTACTGATATTAATGATGTTACGTTTTAATAGTATCCTAAAGAATGTGTTGGTTTATTTTATTGGTTTCTCTTTTGCTCATTTTTATTAAATCTGGCGATCATATAATTTAGGTTTGAGTAACAAGAAAATAAAAACAAATTGTGTTGTAATTCCCGTGATCATTCAACAAGTATTATTTATCTTTCAATTAAATGAGTTTAGTAATTTAGTTTTATTTTGAGATTTTGAATTATTTTATAAAAAGTGATTACTTTTAAGGCTATATATGTGCTTATCCTAAGAAACACTTCTGTATTTTCAGTCCCATTTCCATCCTACACTTACGATGTATCTTATTCTTTCTCTATTCACTCTAAGTCTCTATTTACTCTACAATAACCGCGTTGCACAGACAATAAGTAAAAGTTATAAAGTTATTTTTTATCGTTTATTGGTTAACTTTCTCTTCTCTCTATTTTACAAAGACAACTTAGGCACTGAGAGAAATCTTGTTTCGTAGGGGCCTGTACAGACCTTTATAATGTAGATTCAAAGTACACCTAGACTCAGAACAATAATTTGTGGCACCATCCAGGATCCCACATCTGTGGTATCTATCCTGATCAATAGAGGTAACAAATTCCTGGTTAAAATTAAAAGCAGTCTTTTTTTTAATGTGATAGATTTAATACCTTTATTGATCTTTTCCTTGCTAGCCTTTATTATCTCTAAAATTATTTGGGTCGGTTACTAGTTCAATCGGTTTAACCAGAACATCAGTTTTTTCACGCAACGACATAACATCGGACCGCCGCAATCCTGTGGGTTAACTGAATGCAAAGCTTGTAATCTATTTGAGGGTACCGACTTTCCAATAACGATTGCCATAAATGTTTATGACAATCGGGACGGCTTGCTCTCCATGGCATAGGCGTGATGCATCGCATTGTTCCTAACTCTTGAAATGAATTGAGACTGTTTTCAATGCTATTAGAAATTTCTTGCAAGAAAATCTCAACAGCATTTCGACCAGGAATCAAACCCGAGACCTCTTGATTGACAGTTGCTTACTTTAACCGCTAGATCAACTAGGAGTATGGAAGATATAAATGAGCTAATAATACTTGTGAATATAAATGAGCACATAACTACTTAAAACTGGAGATAGGTATTATGTAGAGTACTACTAGGAGCCGTAAAGCATAATACTATATGTACAGTCAACTTACTTATTATCAAATACTAATGAACACACACAAGTTCTTTAATTTACTAAATTATTTAAAGGAAAAAGCTCGACTGTGTCAATATCTGTCATCTTTACTAAATTCAGTTTTTATTTTAAATAACACATATAAGTAATAAGTATATATATAGTCGTAATTACGATTAAAAAATCTTTATTTTCATACCACACTCGATGTCTTTTGAATTATTATTTTTCAAATTACTTTTTGGCGTCATAATCCTTAATTTTGTTTTCTTTTTTAATTTTGATGTACTCTGTGTCACTCTCACGACTAAACTTAATCTATTGATAATACTCACATCAAAATATGAAAAGCCATTTGGGCTCTAGGTCGTGCCAAAGAAATATACATACATACACTCAAAAACATAATTCCCTTCTTACGCAGTCAGGTAAAAACTACAGTATATCATTGTTAATAAGAATGGTTTTTATCTTTTACGATGCCTTTAAAGTAAAACTATGGCACCATACACTTTCATCACCATAAACCCGTATCAACAAAAAGGGACCCACTTTATCCGAGGCAAACTGGCCTAAACTAGTTTAAGGCGAATCAATGCGCGTGGACAACGCACCCTAACGATACAAGGTTGTTGAACTGCATATTGCGCATCAGGGGCGACGAATAAAAAAAATCAATAAGTTTTGTTTTTTGTCTTAACCTGAAATGCTGATTTAATAAGCTAAACGCAGATTCTGTTGTTAACTTAAGTAAATTGTATTCTTTTTTGTTATGGTAAAACAGCTCTGGAAGATTTCGTTCATCTATAAAAAAATCTATAAATTATAGAAAAATCTCTTGTCGCGGTGTTTGTTACCAAACTGCTCCGAATGGCGGGACCAATTTTTATAAAATTTTGTATGCATATCGGGTAGGTCCGAGAATCAGCTATCATCTATTTTTCACACCCCTAAACTAATTTAATATTTTACCAATCCCATAAGGTCCAAATAAAACTTTCGTTACTATAAATAATGAGACCTCTTCTCTTAACTGAGCTTGCTAATTAAAGATGAGTTCAAATTCTAAACACTAATAATTAAATAGCAGATTTTCCGTATAAAAAAAATACTTATTAATACTCCC
Organism: Hyphantria cunea; assembly: GCA_003709505.1. Taxonomy (NCBI): domain Eukaryota; kingdom Metazoa; phylum Arthropoda; class Insecta; order Lepidoptera; family Erebidae; genus Hyphantria; species Hyphantria cunea. The sequence continues at coordinate 723,063 of PKRV01002000.1, forward strand.
CTCCCTTCTAAAGCTTTGATTATCCCATTATCGGCACAAAAATACCACTATATTGATTCATGAAACCCTGGTACTTTCAAACGGGTACAAATCTTTCTAGATCTGTATACGTTTTTCAACAGTTTTACCAATCATCTCGTTGGTACTTCAATGGTATTCAACCCTCGTTTGATTTTACGAATTACTACATATTTGAAACTGTTCAAACACAACAATAAATGCCATTCCACCATCATTACAGTTCCCCTCGCCTTGCGTGTTATTATTTTGACAGTCAAACATGTACACTTCAATTCAACAACTTGATAAACATTGTATTGACAAATGATCAAAATTTTCTAGTCACGTTTGCTTAAAGTGCAGGATAAGTTGAGTTAAGAAAGCGATTGGAGGGTAAATAAGGAAAGATTCTTTAAATAAAGAGTGAGTTTGGATAGTATTTTGCCTTAAAATACCTCCTGTGTTTGACTAATCTGTATATATTGAAAAGTATGCCCATTCTTGAGTTCCGGTACCACTAGTAAACGACTTCATCATTTCTAATTATTGATATGTAATGACTTTATAGGCACTAAAGATCGTTCTCATTTTTTTTTTATTTAAAAGACAACTCTTTCATTAGAAGCATATCCTGTATTGCGGGGGACTTTACAAACATACGTGAAATGGACACAAAGATTACCCAGACTGACAAACAATTACCTTTTCACACAAAGTATTATCCTAAGTGGGGTTCTAAACCAAACCATGCTCAGTGGAAAGCGGTGTGGCAACCGCTTAAACCACTTGGCATCCGAAAACAAAAATGGCTTTCATTTCTTGGACAGTACAAATTTACAATTCACAACATACAAAATCTATTTTATCTAAAATATATATATCTATTATCTAATTTATTTTCAATGAAGCTTTGATTTATCGTGATTTATAATCAAAATGAAATGTATGCAGCCCTCTATTTGAGCATAAATGTACAATTAATTGCAAGAACCCCTCTCAACGCAGGATAAAAGCCTCCTCTAGAGACGTGAGAGTCAACTATATACATCTATTAAACCATATGTATTTTTTTTAGCTTTTTTACGTAAGCCGACTACTGAATCAACATTGAATAAAGTATTCGAATAACCTGCAGGTTGATATTAAATTAAAAACCGCCACAGTATGGGTCAACACGCTGCATTGTTGCACTGTCTACACTTACAATAAGTATGGTAAACACTACTCTTAGGTTCTGCTTTCCACCAAGCTAAGTAGAGACACTTTGGCAGACTCAAATACATAAAATTCTTCTTCCAGAATCGACAACTTAAGATCCACAAGTCTAAAGCATCGAACCTCTAAGTAACGAATATCACGTCCCTTTGTGTTATTATATCGCCTATGTAATGGTTTGTTTCGAGGATTGTTCGAGATAATGATCATTACTGCCTTTTACAAGCAGGGCCCTCACCCCCACACACCTTTCTCGTTACACTTTTAAACCACAAAGGTTACGTACTGCACGGTTCGAAAGGGTTCGTTTCAAATTACTACAATATAGATTTTTGAAGCGAAAACTTTTTAACGTTGAACAATTTTAATAGCGTACACAGGTAAGGTGAAGTCTTACTATGAATTCGGCGGTGTGTTTATCTGCCATCTTATTGATAAATTAACTTTGTCAATCAACAAAAGTTTATGCTATTGCTTAAAGTCCCCCAGACGTATTTATAAGCAAAATTCCTTGCCTATAATTGCCATTTCTTTTACCTGATTTTTCTCTCAAATTGAACTCGAAACTAAAATTATACATCCCATGATAAGAACGTTTTAATAAAAGCTACTAGATGTAAATATATGTAACAATAACACTTTATTTCAGTAACAAAATTCTGCGAAAATATTTTTCTTTCGTACGTTAAAAATGTATTAAAAGAAAACATTTCAAAATACAATATTTTTAATGGGTATATTTTAAACATAAATTAAACTTTACCTGTAGTCGTTCTAGAATAATATATACTACGCTTGGTCCCACATTATTGCCGGTATTCCGTGATTGTACTTTTTTGAAGGTGTTTTAGCATTAACATAAGGCATGTGAATGGCTTGAGAATACATTTTGGAACATCGTTTCCTCAGATAGAATAGGTAGAATAACTATAAGATAAATGTATATATAATTTTATTCTATGAGCTTTTATTTGATTGTCAATATTTGTACATATCTTGTTCGGGCCAAATCTTGCGGTTCAGGGCAGTTATTCTCAAACGATTGTACTTAGAAGTTATGCATACACGTTTGATTTAGATAACTATAAATTTGTAATTGAAATAAATGTCATGTATTAAAAAATAGATTATATGAAATTATACATAGTAAAATTTAAATTAAGGTACTCATATTTATTATTAGCCGACCCAATCATTTTCTTTTTCGTCTCATTTCATTTACACTCGGCTGCTATTGGTCTAAGCGTGAAGTTAACCATCGTATCTTAGGATATCATAAAACACCTTAAAAATCTCTTTCATAATTTCGGAATTCATCATGAGCAACAATGTGACACGCGAATGTATAAAATATAAAAAAATATTTGATCATAGTTGGTTTTATCAAGTTCATAAACAGGTTCAAGTTCCTAAAAATATATAATAAATCTAATTCATAAAAAGAGTTATTGAAATAAGAATGCTGAAATAATAACCACTAAACCAGAGTTATACATTCAGTTTATGAAATGAATAACTTATTTGTTAAAAAAAATAAAAAAAGACAAAATAATAATAAAAAAATAGGGGTGATTCACCTTATCATTTAAGGTTAAAAAAAAATAGATGTTGACTGATTCTCAGACCTACTCGATATGCACGCAAATTTTCATAAAAATCGGACTAGACTTTTCGGAGGAGTTTGGTAACAAACACCGTGACACGAGATGACAATATAGAATTGTTTAATATGAAAAATTTAAATAACAACGAACTGTATTCATCGAATATTGGATTTAAACTTACTTTATGTATTTAATCACTGAAGAAAATATACCTTTTAAGGCTTCCCAATTTCACTAACGCAAAACAAATATTTTAGGATAACCACTCTCATTTATTGTGTCTCAGTATAATTTATCTTTAATCTGTAGGATGTGTATTTATTTATTTTTGTTCCTTTGAATAAATATAAGTATTTTGTAACAATAATTAAAAATAACAAATAAATAATAACTAAAATAATATATATTATCTTTTTTATTAAGATATAAAGTTATTTAATCATCATATAGAAAAATCAAAGAATACAAGTAAGTTTCCTTTACTTTTCACTTTCAAACAAATAAAATATACTTTGGCCTGAATTTATAGCATTTTCTTTTCTTTCAGTTTTTACGACAGAACAAGTTGATAAGCTCCAATGACCAAATAGTTCGGCTTTTTCCGTACATTTTCGTAGGGCATGAGAGGGGGTCGACTATCGAATCGTCCCCGACGTATTTAAAGGTGGAGGAGACGGATGTGTGATGTGTGTTAGCAATGGTATAGAGTAGATAAAATTTGAAGTATTCGCTGACATGAAATTGTTACAATAGTTTATTATATTTAATTTAGCCATAAAACTATGATTTTTGCAGTTTCCTCCTTAAGAAACGATTTTCAAATTTAGCCCACGGTATGATAAAATTACGGAGAGTAAAATCAAGTATTAACTTATTAACTAAACACAGCGCAAGCACTGTTTTGCACCGGTTTTCTGTGAGGCCGTGATATCACTCTGGTAGAGCCGGCCCATTCATGTCAAAGCGTGGCTCTAACCACGGTAATGATCTAACAAAATATTCGAACAAACAGCGTTAGAACGCTTTGTATTAGGAATAGTTTTCTCGTGACCAAAATGACGTAATCGCCAAAAAATTTCAAGACAAGAGGTACACTAATACTAGGTATGTGTACCTATAACTGCGCAACGTATAAAAGCGCTCTTGTGGCGCCATGTCACATCTATCCATATGATATCTAACAATTAAATAAAGTTTATTTTACTTGTTTACTTGACAAAATCCAAATTTACTAACCAATTTGCTACGTTTTTCGACGGAATATATTTGTGTTAATAGATACATTAGACATTAAACCGGACCGGTTCAGCAATAGAGGTAGATATGTTGTTTGCAGAGTAAACAGAGACTTAGAAAATTTATATTGAGAGGAAGAAAGAATTAGGTACACCGTAAGTGTAGGATAAAAATGGGACTAAAATGCAGAAGTTTTCCTTAGGATAAGCACATATATAGCCTTAAAAGTAATCACTCTTTATAAAATAATTTCTAATCTAAAAATAAAACAAAATAACCAAACGAATAACATTAAGTTACTTAAATAAAAAATAATATGAAAAAGCGCCACGGTTTTCCCTGTCCCCCAAAACTGTTCGCTAAGAGAAGGGCTCGGACTCACAGGGTACATTATTGATTTCCATTATACCCGCAACGTCACTCGTCATCTTAAAGACGTGTCGCATTTCACACACTTTCATATGCACACCTTCTATCTTGATCTTTACATCTTCAAAAGATTAACTTCAAGGCTTGTTAAATACAAGAAGTACAGCTTAACATAGGCAGAGGCCTACATGGAGGGCATTAATAAGGAAGTGTTGGCCTGTATAGGATTTACCATTGATTAATCTCCATTAGTTGAACTCCATTATACGATAAAATTATACATTGAAAGTAATCTAATGTCCTCTTAATTTTCATCTACCTTTCTCTCCAGTTACAAACCCTTAGATCACAGTTAGGCCCTTACGTCACCACATCAAATTTACTTTAACATCTGACTGTGCCTAGCGTTTACATCACCATGTCAAATTTACCTTAACACCCACATTTACATTCACCCTTTATGTCCCTGTAAACCGATGGCATACAGTTGGTAAAGGTTAGCTGAAAACAACGCCTAAATATGTTTATTTTACCCCTATGTTACTCTTTACCTTAGATTGTGGTTAAGAGGTATCAAATGAGGATAAACTGGGACTCCAAAAAGTGTAATAAGATCATGCGAGAAACATATACAGATATGGTAATTTACTGCACAGAAGTGTAAATTATTTAATTGATAAGGGGGTAATTAATAATTATGAATATTATTACGTAACAAGAACTAACACCCAAACATTGATCGTATAACGAGTTTATGAACTACATCTGAAATTCCTATGCATGTCCTACACGCATAGGAATATCACATGTAGTTTTGCAGAATATTAATTTATTTTTGTAAAAATGCTCAAAATATAGCAAAAACCGTATATAAACCTTGTTGCGCTGAATGATAGTCAAAAATCCAACTCCAACATGACACTCTTATGCTAAATCAAATTGCGGTTGTTTTAAATTTAAAAAAAAGGACTCGCGCATTCTTTTCAAGCGGCTACCTATTGCCGATATCAATATCAGTATCAAAAAATCACGTTTGTTGTATGGGAGCCCCTTTCAATATTTATTTTATTCTATTTTTTAGTGTCAGTTGTTATAGCAGCCACAGAAATACAATAACTCTGAAAATTTAAACTATCTAACTATCGTGGTTCATGAAATACCGACAGACAGATAGACAGCGAAGTCTCAGTAATAGGTTTTTACCCTTTGGGTACGGAATCTTAAAAATGAATAGTTGACTTTGCTTATCAAAATAATCACAATAGCAGTATATTATTTTGCCTCATTTTACTTCATAGTATAGAAAAACAATCTAGACGAACCTCATCATTTCATAATGTTAAGAATTAAATGAATTTCAAATAAGTTTTACACAAAAAACGAAGTCCGTTAGAAAACTTTCTAAAAATTTTGTATAAATAAAGTTTGAAATTGATTTACAATCTCGTAGTGACATCTGTTCATTACTGCCTGTGCTTATCTGATTGAATGATGAAATCGAATGAACTCACCGCAAGTATATGATTGGCCTTCTTTGAAAGAACAGTGTAGTAAGAAATAAGAGTTAATTCTTCTAAAACAAGTTGATGAATGTTTGTAAAATTTTTTTTCTAAAAGCAATTCTATTTCACTACAAAAGTAATGACATTGTGAAAATTGTTTAAGGTCTAAGCTAAGCTTTAAGCGTATGTCGTGTTAATGGAAATTTTAATCCATTCAAGGAGTTTTTCCTCTGTTATTTACTTGATCTGTCAAATGAAATTGATATATCATTTCTTTAAAATTAAATAACACTAAATGAAATGTTCTAAATCTATCTAAATAAAAGAGGAAGGTGTCTGACTAAGATTCCCAAACATCAACGCACAGCCCGAACTACTGAACAAACAAACAAACAAATAGGTCTCCTCTCAGGAGAGGGTTAAGGCTATACGTCCCCACGCTGGCCAAGTGCGGGTTGGGGACTGTTGGATGTTTTTAAGCCGCCCGAAGGCCTCCAACTAAGCTTCACGACTGTTATCGTATGATAAGAACCGGGACCGACTGCTTAACGTGACCTCCAAATCACGGAGACGCTCATGGTAACGTGCCACCAGCGGTCGCCCATCCAGGTACTGACCGCGCCATCGAAGCTTACCCTCGATGATTGTTTCTAATCACCGAGTGCAACTGGGCTATGAGCGCCTCTTTTTTACATGTGGGAAATTTTACATGTGGGTTCTTTATATAACGTAAGTGAGCACTAAGAAAAGAGTTTTGGAAATACCACTCCTGAAGGGGTAAAATACCAGATGAAAATTTGTATGAAACTTTTTATTCCTGTGACTTTCTTTTTAATATATACTTTGGTTAAAGTACTGTAATATAATAGTTTTTTTTCCAAAATGCTGCTAAGGGGACAAATTAAGGGATAAAAGTTTGTATGGAACATTTTGTGCGAGCGATGGCGTGGGTTAAAATTAGTATATACATAAAACAAGTCTTAAAACTTTACATTATGATAAGACTATTTAAAGAAAAACAGACCCTTATATATCTTGAACCCTTTGCGGCCACCACAAGTTGATAGCAATATGATCCCTATCGCTTTCATCTGGACTATGAATATGGGTTGAGATCACACCGAACCGAGCAGAGTCGTAATTCTGTGGTTGTAATTAGAAGCCTTTATTGCCGTGGAAGGCCGTGGGTATGTGAGGTATGGTTTGAGTGAGAGGGTGTCATGTGGTTACAGATAACGGAAATTGTGAAGAGAGGTAAGTGTTATTATTCTCACATCTTGGTCTACATCTTTACGTTAGTATGATATCGCGACAACGGAGACATTATTTGTTGGTCCTAGTTTTAGAACAAGAAATTATTAGATTGTTTAATAGACATGTCGGGTTTGGCTTTATTTTATTATTAAATAAGTCTTTTGAATATAAATGTAATTACACTTCTTGAATTGACATTGAACTCATATAGAATGCGATCTTAGTCTTTCTAACCTTTTTCTTATACATTGTATTAATCCATCGGTTTGTCTAAGAAACCTCTTTTTGAATTGGTTAAAGATAGTCTTCTTGCACCATTCTATAACATATTATAATTTTAAGTCTTCCCGTATTTCCTGGAAACCTGTAGCAAAACAAGGTTGCCGGGACGGTTCTACCCTAACATAAGTGGATCGAAATTACAGCAACCAAAAATATTTACTCATTTTTGTACATAATGTATAGCGTATTTGGTGACTTTATAAACAAGCTTTTTACCGTAATAAATTCAATTCAATAAGAAATTAAAGATAAATATTTTTTAAAACAAACGCTACGAACCTTGACAGTACCCATACAGCACATTTAGGTTAGGGATCTTCCGCCCAAAGAGGGATGTAGTCAACATCTCTGCTGAACCCCCCGAGGCTCCGGAGTTGCATAACTAGTTAAATTTAATTAAACGCTTCCACAACTTCACGTTAGTAAGCTTACCCAATAAACCGGGCAACGGTATATTGTACTATAACGGATACTATGACAGATGAGTAAACATCTACGAAACAAAATATTTTCTGTATTCTGTCTAAAAATGTTTAAGTTTTAAAACTAAAATCAATGGGAAATAAAGTTGGTTCTATTATTGGTCTTCTAAATATATATATTGACTCAGAAATCGTATATTGTCGAAATGCCTAACTAATTTGGCCGGTATATAATGAGTGACAATGTTTCAAGAGGACCCTTCACTCTTTAAAGGGAACCTCTTTGATTCGATTCGGTCAAAATCATACATAAAATGCAAGTGTATGGAAAACTATATTTTTATTGGTAAATATGAAAGAGGGACGTAAGAAATTTAACGATATTACATTCTATAGATAAATATTACATTCCAGTGTAAAGTTTAACGAAAAAAATATATTGAGACAAGCCCTGATAAGTTGAGCGTGTGCCTAAGGCAAATCGAGGGGACGCTGGACCAACTTCATGCGAGCCCTTAAGCGCACTTCAAAGCGATATCTGGAGACTACTGTCGTAAAACTTGATAGTAATTCTGTTCTCAATCTAAGATAGAGAAACATTTACTTACACTGTAGGTGATAGGTTTAATTTAACAATTCGTTTGTTATTTTCTAACATGATACTGAACTTAATTGGTAGAGAAAATTTTACCGAACATATTGCAATCTTTGGTGATGTATGTTTTTAATTAACCCATTTGATTGCAGAGTTAATATTTTTATAAAATTTTTCGACCGAATTGGTACCAAGAACTCTCACAAAATCCTCCCTTTTCGTTTTGTTTCCCTGATCGAAGTTATTTACTCTATTATATATTACTAATTAAAACTTACTCATTCTAATGCGGTAATGCACTTACTCGTATATCTCTTTTGTTTCAGGTATTCACGTGTGTTTAGTCAATTACAGCCTGGTATTCCGTCTAGTAGCACCTTACCTCTGGTACTTATGTAATGAATATTTTGATTATAATTTGTATGATATTCCTTTTTAAATATTTACCTTCAATGAAAAAGTATGCGATCACCTTAATCCCTCTCATATTCCACGCGTTCCCTTCCACACTTATAGAAAGAAAAATCATATTTTATAAGCATTGTCCACGTTAAACGATGAGCACTCGGAAAACGCGAGTCATCCCGAGCCTCACATAAACACTTTTGTGAGAACTCATCGTGATCAAACGCTGGTAATAAAGATAGATTAATGGCATCCCTTCGTGGGCCGAACGGTTACGAATATTACCGAAGTTAACCGAACGAAATTTATACATTTTGGCAAAAACAAATGCTTCTCATTTAGTTTAACTTGAACATTTTTAAAGAGAAACCAATAACCATAATAATGGTACGGCCATTATTTGCACTTTGCACCGAAACCTTAACCCACCAAGGATTTTAAGAAAGACTTAACCACTTAGTGCCCAGTGATATAATTAATTTATTATTTAAATAATAGCCAAACTTCAAACGTCATTAATCATACCCATTACTAGATAATCGACGAGGGCTTGCTATAATTTCACGAATCATATAAAAAAGTAACCATTGGTCTAATGGTAAGTAGCACTGACTAGGCCATCATGGATTCAATTTAGACTCAAGTTTGTGATAAGCATGTCCTGTGTATGCATTGTATAATATGTTTATTGGCAGTCAGATTCTAACTAGTTTAGTGAGGCAGCAGTTTGTCTAATTGTAATTATAATTAAAACAACTTATCTAATTAATACTAATTTAAAAATTGCCTCGTACTTTACGCACCGTATTTATACGTACGTACTCGTATATGAAGTTATTGAAGCAAGTAGCTGGGCCAGATTAGTTATGCACAGCAAGTGACAGAAACAAATGGAAATCCTTAGAGGAGGCCTTTGTCGAAATACAAGCTCTTAAGAAGAGATATATGCCGAATGCCGAGAATTAGTTTTAGTTTAGTCAATTTATAGTTTATCACTGTCGTTATGTTTGGTTAGAGTAATGTTCTGTTGAATAAGTTAAATTCTAACAGCAATAAAGGTTTATTTTATTTTATTTATTTATTTTATATTAAGATATTTCTCTGGCAAGACGTCTTTACAAAAAATATGAATCGAATGTTGAATCTACACAAAGTTGCCGATTCCCTTGTACGTAAAATGTTCCTTTGCCCCTATTACCATTGATGTAATCTGCCCACAGAACAGCTTGATTTATTCTCCCACAGTGTATACTCTTCGCCTGACAACGTACAGATTTATTGTTACATTTTTTCCGCTCGAAAGGTACATCCGATCTCTGTTTATCTGTATCACCTATCAAGAATAATAATCCCGTTGGTACTAAATTCGTTCAACGGAAAATCACTCGCGATTCTTTTCTAAAACTTTCTCTTTTAAACCTACTTATATACCTGTATGATACATGACTGAAAGATATAAATATTTGCAAACTACTTGAACTTTTTTAGAGTTAAAGTCTATGTGTTCATATTCTTCATTATGATTTTTATAGTACAAGAAAGCAAATGAAATGACGTATAATATTTACGGTTTGGCGTATAATATTTACTATGTAGTATGTATTTGATACTCTATCTGCAGCAGTAATCAACTGACCACCAATTGACAACTGCAGTCTAAGATTTTAATCTCAATTCCTCTCAAATGTATGTTATCCTGTAAAATTCTCTCATAACTCGAATCACTGTAATTCCTTAATTAACCATCGCCTATTGCAAACCTTATAAAACAAATAGCGACATGAAACAAAAAAATATGGTTTACGTGAACCGTACGACATAAATATAGAACAAGTATTTTGGCAAGAATGTTTTCTCCCTTTTTACAAGTCCCCTTAAACATGGAAACGTTACCAGGGATACAAACTTAATCAAATCAACCTTTCATAAAAAGAATCAAGATGAAACGCACCTACCAATTTCAGACGTGTATGCTCCAAAATTCGGTTGACACAATTCTCTGAACAACAAATAAGGAAATGCAAGCCTTCTACAAAAGGAAGGGTAGTAAATAATTTGTTCGTGTGACATCTGGGTACTTCCCTTTCCTTGTAGGGCCCGAAACGGCGAGCGAATTGCAGAGCCGACGAGACGGTAGAATAAAATGGTCACACCCACCATTCTATTGAGTTTCGTGTGTGATACATTGATCGCGTAAATGCACAGCTGCTGTTAGACGCATAAAATAAAAAATATTATATATACTTTTTATGTTCATGAAAAAACCGATGCTTATAGCGTTTAATTTATGCAATAGGCTGTTTTAAAACTAAGTAAATAGGCAAATACCTCGACTGAAATAATGTATAGTCTCGATTGTCAGCACTTGATGGAACTTTTTAAAATAAGTCTTAAAATTTAACTTACTTGTATCGTTCTTAATCTTTGGTAGTAATCCCATGTTCGTGACCTTTGCTAATGCTATATGGTGAAGCCGGTCAGATTAAGTTATAAAATAGTGGGTTGATTAAGTTAAATAAAGGTACAAGTACGTTTAATTTAAAAAATGTACTCCGCTTGATATTTTGACAGAAGAATAAAATGAAAGAATTTTAGTCATCATGCAATATAGAAGGCAAAAAAAAACGAGATTGTTTTTATCAACTTATAACCGTTTGTTACAAAAATAATTGTGGAAATTATTAATTCTGAAAAATTTGCGTTTAATCCATTCCAATATTTTAAATTCGAATGTAACTTAAGGCTTTTATTGCAAAATCGTTGCACAGATTCTAATAAAATTTGCCATAGAAGTACTTTGATTCTTAAAAAAAAACAATGGCTACTTTTAAGCGTGATAGCCAATATAATCACAGGTGTAGCCACGAATAAAAGCTAATATATTTTTATTTTATTTGTTCTTCTTCATTGCAAATACAGTACAGAAAATACAAATAAATGAGTTACAATATACATAAATATGAAATAATTGGCGATCTTATTGCTCACGGCGATCTCTTCCAGGCAGCCATAATATGGACATCAGGTGTTAAAAATACTTGGATAGTAGCGTCCTCTTTGCATATATACATAAATCTATATAAATATAAAATTCAACATATATACAAACTTATATATCCCATTCAAAACATTATTTAAAGTATTCACAATCACAAATAGTGATCCTTCACTACTTTTTTAAACACAGTCAAGGTTTTTTGCATGTCTGTTATACTTAAATTTATTATCGACACGAATTAGCGGCTCAGCCAGAGTGATGGTGACGTGGTCCTCTCCCAGAAAACTGTTGCTAAGCAATTCTTTCATTTCATTTCATTTCATTTTTTTTCATTTATTCTTTATTGTACACATTGNTAATTATAATAGTTGTTTTTCTCCAAGTGAGTAAGATTACCGAAGTTAAACCTCTCCGCCTCTCCGCCCCCTGATTCTAACTCTTATCTCAAAGTGCATAGGCTAGGAAAGTTACTCAACATCAAGTCGCTTATTTGCCTTTTAACTCTGCTAAGCCTTAATAAAAAATTTGAGAAATCACAGCTATCACAAAACGATATCATCTCATATCGACTCCGGACTATTGTAATATTGTATAATATTTCGTACCGACATAAACCGATTTTAATATAACATTATTCGCAGATTCGTATCAGAAAAATCGTCATCTGTCGCTCACCATTCCTGGTTTACGTGTGTCACGACTTACCTGGATGGTGTGTATGGATATAAAAATCGACCCCGTACCCTAAGTATTTTTCCTCGATAGCTCTGGAATAGATTTTAAGAGATATCTTTGAGTTTATTTTTGATGAGGTTAAATAAAACGTAAATAATTATTATTTGGATCTTTTTGAAAAATGAAAGAAGTGTCGTTAGTAATATTAGAATTACTTTGATTATTAAAATGTCCTTATATTTATGATAGAGTTACACGTTAATAATGGGACGAAAATTTTACCTGTAAAAATAATAACTATATCATTATTTTTTCACGCCAACGCAATTAAACTTCAGTAACAATGATAAACGAAATGACTAACGTTACACCACATTAGCATCACATCTAACTGTTACACTTACTATAAAACAACATGCAATAAAAAAACAAAACACATTTTACACTAACAATAAAAACAACAATAAAACTTAAAAAGCTAGCACATTTCAATTAAGAACATAACTCTCTATCCCCGGAGAGGGAAAAAATGGAAGTAAGCATCCGCACGATATAAAAACACATGCAATGGAATTAAAACTCCGGATAAATTCGACCAATAACATGCGAATAGGAAACAGAGTTTGTAATAAAAGAGTCGGGTACATGTGTTGCATGAACTACGTTCCGTGTTGGTAAACTGACTACTGCACTTTGCTGTTAGCTTGTTGAGTTTTTTTTTTCAACTCCAACTTTGAATCAAATATGAAAAGCCCTATTTAAAAAGTTTATTTCTAAAACTGAGGCATTTTTTTCATATTCACGTCTGGTTATTCGGTACAGGGGCAACTGGCGAGTATTACATACCAACATTTCTCTAGTTAGATTTGTTTGCGATTCAAAACGGATAAGCCTATTGGCGTCTACCGGTTTACTGAAAGTTTTTTAACAGCAAACGGTTTTCCCAATATGCGAGAATCGATATAATATAATACCAGTAAGATATCGAAGCATTCAATAGTTTGAAGTAATGTAAATTATAAGTTAACTACCCGGTCTGGCTACGCGCGGACGTCTTTGAAGTTCTCAGATTTCCTCTACAATAATATGCATATATATATAAACCTTCCTCTTAAATCACTCTATCTCTGTACTGCTGAAATACATGATGAAAAAAATGATTTTAATGCCGCTGCAATGATATCAGTAGAGTAATTTCAAGGATGTAAGCGAGCAGACATTGGAAAAATTAACAGAATTAAACTGTTAAACCGAATTGGTGTAGTTTAACCACATCATTTGGTTTTATCGGGTTTATTTTTAAATAACTTTTTACTTTTTACGTTGCGTTACATGTCAAGTTAATTTAAGATTTTGTAATTGAATTTCGTATTAGAAATCTCTGCAGCCCTGTCTATATCTTAAAGCCCTATTTACGTATATTTTTTTGTACCGGTTACTGTATTTAAGGACAGTTATTTGAAACAGTTATTTTCTTACAATCATCTATATCTTTCTGAAACGTAGATTAAGATAGAGACAGCAACATTACGAAATGAAGTTTTATTACAATTATTGTACGTGTTTGCTTTGTTTTGGCAAACTACTGTAGTAATTGAAGACAAACAGGTATGTGGCGTTATATATAAAATAGCTTTTATATGCTTTAGATTGCAACAATTGTTGTCTCACATACAAATTGAAATATCTTTCTTATGATGGAGTGAAAAAACGAATAGTTTAACAGTATATTGAAAAATAGTTGCAATTAAATTAAAAGCCAATGTATGAAATAGTTATGTATAACGGCAAACAGTAGCTCAAAATTATATTCCTATTATATAAAAAAGTCACAAAAACTTTGCACGTATTTATTTTTATTTATAAAATTTGGCACAGGTAAAGTTTACATAGCATGAGGCGCTCATAGCCCAGTTGCACTCGTGATTAGAAACAATCACCGAGGATTAGCAACGATGGCGTGGTCCAGTACCTGAATTGTAGCATGTTACTATGAGCGTCTCCGTGATTCGGAGGTCACGTTCAGCAGTCAGTCCCGGTTACTATCATAGGATAACAGTTGTGAAGCTTAATTGAAGGCCTCTGGGCGTCTTAAAAATATTACGTAACCAACGGCAAGATTACGTAGCCACAACGTTGTCTTGCCAGTCCCCAACCTGCACTTGGCCAACGTGGGGACGTATGGCTTTAACCCTCTCCTGGGAGGAGACTCGAGTCCAGCAGTGGAATATTTCGGTTAGCTGATGAAAGTTAATATGGAGAAGGAGTATAGAAGGCTAAGAAAATAAAAAAAGAATTATGGTCTAATTTCAACCACTTGGCTATCACTAGTGCCTATAATTATTAATTGATCTGCCTTTTGCCGTGAGAAATGTTTTGCTTCTTATGACAAATATGTGTTTTGATCTTTTTGTTTTCTTGTTGCTTATAACTTGTTTGCTTCGTTGTTATTATTAATTTTTGCTTGCTGTGGTCTCCTATAAGTAAAGGAGTACACCGGTAAAATACCCTTCAATTATTTATTGCATACTAGTATATACTAGGACTAGTATAATTGTGTATATTCTCTGGAGATGGAGATTGAAGATCCTAATTTAATTAATAATTATAATAATGATCATGAGGCTTCACATAAAATCATTATTATCATTAAAATTATCATCATTATTATAAATGATTCTAATGTCTCGCATTAGAAAAAAGGGTTAATCTCCATCTAAAACAATTGGCTATTCCAGTGAGGTCTTTATTTCACACAAAGAGAACTCCAAGATGTAGCAAGTGTGTTTTATTGGTAAGGGCTCTTGCTACACAAACATTGTGATTATTCCAGGGTTATTCATCAGTTATACTGTTATCTGTACATCAGTATGTTTATCAGTAATCTGGTTAACATAGCACAGGTTCTGCCTATTTAGAGATGATTCTGTAAGAGATCTGTCATTATTGCTGTTACTAAATATTTTTATAAAAATGCTATTTAACCTTTTAGACATTTTGGGATTTGCCAAGGAAATATTTATGTATAATAAGCAGTTGGTAAGTAAATTAAGAAGGTTTGCTTGTAAGACTTCTTTTACATCGATAAGGCGATGTATTTAGAAATCTATTTTAAACTTTGTTTTAAGGAGTCCATTGTTAGTCCACAAGCTGGGTTTAATATTATATTTCTATTACAAAATCCTAATTAAAATTAAGTGACTTACACAATAGCGAAGAACAGTTTGATAAATCAATTATAAAAGGGTACAAACATATTCACAGCTGGATACACTTTTGAAGGCAATTCCTGAAACCTTTAAATAGATTTTCTTACCACCGAGAGTCTCACCGTCATCTTCGAAGCTGTACCACGTTATGATTAAAATATGTAAATGAAAGACGTCATTTAAAAACATTATTTTAAGCAAAGCCTTATTGAGTTGGGCCTCCATTATGCAAGCGCCTTACCCCGGTTTTACTGCCTGTTACTTTATCCGAAGTAAAAAAAAAGTAATTTCGCTATGATGTCTTTATTACGGGCCCTAGAACGTATAGAGTTATAGCCCTTCTCATTTTGTTAGATAGACCTTTGTTTTGAAACGTATCCTTTTTATATCGGCCTACTAGTTTTTTGTTTATGACTGCTTCGAACAATGTGCTTACTTGTCTGCTTACACGGGTTTATTAGCCGGTGTGAATATAAATATGTTGTTTGTTTACGTAGGTATATTCAACCTCGTATTTTATAGATCGTATTTCTTCAAGGTAGCTTCATCAGTTTGATGGGAGATAAAATTGTGGGTTTACTTGCAGTCTTGAACGTGATGACTAAAAAAATTGTATAGCATACCAAGATTTTATTTGTGATATGTATGCCTTTTGGTTTATAGAAGTATTCCGGTATAGTGTCCATTGTCATGTATTCTGGAGCAAATATTAAAGCAGTATATTTTTATCGTTTACTATTTCAAAAAAAGGTTAAAAAAGTGTGTTGCTTTTTTACTGGGATAAAACGTATATATGTAAGACACAAATTTGCGCGTTCACCGCTAAAAAACTACATATTATCATACATCCTCATTTTGAAGATACTCCCTTTTCTGCCTCAGCTAGTATTGAAATACTTGGTATCGACATGTTAGTAAGTAAACCAAGCCACTGTAGATTAAACCAAGATAGGGCAGGAATGAAATGAGTGAAACTAATGTTACCAGTGTTCATAGTTATAAAAAAACATCAATCAGTTTACTACTATTTCATTTAACAATACTTTTATCGTTAATTTTGAAATGTGTTTAATTTTATCCGACATTTCCCTTATCACTAAGGCTCTATTACTTTTTTATTGAATTACCACCATTAAGAATGGGTTTCCGGAGGGTCGACTCCGTCTGGTTACTATGAAATTTTTGAAGAAACTTCTGGTATTTACTATGAAAACGGGATTATTTTTAAAACACCGCTTTATTTTGGAAAATTTCAGGCTATATTAATATAGTAGGTTCTATAAATAAGCACAATAAATAACTTTTTTTGCTAGAAATAAATATGTTAGCAAATAATTTGCTAAATAAGTGAATATCAATGAGAATTTTTAACGCAATTAATATGTAAATTATATATAATTTGCGTACATTTTGTGTATTCTTTTAATATAATACCTATCTCTCTATTGTCTAGTTTGTACATACATACATATATATCTAAAGATATATAGTTTAAATTATACATACGTATACATAAGTAGAAACATTATTTAACGATAATTTTACGCAATATACCTGTACTGTTTCGAAAAGATTATTGTTGACGAAACTAATACCAAGAAATTATTGAGCCCCAGTTAACTCGAATAACTGGCTAAATGAAACAAAACAATTGCTTGAAAATTGTTTTTCGAATATCCCATCACTCCAAACAAACTAGATAATTTGTGATGAAACATGGCTCATTATTACGGTATGACGATAATGATAATGGCACAGTAGAAGACTATAAGATATATTTTTATTTCATACATAAACTATGTGAAGTGCAGCTTTTAGCGCAAGATTTCTCTGTTATAGCTAGAGTTTTTAGTAGTGAAGTCAGCTTGAATATTCATTTCATTGTTTAAATGTTTCAAATGTTTAATGGACTAAGCCCCTATTCAGCTCAAGAAGCCGTTTGGTCAACTAAACCCACGGGTCCATAGTTCATTGAGCTAATGCTTTGGGCTTAGTTTTAAGTCGGCAGTTCTAATTTTAATGAGGATATTATAGAATAACCTTATACCTTTTTAGT
Source organism: Hyphantria cunea (assembly GCA_003709505.1). Lineage (NCBI taxonomy): Eukaryota > Metazoa > Arthropoda > Insecta > Lepidoptera > Erebidae > Hyphantria > Hyphantria cunea. Next base: position 740,885 of record PKRV01002000.1, read on the forward strand.
TGACTTAAATAATGTAGTTAACGTTTGCAGGTGTAGTAATAGAGTCGGGAAAATGGTTCTATCGGTTTTGTCATGCACTTGATTCGATCCTCGACTTCTATATAATATTATAAATTTGAAAGTAACTCTCTCAGTTTCTTTGTTATGCTTTCACGGCTATCCTGCTTCAACAATTGTAATGATTTTTTATAGAGATACTTTTATTCTCGAGATACGATAGAGTACTCTTTACTGCAATAACCGACATACCCACGGGCGGAGCAGCGTGCATTTTTTTTATGGTATATGGGGCAAACGAACAGACGTATCGCCTGATGGTAAACGATTACCTCCGCCCATGGACACCCGTAGCACCAGAGGTGTCACAAGTGCGTTGCCGGCCTTTAGGGGATGGGGAGGGGGATAGGGGGAGGGATTGGGGTATGGGCCACAGGTATCCTCACTCACTCGATGAAACACAGTGCAAGCGCTCTTTCACACCGGTTTTCTGTAAGGCCGTGGTATCACTCCGGTCAAGCCGGCCCATTCATACCGAAGCGTGGCTCTCCCACGGCACGTAAATGATAGTAAATTTATAACAGATACAAATTTAAGATATAATATACAGTAACTATTAAAACAGTACTTATTTTCAATCATTTTCAATTTTTACAAATACCTATTACGTTTTTTCATACAGATTTTCTTTTTTAAGACCTTTTTTGGTAATTATTTTCGAATTTTATGAGAGCATATATTAACAGATTCATAAAGCTATGCCCAAAGGACGTAATTGGTACTTCAAATTATGCCTCGTATTTCCTCCTACATTGTTCCTCGCAACAATAGCAAGCGTGACCCCTTTGATTATTCCTTACATAACAAGTAGAGCAACCTTTAATAAATTTAAATTCATAGAGTTATCAAGGCAGTATGCAAATAGGCTATATAAAAATGTTAATTACTCGGCCCTTAAGCGGCTTGCATGTGCGGCTAGCGCGTAAAATGAACAACACTTGCAATTATAAAGTGGAGCGAGCTGGTTCGGGGAGCTTTTTATTTTACTGTCCTCACCAAAAAATCGTGAAGGGAATGGGAAACATACCGGCTTGTGGTTGACAGTTTTGGTGGTGTATTCGATCAGCCAGTAACTTTGTCTAAACGTAACTGGCAATTCTAGATTTGTTGAAGTCAATTTATTGTCATTTATTCACCTGTCATCTACTAATTTTCCAAAAATAGCATTCTACAATTCTCAACTATATTTAGGAATTTGCGCAATGACAGATAATAATAATGATAAAATATATAAAACGAACAAGTAGGTATCGTTACATAATTTTGATTTATATACTCATGCTAAAATTTAAGGATATTTTGTGTCCGAACTAGATAGAATTGTCTGCATTTTGGATATCAACGCTTCTCTTCGTGATTAGACATTACATCGAACCTTCATTCTTTTACAACAGTTACTTATGTAAGTAAGTATTAATCAAATACCTTGAAATGTTTGTCGTTTCGAGTAGCTCAGTCCGCCACAAATACTATTTTACATAAATAATATAAGATTTACTGATACTTTTTAACGTTTTAATTTTATCACAAATTACTTATAATAGTAATAAAACGTACTTAATTAAAATATTATCTATATGAATATTGTACACTCTTTACATTATCACCAAATATATAGTTGGCAAACAAGCAGACGTATCGTCTGATGGTAAGCGATTACAGCCGCCCATCGCCACCCACAACACCAGAGGCATCAAAAGTGCGTTGCCGGCCTTCAAAATGCGTTTTACAATTTGAGAAAAAATGGACATAATCGTCAATCATACATATGCCTTTATTACGTCACGGTATTTTTTCTAAACATTATAATATCATCATCATCATCAGCCTATCGCAGTCCACTGCTGGATATAGGCTTCTCCGATTTCACGCCACTTAGTTCGATCTATAGCTTCTCGCATCCTGCTCCTGCCAGCCGTCCTAATAATAATTTCAGAACTTAAATTGGATAAAGAACTATGTTCATGTAATAACATCAGTATATTTTAAAAAAAATATAGTGTACGCAAGGCACTGGGAATACCGAAAGCTAATTTCCTGGAAGAAAAAGAGATCGCATTTTCCTGTTTATTAATCTACAAAGTACTCTCACCACGTAAGCCATAATACCCCGCATAGATACAGTACAACTTAATTAAATTATACAATGTTGGTGTAAAGGTCACACCGTAACCTTATCTCCGGGATCTTCGCCAGCGGTGCGCCGTAGATATCACAGTTACATTTGCGTAAGGGTTATATGTATGTGGTATAAATGAAACGTGAGTGAATAGAATGTTATGCTAGTTGAAGTTTATAGTTAGAATTTTCTATAGAATAAAATGGTTATATAAAACCTAACGGTAATAATAATGCCACCAGCGAAAAAGTATGCATATGTATGAAGATTGGTGTAAATAAAATAGAAGATTAATATTTAAAACTTTCCAGAGAATCTTCAACACAAGTCGTCAAGTAAAGTATAAAAACAGTTTACGCACTTTTTAATGTGCATAGCTGAGCCCAGGGTTATTATTCGCTGTACAACAACAATCACGGTTAACAAAAAATCTTATGTTAAAAGTTTCCAATATCCGTCTCCTGGTTCTAAGCTACCTCCCCATCAATTTTCAGCTAAATTGATACAGCCGTTCTTGAGTTAAAAATCGTGTAATTAGCACGACTTTCTTTTATTATAATTAGATCTACCTACAACTTTATAATATACTAGCTGAGCCCCGCGGATAACACCGTGGGTCAAAGCCAGTCTTTAAAAAAAGTAGCCTAAGTTACTCCTTATATCATCAGCTATGTGCCAGTAAAAGTCTCGTCACAATTGGTCTAGCTGCTTCAGCGATTAGCCAGAACATACAGACTGACAAAAAATGTTTTTTTTGTAATATTACCGTGTGTAAATACATTTTTGTAAAATGTATTGTGAAATTTTTTTATATTAGTTGGACATGACGCCCGTTCTTTAACCAATAAGAGGATTTAATGGAAGTATCCCAAGAGAGCCTTACCCCGTTGAAAATAAAACCTTCTTTCTTCCTATAAAAGACAATTGTCGCCTTAGGAATACATCCTACCTCGGCGAGGACTTAACTATATATATAAATATATATATCTATAGGTATGTACATAAAATGGACACAAAGAAGACTCAGAATAACAACTTGTGGATAACACAAACTATTCAATCGAATGTTTATGTATTTTACTTGAGGCCACGCTCGATAGATGGCCTTGCAACAAACGGCCGAATCGCGTTGTTAAGATTCTCCGGTAGTATACCTTCTGAAGAAATACATATATTTTTGTAGTCACATCCAGCTGTCGTATAATTTCTCTGGAGTAAGCAGTTAATTATCCTAACCCAAACCGAAACCCCCATATAAAGATAAAACTCATAATACTCGTGCAATAGAAATCTACATCATGCAGTCTACTCTTATGCAATTAAATTGAATTAAGTACTGAATACTTCCAGAAAACAAATCAATAAAAATTCAATTACAAATGTTTCAAAATTCCTATCGTATACACTTGCTATATACCAATATACCACTTCTAATCCAAACGGCCTCGGTGGATTTGCATTCAATGAATATTTGCTCAAAACATTTTGGCGTTGCGCACACAGCTATTGTCAACTTTCAACTTCAAACTACAGTTTTATCATGCTAAAATGAACTTTATAAGGTACTGAATAAAGTTGAGAGATGTATATTAATTTAGGTCCAGTTTGTATATAGGTTTTAGATATGCGACGTTCTATTATACAGCTTTTCAATACGCTGATGTAATGTTTACGGAATAAAACCACAATTTTCAAATAAATCGAGGTTTAGGCAAAAGTAACCATTTTTTGTTTTTTTAACCGACTTCAAAAATGAGGAGGTTCTCAGTTCGATTATATTTATTTTTATTACCTCAGAACTTTCGACTGCGTGGACCGATTTTGATAATTCTTTTTCCATTTGAAAGCTAGTGCTTCCCGTGTGGTCCAATTTCAACTAGGCCCTGTTCTTGAACGATTTTCTTAATTAAAAAATTTATCATAATGTCCATAACATGTGTTGAACAACTAACACAAGACTTGTCTTTACATCGGCAACTGAAATTTAGGTGTGATTCATCGTTACATATGAATTAAAATCTGTGTATTAAATATATACTTCTGAATCTGTTTTTTACGAGTTCCAAGAAAATTTTAAGTTTATTTCATCGAATATATATATATATCTTTAGTGTTTCGAACCTCACAAATATTATTCCCAATTCACAAGAGCCACAGAGATATAAACAGTTCTATACAGTTTTTTTAGTTACACTTAGAATGAAGTTTGTCCTAAAGTATGTGTATTTGCGAAACGTACGTTTTTTTTTATGATATAGGGGGCAAATGAGCAGTCGTATCGCCTGATGGTAAGCGATTACTGCTGCCCATGGACACCCGTAACACCAGAGGCGTCACAAGTGCGTTGCCGGCCTTGGATGGGGAGGGGGATGAGGGGAAGGGTTGGATTATGGGCCTCCGGTATCCTCATTCACACGGTGAAACACAGCGCAGGCGCTGTTTCATACCGGTTTTCTGTGAGACCGTGGTATCACTCCGGTCGAGCCGGCCTATGAATGCCGAAGCGTGGCTCTCCCATACACGTACATGTGAAAAGTATTTATGTTAAGTAAGTATCATTAAAATTTGAAAGTAAAGGTTGATTATATGTTTTTAAGGTAAAGCTTCATAATGCCAAATTTGATATCTTACGCTTGTTAATATCTAACTTCCAATAAAAATAACAACGTTAAAAAAACTGCGAAAACGAGCGAAGATTTCTCTACATTACAGTTGAAGATTTTTTTTCAATACATGTCCAGCCTTCTAGCCTAAACACAAAAAATTTGAAGCTCAGCACAAAGGTTTTAATGTTACCAAAAAAAAAAGACTTATTATAACTTCAAATACGTGTTTTTATTACATTCTCCTGAAACTTACGTTTTTGTTATACAAGACTAACGTGTATGTTGGTAATATACGAATAAACATCAATCCATTGACGAACACTGCCAATATACCATTCTCATAAATACTTATTACGTCAACTTTTTGTGCGAACATCGGAAGCACGCGGATGACGTAAAAACTGACATGGCTGCCAATCACGGAGCCCACATAAAAAAGCCGTGAAAGTGCTAATATTACGACCTGTACACTTTTCCGTCCACGTCTTTAGAAAATCTTTAAGAGATATTTATTATCTAAAATAGTTACGTACTAATAAATGTTTTTATAAACATAAATTTCTTATTATATTGTAATATTAATATTTATGTTGGTTTATTATGAATGATCACTTCAAGTAAATTTAATATGTTAGTATTTAGAACCCAGAAATATACTTCAGTTCATTAAACATACATTATCTTCGTACTATATTACTTTGCACAATTATTGATTATTCATCATCTTCAAACCCTTTTCCCAACTTTATTTCAAGAATGAAATGAGTACTTTTCTTCCATTCTCCTCTATCATTTGTCAGTTCACTGCCTACTTCCTTCCCGGCCATATCTTCTTTTAAGCAGTTCATCTATTTTTCTTTGGTCGTAATTTACTCTTATACTTATCTATCGATTTCTATACTTAAAGTTTTGTAACTAAATTTTGTCATCTCTAGGCATCACGTGTCCATATCAGAATTACCTGTTGCTTCTTAACTTGCAACAATTATTGATAGTTACAACCTTTTTATTTGTACTGTGGCTAATCCCGCTCTCACGCCTACCACTATAACTCCTGTATACTAGGATCTATAGCAGTGACCTACAAATACACCGAGTTATGTCACTCGGAGAGTTAACAGGAAAGATTTTTTTTTTGCACCCCCAACGCAATTAACCCAAAAAAAAACTGAAAGAGTTGGAAATATAATAATTCCAATTCCCTCCTTCGCAAAGCGGGAGACACAATAAAATAAAAATAGGCAGACACCTTTATCAAACCGGAAAGTACCACAGATAAAATATTATAAGTCCTAAGTAAGCTATATTGGACTTCAAAAATATGTATGGTAAAATCGCCTTAACGCGTGGAAATTTACACAAGTTTTATTATTATAGTTTTATTACACAAGATCCCTATGACAAGTTATGGTACAAAAGCCGGTGAAGATCGACTTACACACACCTGATAACCAGATCAAACTTATTTTTTTGTAATTGTAAAATATTTATTGTTGAACAAGATTGAATTAATTGTTACCACATTTGATTCATCCCATTCACTCTATTGATAAACCAACAAAATTTAGTCCCAAATGTTAATTTTCTGTATAAAGAATATGCCTGAGTACGTTTGTTTATTTATTTCTAAATAGCTTTCTGGCAACACCAAGCTAATAAATAATCGAAATCAGTAACAAAATAAAGGTTATTAAATTAGTAATCTAATGGTACAGGCTTTTCGGGGAAAAACAATAAAAATTGTTTTAAAAAAATCATGACAGTTTTGCGATAGGCAAGCCATCATAGATGTGTTCATTAATTAATATAATTTCGAAAAAAAGAAGTTTGATCTGGTGGTCATATGGGTGTACATCGATCAGCTCTTAGACCATTATGAAATTACAACAGATTAGCGATATATACATTTTCTCAACGATAAAAAATCTATTCCTATTTCAAACTTTTCGAGTAATCCTTATATTCCCGAATGATGTTTTATAGTTTGAAAAGTTACCAATGCAAAACTTAATATCACTTTGGTCCTATAATTTATTAATGCGAATGACACCCGAGCGCAGCTGGTTCTTTGTACAAAAATGGCTTAACATGTTTTCTAAGAAGACATTTTCCTACATTCTCTATTAGATAAGATGTTATGATATTTTATTTAAAAACACTCTTATGCTCAAGCCTTTATCCCCGAAGTTGTAAGCAGAGGCGTACTAAGCAGCCAAATTTTATCGGTCATCTTTTTAATCACACTTACGTAATGGAAGAATAGCATTAAACCAAGCACTTTCCAAGTATTAGAGTACTTCAGTATTCCATTATCACCATCACGGCCAAAAGACGCTGAATTGAAATGCTGAACATAAATGTCCCCAAAGGTTCAACTACAACAATCCCATATAAAAATTATCCAAAATAGGCAACCAATGGTTACATCTTTTAGAAATGTATTTTTCAATTATGGGCCTGATGGAATGCATGAATAGAATCTCTAACCTCAACAGGGTTATTGTGATACCGCGGGTAACACCTTACGGTTACGTTACGAGTCGAAGCTAGTTTAAAAAAGTAGCCTAAGTTACCCCTAGTCCCGTCAAAAGCAATCCAGCAGTACCAGAGATTAGTCGGAACAAGCAGATAGTCAGACAGATAAGGATTGTAAAAAGTTGTATATGTACCGTGAATTCATTTACATAGTAAAAAGCTGTTATTATAATATAATAAACAGACACTGTAGTTTTATTTATTTAAATAGAGTATTTTTAATTCATACTTGTATCATTCTACATCTGTCTGTATGCCCTTTCCCATGGAGACACTTTGATTCTTGAGGAAGGACACAGCGTTCCTACTCTATACCGCAAGCCACGTCAAAATCAAATATTAAAATCCTATTAAAATCAAAATTAGTGTATAGTGTCACCAGTTTTGAATTTTTCTTTATTGAATGCTGGAGCTGCAGTCTCAACAATTTATAATAACACGAACTTTTGCCCGCGGCTTCGCTAGCGCAGATATTGCAAAAAATCCTTTCTTGGTGCTCACTTACGTTATACAAAGAACCTACATGCAAAATTTCAGGATTCTAGGTTCAGTGTTTTGGGCTATTCGTTGATCGCTAGGTATCTCAGTCAGTTACCTTCCTCTTTTATATGAATATAGTTTTTATAACATCTCAGCCACAATCTAGTGTGGTAGAGCTTAATACTCCTTTATTTTTCTTCACCATACTAAAATCTTCTCTCAAAAACTGGGTTTTAATGACTCATGTCTTCGCAAAGTATTAGACTTTAATAAAAACATAGTCCGCTGTCATCGGAAACTCTACACCGAGCCTTAATTCGGCCCATTCATCATGCGACACTATCCGAACTAATTTAGTCGCTGCAATAAATCTTCAACAACCGCAATACTAGTGACTGTCGTAATCACAATGACGTTGCTTGCTATGCTACATTGTTTCAGTGAATGTAAGTAGTAGTTAGTTATGGATCAGCATTAAATGATTGAGATTAGAAGAAAAACGATAAATTCTGCTAAATGTAAGGTGCTGACTGAAATGAAATGATGCCTAGAGGCTTAAAAGGTCCTGGGAGGGGTCTGGATGTTGTAATAAAGCGGTTCCCGGATCCCTCCCATCCCAGGCGTAGAGTGGAGCACCGTGCTGTTTTAGTCGGTTCAATTCCGACATACTGCTCCACTGTAAACTCCGTTGGTATGAGGGCTCGTGGGGGTTTCCAAACGTAAAAAAAGAGATTTAAGAGGTCGTCACGCCACTTTCGAATGCGACAAGTAGGAAACACTTTGTGTGATATACAACTTGTAATAAACATAATTCTAATACGGGAGTTATCTTTAGAAAAAAGAGATAACCTTAAAATGAAAATCATTAAATTTCTGATGAAGTAAATTGTAAAGTATTATTGATCAAAATGACTGACAGGAACTGTATGCGCGAATGTTTTGAGTAATTATGACCATTGAAGTCCAAACCCTTTTTCCTTCTGATTTTTGGAGTAAGATAGAAATAGCACCAATTTCTATCAAGCGACTCATTTGTTCATTTGCCACTTATAAAGATATTATCTTGCGTATTAGTTACAAAATGATTACTCACTTTTAAATTATCTTTCCAGGTAAAATTTTATGTCATTACAAGGTTTTTGCTTTATATTACAAGCTTTTATTTAGATTCACCTGTCCCGATATTTATCTGTAATCAAATCTTGCAAGTTAAATTTGATCCACTTCCCGATTTCTGATTGAGCTGAAATTTGAATCGTCCCTTTAGTTCTGATGACAATGCAATTATATACGATCGATATAATTATTATTCCAAAATGGCCGCCGTAACAAAGTAGCAGCTTATATATTTCTGAATAACCCACCTAATACGGATATCAAATGATAGCCTTAAAGTTATTTTTTATTGACATGTAATTAAAGCTTGCTTTCTGAAAATACCTTTTTGAATAAATCACTGGTTTTGTCTATTAAAATTAGAATACCTTAATCCAAAACTCAAAACACAAAAGCATACATTTTCGCTCGATGAAAACAATGTCTACGTATAAACGGACCAGTTTCTACCCGTTGTTTCTAACTAGTGGACACAAAGCGCATACACTGTTATGACGTCCCAATGGCTTAGCTAGGGCAAAGTCGTTTGCAAATGTCAGCCAGAACGGTTTTTGTTCTGGGACTTTTATGTGTCGTGTTCCTTTCTCTCTTATTGTTCAGATGATTGAATGTATTGGCCGAAAGATTAATGTGGCTATGACTGTCGATTCATCTGAAAGAACATAGCGACTATTTTATTTATTGCTTTCTTTCGGATTGATAACACTTAACATTAATAAACTTTAGTTTCAACGCTAGTAACATATATTTTTACTATGAATTTATATATATAATTTAAAATACGTATATTCCATCAGCTTTATATAAATAAAATAAATAGAATTGTTACCTATTGTGTATTTTACCCATTCAACTTCTAAGAACCAATTATACCTCAATTTTACGAGCCGTAACCTTTTTTCATTTATCTGTTAATCTATATAAATAGGGAGATCAAAAAGCTTCAAATTATAGGATAAATAACTTTCCTAGAGGCATGTTGATCGAATATGTAATTTGATAACATTGATTTTGTGAGCTCAAATTAATTTGAATGTTTGGAATACTTTTTAATTTTTTACTTTTAAATGGTTTTAAGGCGTGATTAAAATTATTAATATTTAAGACATGTTGTTTTCTGATTTCGTTTTTTAAATTGTATTTTTTCAATTGTTTAAGTAAACAAGCAGGTTTACCTCCTTTGAAATCCAACACTTCAACTATTAATAGTCTGGCGTCATTAATTAATTAGATCTGTGTGATGGTCAACATCTGTAGCAAATGCTTAGAATTAAACACAGACTATTATGCACACAGAGAATATTAATGGAACAGTAATTTGCGCGTTTATAATTTATAAGGATTGTCATTTATGTAACTACTAGCTGACCCGGTGAACTTCGTACCGCCATATTCATTTTCGTGAAATTTTCTGATTTACCAAAGAACTTAATTTAGTAAGCCTGTTTTAACTTCCCGCAGGAGCACACAAGAACAGGCCACAGTGTATATGACTAAGCGGACTTCGAGAATATAACACCTCTGGTTTTCTTTTATTTTTTTTTATACAAAGCTTGTCCTTACAATAACAAACACAAAAAAATAATTATCCAATAATATTGCAGTCGATCGAAAGTTATGCGCGTACACAAATTTTTGTGATTCATTTTTATTTATATAGATGTATCGTGGATAAAGAGCTTTGCCAGCAATTACTTTTAGAATTTGACTTAAAGAATTACCCACTACTAAATTAACTAAGTTCGACTAAACATAAAAATAATTTCAAGAACATTTAACTTATCAATAAAACTGTTGAAATACTAAAACAATATGTGTATGTTATGGATTATTTACCACTAAAAAAAGTGTTGTACTAACAAAATTATGCACTTTCGCGTAATGATTACTACTACACTATCGCCTGGGACCATAATGATTATAACGTAATCATCGAGATTCAAAGCAATAGTACGCATGTAAAACAAATATTTATAAAACATCAATAAATAAATATTTTGGACATTTAACACACAACGCCATTTAGTTCCAAACTAAGCAGAGCTTGTATTATGGGTACTAGATAATTGATATAAATACATAAATACTTCTTTTTGTAAACACATACGCATTATAAAAATCAATCGAGAACCCATAATGTCCCACTGCTGGGCTCGGGTCTCCTCTCAGAAAAGGGTTAAGGCCATACGTCCTCAAGCTGGCCAAGTGCGGGTTGGAGACTGGCATCTTTACATTATAAAAAGAAAACACCCAAACTCCGAAACAAATATTTGGAGATCATACAAACATTCAGTTCGTTCCGGGAATCGAACCCGAGACCTACAGGAACAGCAGTCGCTTACGCTACCGCTGCGCCACTGAGGCAGTCAAATTTTACATTTCTCCTTCGCTCATTAGAAATGTGTATACACTATTTTGTAATATATTTAATCGCTACAGGCCTCTTTTAGAAAAAGTAAATCAGAGACAATGGCTAGTGCCACTTGGTAAAAACTTCAAGCTATTCTAATCTTAATTCTTAATCTCTCTCTAATCTTAAATCTTAATTCTTATTAAGATTTAAGATTAGAGACCTTATGGCTCTATTAGGCGCTTATTATCAACAACAACGATTCACATTACATGCATACAGATTGCAGCACATATCTCTTGTACTTACATTTTATGAAATCCTAACATAACTTTCTTCTACCTTTCTTAGTAATTATGTTACATTCTTTTGCTCTAATTTCTTTTAACATAAATTTTCTTCAACTTTCTTTCCCTTACATTCTTTTAACATCTAAAAAATGACGCGCGTTTCGTTTTCACACGGCCCCTACTTTTGTTGTTACACATGCATTCTTCGACCCTAATTAACTCTGTACATTTTTCTAAATGCTTATGTTAAGGCTTTGTGATTTTTCTTGTGTCATGGGGTGTTTTTTTTATGTAATGGGCCTGTCAAAATTACTCTATTTTGTCTGATGGAAGGCATAAGCAGAATCCAAGAGCGGTGATCATTATACTTATTGCGAATGTAGAGGGTAATAGGCCGCCATGGTGACCCACACCATGGCGGCCTAGTGATGCTTCTGCATCATTGGGCCTCTGGTCTCGCACTCGCCAACAAACACAACAGCACGAATGCTTTCATTTCTCGCTCATTTTCTGTTCGAGAGCAGAACCGCCCCATTTGAACCGACCCGATTGTGCAGAAATGAGCGTGGCTCTACTGCCTTGTGTAGTATTTTTTATAGATAAATTGAATATGGTGTCATTATCGCATCACATTAACAGTATTTTATAGTTCACTGCTCCAGCAGTAAGACGTAAGCCTTTTTTTATGTTTATGTATGAAATCGCCAAAGTAATTCCAACTCTACCTACCGAGCCCCGGAGACTCAATGATGCAAAAGCATCTCAATAACTCGGACTCAAACGAAACGCAACAGCTCGAAAGCAGTGATTTTAAGTTGATCTTCTGTGTGAGGGTCCACCCCGATTGAGCTGGCCCATGTATGTGGAAATCAGCGTGATTCTTATTAAAATAACCATAGAGTAACAGCAGTGTGGTTCACTAATTACAAAATTCATAGAACATGAATAATGGTAACTATGTAATTTCGAATTTCGAATGATTACAGGCCAGTACATATATAAATATGCTACCTCCAATACGCTCCCTAGTCTATTACACATGCATATGATACCTTCTGTACTTATACTTGGTACATAAAATTAAATAATCACTAACATTTCTCTGTTTAACTGTACTACGCTGTATTCAAGAGGATAAATAATTAATATAAATATTTTGGACATTTAAGCATAGCTTGTATCACGGGTACAAGACAACTGATATAAATACATAAATACTTTTTTCTTAAATACATACACCATAAACATAGGAAACACCAAAAAGTATAGTAGAAAAAAGGATAGTACAAAAACAGAAAATATCTAACAAAATAAAATATGCATAGCGAAACTACATTTATAAAATTATCTTTAACGCAAAGCACCTCTAGAAAACCTAAACAACTATATTATCTTTACTAAACGATTTGTATCTTTACTAAAAGTTGATGTCTTAGATAGTTTATTCCCTTAGCCGGCTATTACGACACCTACACTATGAATAATGATAGTTACAATTCGTACTCTTAATTCATCACCTCGTGGATGTTTAATCAATAACTATAATGTATCGTTACAGTTTTATAAGTTTGCCGGCATATTGTTTTACTCACAATTTATGATTGCAGAATGCAGTTTATGATAAGAACACATAAGTCATTATTCGCAGTTCATAGTTCCAACCTCAGTCAGTGACCTTATTTTCTAGTGCGTGCTAGCAGAATCTTAGTCACAATCAATCCACAAACAACAATCCCCTTATCAGCTCTATCGATAATTAAATGTTATTGCGTCGGCCATAAATCCTACAGTTATACGTGAGACGTTATGAGGAGTGCGAATGGCACACGAGGAAAGTTGCAGTGGGTAGTTGGCACTAAATGGCTGGGAGGAAATTTATTGGGTTGTGTATTATTTGTGTGGTTTATGATAAAGACAATAAACTACAAATAAAATTCATTCTTTTATGTAAAATATATATAGTCTTATAAAAAGGTGTAGTCAACTGTACGGATTATATATCGAACCGACGACAATGATAATGAGAAGCTGGATATATATTTTGCGAGAGAATCATCTAATCAGCCTGTTGTAGTCTTTTGCTTGTAATCTTACTAAGTTTTCCTGATTATAGAAATGCTTGGTAACAGCCCGAAGTTTGAAAGTTAACGTCTCAACCCCTGTGCACAAAAACACGTACTACCGTCGGTCCAGTTGCCGTCCCATCGAATCGTGAAACTTAGGATACAGAAATTGCACATCTTTTTGCATACACACTTATGCAGATATATATTTGAATATATTACTTAATATATAATATATATTAAGTAATCCTCCTCCAAGGCACATAGCAGAGCCTCGTCTGCTATACTGCATGCAGTAACTGCCAGCCCTCGTACGTAACTCATCTCGTCAGCAAGAAATACCCACCTAATTATTATCGGTCTATTCGACTTCAGGTTAAAAGGCCGGCTAGACCAGAGTGATATCACGTCCATACTGATATCGGCGATAAGCTTATTTTGGGGAAGGTACTCTAAGGGAAAAAGCGTATTTGTAAACTTTGAGAATCACGTGTCCTCGAGCGTTGGAATCACTTACCCTCAGGTAATTCACCAACTCGTTGCTGTCCTTTACCGTAAATCTTTTACATATTCAGGTCAAAGCCACAAAAAAATATAATTGAAACGATTTCCACAAAAAAGAATAGAAAAAATATCAATTAATTAAAACAAGAAGCGAGGTAAAACGATAAAATTTCAAACGCAATAGTACTTGGAGCGCGGGCAACGGCACGCGTAACCGACGAATGAACGCATCTCTTCAAATGGAAACAACATGGCGAAAAACTCTACAAAAGTGAGAGATCACATACAGAGTTCCGTATAAAAATTGATAAAATACACCCAACATATGAGTACGTGTATAATATATCCGTCTAATCAGTGTGACAAAGCAGGCTTACATCTCTTTTCTAAAGAAATGTCAAGCAGCGGTCTGCTAAAGGCTTAAGATAGTGATGATTCCTTTATTTATATGGTATAGGGGGCAAACGAGCTGACTGATGGTTAGCGATTACCGTCACCTATGGTCACCCACCCGAGGCGCTCAAAGCCCAGTTGCACTCGGTGATTAGAAACTTTGTGCGGCTTAAAAACATCCAACGGCAAGATACGTAGCCATAACGTATTCTTGCCAGTTCCCAACCGGCACTTGGCCAGCGTGGGGACGTATGGTCTTAACCCTCTCCTGGTAGGAGACCCGAGCCCAGCAGTGGGATATTATGGGTTGTTGAAGATGGTCACCCACAACACCAGAGACGTTACAAGTGCGTTGACGGCTTTTGAGGAATGGAGAGGGGGTGGGGTGAGAGGTTGGGATTTAGTTCTCTAGTATCCTCACTCACTTGGTAAAACACAGCGCAAACGCTGTTTCACACCGGTTTTCTATGAGGTGAGGTGACGGATTAAGAATACGGAGTGTCACCACGCCTATTCAACCTGTTTGTGTCGTAAGACCCGTCTGAGAGAGCAAACTACGCAGGACAAAAGCACTGCAAAGAGATGGAAAACTGGATACAAACGCTCGTCATGGGCCGTCACCCCGTGCGGCAGGGCGGTGTGTCGAAATCGGACCGGCTAATACCACACGGTGTGTCATTCTGCACCTGAAGAGGGAGGGATCCGGGCACTGCTGTGGACCCTACAAAACCCTATACTGGGTTGGTATCTGGCCAGCGTGGTACGAGTATAGTAAGTCAAAACCTCCTTTCTAAGGAGAGGCCTACGCACAGCAATAAACTGTTATAGGCTGTTAATGTGGTATCACTTCAGTCTATTCATGGTGAAGCATGGCTCTCTGGAGACGAGTTATATATAACTCGTCTTCATAAGGGACAACAATATAAAATTCTTGTGTCACAGTTTTAGTGTTTATACTCCTACGAAACGACTTGACTGACTTTGACAAAATTGTATATGTATTTTCAGTACGTATGAGAACAGATTTAAAACAATTTTTTACACTCCTAAGTGTTAGGAGTGGTTTACACCCCAAAAAAATATTTTTTATTGTTTATGTTAGAATCCAATATTCTATTTATACACGAAAGCACATTTTTGTCAGTAGTGAGACGGAACCCTAACTATTTCCGGGCAGAATTTCACGCGCCCAGTTATGGGCTTCCCTGCTAATCTCTTAACTTTTAACTGGAAAACAATAAAACGCCGCTGCCAGTAGGCAGTGCGGTAAAATTCTATATTTTTTGGTAAAATCCGACGCTTCTATTTAGAAGGCAGTCGGTACGAAGTGGGAATTCAGTTTCAAGAGTGGGATTTTGTTATTACTGCGTCAAATATATGTCTTCGATAAACCTAAAGAAGGTGGCTACTAATGCTTACGAAGAAATAGCTTAACACTTGTTTTCTGTGTTATTATAACATTTCACAAAGAACACATTACAAGTAGCATATACAGGCAACATAAATTTCAACAGAGCATCATAATATAAAGCCTATTATAAGATTGTGTTCATCACACAATATTTTCTTCGTCCTTTAATGAGATGGCAACTAGCTAGTCTGTTATTTACCAATGCAAGAATTTAAAGTCTTCAAATCATCAAGTTTTCCAGTCTCCGGGTCTTCGTCGTGATGAAATTATTAATAAAAATTTCATACAAAATGTGAATGAAACGAAGTGGAATCGACTTGCGAAACAACAATAACCGATCTGAACAATTATTTTCACGGCAATTAACGCGATTACTTATTTAAAAGTTAGAATAAACGATCTCCCACACAATATTTTATCCAGGGTGAAAATCGGCGACGACGTTTAGCAGACTATTTCAATACTTTCACGTGTCACATCATAATACTTTAAATTGATGTAAATGAAACGAAATCCTACTAAAAAATATGTCGTATAAAGATAACAACAATAAAAACTAAAACAAAGCTACAGTTTCTTATTTAAGATATTACAGTTTTCATATTTAACTGCCTCGGTACCACAGTGGTAGCTTATACGACTGCTATGCTAGAGGTCTATGGTTCGATTTCTGAGCCGGACCAAGTGTTTGTATGATCTGCAAATATTTGTTTCGGAGTTTGGGTGTTTTCTATGTATAATATGTATGTATTTACAAAAAAAAGTATATAAGTATTAATATCAGTTGTTTAGTACCCATAGTACAAGCTCTCTTTTTAGTTTGGGACTAGATGGCGTTGCGTGTTAAAATGACCGATAATATTTATTTATTTATTTATAGTAACTTCATCAAACTCGATAAATATCAAGAAAAAAGATTCTAGGGATAACCTCAACAACCAGCATCACAAAATGTAAAATTCAAATTCATCGACCATTATAAACAATAACCAGTAACCATTGCCGTTAAAGTGGAAATAAAAAGAGCAGTTCATGAGTCCCATAAAAAGGCCCAGCATATAAATTATATAGCGCTGTCATAGATTGCTAAGTGCGTATGACAGTAGACACCGAGGTATCCCAGCAAGGTAACGTAGCTGAATCTTTTTGCCACGTTTTTGCTATGTTTTTCTCTCTTTACGCGAGAATATTTTGATGTCAGAACGAAAAATTAGAATTCTTGAGTATATTTTACAGAATTTAATATGTTTAGGTTTATATTGAATAGAACAGTAACAGTTTTGGAACACTTGCTTAAACTTAGCATCGAATCATTTTAAGTGTCTCTCCAAGTCTAGGATATAGTAGTGCTGGAATACTTTGGGTGAAATTAAAGATGAAGTCTACATACTCAACATATACTGAAATCATCTAAAACCCATAATGTACCACTGCTGGGCTCGGGTCTCCTCTCAGGAGAGGGTTAAGGCCATACGTCCCCACCCAGGCCAAGTGTGGGTTGGGGACTGGCAAGAATACATTGTGGCTACGTATCTTGCCATTGGATGTTTTTAAGGCCTCCAACTAACGTTCACGACTGCTATCGTATAATTACAACTGGGACCGACTGCTTAACGTGACCTCCGAATCACAGAGACGCCACCATGCCACCAGCGGTCACCTATCCAGGTACTGACCGCGCCGTCGTTGCTTACCCTCGGTGATTGTTTCTGATTACCGAAAGCAACTGGGCTAGAAGCGCCACTATATACTTAAATATTATTTCAAAAGAAGTAATTAATATACTTTGGAGTTTTTAAGGTAAAGGTTAATTTGGAGTCTTAAAGAGTATTCATATGCAATCTAACGGACAATGTAATTTGTAATAAAACAAATATGAGAATGTAAAATCAATCTAAAATCAAAATAGGTGAAACTAAATAAATATAAAGCCGTTGCATGACATGGACAAACACTTGGAAATTAAATTGTAGCGTAGAATATTTCCAAGGTTCACATAGGCACCCCGATGGCACCCTGGACTACCCTCACTAACGTACGCAGAGGATCGGCCCAGTTTTACGACTGACGTATAAATTCCGCGTCGTTTATTTACTTTTTACAACGTCTAGGCCGTGGCCTGAAGTAGGAACGAAATGGCCTCGCGCTCATAGATGTAGGTGTAATGCAATTCACGTTGTTTTTTTAATAGAATATTGGCAAACGAGAAGACGTAGCACTTGATGGTAAGAGACGTCACAAGTGCGTTGCCGACCTTTTGGGGATAGAAAGGGAGATGGGGAATTGGTTAGAGTATGGACCTCCAGTTTCCTTACTCACTCGATAACATCGGTTTTCTGTAATGCCGTGGTTTCAATCCGGTTGAGCCACAGCACGAATGGGTCGCTCTCCCATTGTAAGTTGTATTAAAAATAACAGGTACTTCTTTGTTCAAATATCAAACAATAGAGCCGATTTTTTTGGCGTATAAATCTGGTGTGATAGAAAAGTTATCAATAAAAATTGATTATCTTACTTGTTTAGGCGTTACTAAGATATTACAAGAGAGACCTAATAAGTATGTTAAAAAAACTGAATAGATGATTTTAATTTAGTATATATATACATTTTTTTTTAAATGACAACTCCCATATTGGGAATATACATCCTGTGTTAGGGAGGACTTTATAAATATACATAAAAGGAAACGAAGAACACCCAGAACAGAAATACAGAAAAAATAGAAACTACGTCTTGTTAAATAAATAAATATAATAAATATTTCGGCCATCTAGTCCCAAGCCAAGCAGAGCTCATTTTATGGGTACAGGTCAAGTGACTTAAAGATATATATACTCTTTTTTATAAAATAAATATATATACTAGCTTTTGCACGCGGCTCCACCCGCCTAGGTTCCTTTCTCAAGGATCAAAATATCTCTCTAATAAAACACCCAAACTCCGCAGCAAATATGAAGATAACAAAGATGAGTAAATATTTGATCCCTAAATATTTTATAATAATATGTTTAAACTTTCGGTCACTTTTCATTCTGAAGTATGAAACTAAAAACAGTAGGAAACATAAGCTTGGTATACCACAAATAATATTTGAGATGCCTCTAATCTTGCAAATGTTTACCATCTAGCAAGCTGCGTAGATCGCAGACAAGAAAATATTCCCAAAAAATGCTAATTTACTTTTAAAAATACTGACAGTGATAAATTATAAGGCTTTCCTACACAGCTGTGTCATCAAAAATTTCAAGCACCGGAAGATGCCTAACCTCACTTACAATTTCCTGAATTTACACCAAAATGAGGATTGCGACATTTTCATTTACTTTTATCACAAACATAAAAATTATTACGCACTGCTGGACAGTTTTATGACAGATGCTTTAATTAGGGTCGAGTAGGCTAATTAGGTTTTACAGGTCATTATAATAAGGTACCAGTTTTATTTAAATTGTTTTTACGATAAAAAAACTTCGAGAGGAATATTTTTTAACTTTATTTATGTGTAATCTGCATACATTTATAATAACAAGTAGGATAATGTAGTGCTCTGAGGTAGATTTGGCAATATGGACGTAATAAGTCATAAATTGCAAGTGTTTAGGCGAACTTTTTACCGATTATGCCATATGGGGCCTAACAGCATGCAGTACATGAAACAGACCCACGCAACTTCGTCTGCATCTCCGTTTGCCCATAGCGTGATATTATAATAGCGTGAAGATACTTGTTTAATATGAAAAGAGTTATTGTGTGTGATTTTTTTATAGAATTTTGTAACGAGATCAATATTTTTTACATTATTTTTGTGAACTACATACCAATAATGGTTTCAAAAGGAATAATTTTCTCTTGTTTTAACAACATTTTTATCGCTTCTCCGCTCTGTTTGGTCGTAGCTAGCAGCAACTAAACTAATCAACATTAAAAGAAGGGTTTTTCAAATCACACTAATACTACCTCACATTAGCTCATTCAATCTAACAGATAACGTATAGGTATAGATATAAATACACCAGTTAGCTATAAACAAATATCCTTATGTTAATTTAAAATCAATCTTTATTTACAGTTGATTATACTATTTAAAATACATTTTTGTACTAAAATTTAAAAATAAATTTCATGAACTTTAGTATCAACGATTTAAATAACTCATATTTTAAATGGTTACTTTCATTCATTGAGAAGTTATATGCAGTATCTTCTTTTAAATGGAAAATCCTCTAGAATAAGTTTCGAATAAAAGTACTCATATTCTTAGAGTTAAGCATATTTTAAATATCAAAACAAACACCTCTACTACTGGCCTAGTTAACCTTATCACTACAATAATGTGTTCTTGAGCAATAATTGTGCCCATCAAAGGGTAATTTACCCGTGCGCATTGGTACGAGGTATGAAGCTCTTCGATCTGTGATAAGTTGGGTAACCGTCGGCTTGCATGCCGCGTTGCATGCAAGTTCTAATAGGCCACGTCTATTGCTTCATGGAAACATAAGGTTTATGTACAGTGAGCTTTGCTCAACAATAAACTAGATATAAAATTGACGCATGGGAGAGCTATGCTTCAACTTATTTGAGCCAATTTGAACTGAGTATACAAAATACACAAAACTACTGTTATACAATTCTTTCAATGTTTTTTAAGAGTTTCGGAGTGAGTGAGGTATCCAGATCTCAAACATTTCCCTTAATTATGGCGGACGACACTTAAAACTATGTACATGTTTTTTGCAATGAATATGTTGACTACTTTTGAATTCTGCTTATACTTTCCATCAGGCAGAGTAAATTTGTTTGGCAGGCCGATACATTAAAACTCAATCATTATGCTTGATGCAATATATTTCCGTATGTTCTATGGCTATCGGAGCGATGATGAGGCTTGCTACCGTCATGCTATTCAATCGACTTATAATCAAACATTTGATACTATCTACAATTCAAACTCCGCATGTTAAATTACTAAGAACAATAAAGAAACTTTAGTGTCGATTTCATTGATTTGTTTCTTTGAATCCGGGGCCATAGATGTACATTACATTAGGTTCATTAGAAGTTTGAAAACTATTTAAACCAACTCAGGTGTCTAAATGTAGGTTTATTGAAAGGTATAATTCAAGATATATTTTTTATTATTTCGAATGAAATAATTAAAGATTAAACCTGTACAAAATATTATTATTATTATTATTTATGGAATAGAGGGCAAACGAGCAGACGTATCGCCTGATGGTAAGCGATTACCGCCGCCCATGGACACCCGTAACACCAGAGTCATCAAGTGCGTTGTCGGCCTTGGGAGATGGGGAGGGGGATGAGAGGAAGGGTTGGATTATGGGCCTCCGGCATCCTCACTCACTCGGTGAAACACAGCGCAGGTGCTGTTTCACATCGGTTTTACTGTGAGTACGTGGTATCACTCCGGTTGAGCCGGCCCATACATGCCAAAGTGTGGCTCTCCTACCACCATTACTTACTAGTGGTCTTCCGCAGTTACACATGCGAAAACTCCATAACTGATCAGTCTTCATTTTTTTCTTATGTAACGCTGGCCCCATATTCCCGCAACACCAGGAGCGTCAATAGTGCATTGCTGACCTTTTAAGAAGGAATACGCTCTTTTCTTAAGGGATTAAAGGTCGTATTGGTCCGGGAATACCGCAGGCGACAGTTTAATTCATGACAGGGTTAGAGCCATACCACCAGACCATAGCTGTAGAGGAAACCGGTATTAAAACTGAGGCTATTCAAGTCCACTGTCCATTTTTAGTTCATTCGCGAGACTGGAGACCCATTGATGCAGGAACATCACTAAGCTGCTATAGTGTGGGTCACCATTATGCTTTATTTCATTGTCTGCATTTTCAATGAATATGGTGGTTTTATCTATTAATTTTCTATTCAAATGGGTATGACTGGTGTACTTAATTCATTGAAAAATGTATCAACATTTTTCAATGAATTAAGTACACCGACTCACATTTAGATTTTACAAGTGACCTATAACTTGAAAACCCTACTTACCGACGATAAGCATGTGTTGTTTTAGACGAAGGGGTGCAAACGAACTAAAAGTGTACTTAGCTGCGAGAGTCGCTCAATTATTTAGTCCAAAACACTTCGCCTTAATAAAACGTGTAAGGTTTAAAGGTTTCTTTTTACAACAAACTTGGGCAAATAAAAACATGGTTGTAAGTTTGTACCTATGTATGTGTATAATAATACTACTACACACATACACAGATATGTACTACTATACAATATCAACATTAATTGTTTTGTTATTTTTTGGTTCTCTGTTTCAGTCTTCTATGAAGGTCTTTTAAGTACTGAACTTAAATGGTAAAGTAACAGTAGCATTTTGGTGATGACGATATTTTACTCCTAGCCGATTTCTACTACGGCAGCCAGACAAAACGGAGACCAGCCTATTACGCAGGAGATATTATAGTGCACGAGCGTGTGCGTAAATACGGGAGTACACTTTGTTCCTTCATTCTTACAATCCAATGAGGCGGCTAACCAACATAACCAGTGAGAGAATAGACGCAGGACGGGCAGTTTTACGTGCTGTCCGGGACACGGCGGAAAGCCCTAATCAACTTCCATAATCCGAGCTTTTATAAATTATTTCTATAATCAAGTGAACCTCAATTACACTCTTGGCTCCGACCCGAGTCGAAACTGAGACCTCTTGATCGGCAGTCGCATAGTATCGCCTGATGGTAAGCCATTACCGCGGCCCATGGACACCCGCTACACCAGAGGCGTTATAAGTCCAGCAACGGTGCTGGCCTTGGGGGATGGGAAGGGGGATGAGGGGAAGGGTTGGATTATGGGCCTCCGGTATCCTCACTCACTCGTTGAAACAAAAAGGGTTGTCTTTTTCATTCTACTTAAGTGTGAATATAAACCATCAAAGAGTTTATTTATCCTTCCATAGACGCTAAACTTTGTTCAGTCTCGAGCGATTCACTAATTAATAGAAGTACACTATAAAATGTAACTGAATCAATCATGCCAGTTAACCAGTGATGACGATACGTGAGAATTAAGTCGGTGCTGTATGAACGCCTCGTAAATCTGGAGAACTATCTGCAATACACTGGTTGTCTGGAGAGCACTTAGCACTGTCCTCAACCTGATGTGGTACAAAATAACGGTGAAAAGCGGTTTTGGTGTCATCTAAAATGACTGTTTTTTTAATTCTTGTGTACTGTTGATATAATCCTATTTTTATATTCTAGAACTTTAAAGAAGCAATATTAAGAAAGTAGGCGTAGTTGTCTCAGCTACCGCCCAATATATCTAAACATGTTGATGAGATTCATTATTATAAATATCATTATTGTAACTATTCAAATCAATAGCTGATTTTAAAATAATTCGAAAGAATATGAAGGATTTTATGAGCTTTTTCTGTGTGTTCATATGTTTGTCTATAATCGACTTTTGTGAATGTGTTTTTTAGTGTTTTTATACAAGATTTTTATTATTATT
The DNA here is from genome assembly GCA_003709505.1 of Hyphantria cunea. Taxonomy (NCBI): domain Eukaryota; kingdom Metazoa; phylum Arthropoda; class Insecta; order Lepidoptera; family Erebidae; genus Hyphantria; species Hyphantria cunea. The sequence continues at coordinate 764,312 of PKRV01002000.1, forward strand.
ATGTTCATGATTATCTCTTTTATCAAGTAACTTTGGACATGACGCATATCCATACAACCGTTATTCCCTTATTTATCTTGAGCGTGCTATTTCTAGAATTATTTCTAAGTCAATCGGTCAGAGCAAGTATTTTTTAAGTACATATTAACATGTGTTATCTGATGTTGTATGTAAATTAACACTGGTTTCTGAATATTTTATTAAAACCCGCTGCAACTTATAGTTTTAGCCTCCCACTGGCAATCGGCTATACCAGTTTATGCTCTTTTTAGCGCGCCGGGAGGAGCACGACGTCTCGGAGCAGCTGCAAAGAGTCCTAGTGGGTGGCTCTTATACTGTTACATGTTGTTTAGTTTCAAGGGATAAGGCAAGGAAATTTTCCTCAAATTTCTAGAGAATTTGCCTGTGTTCTGAAAACATGGTGGATAAAAATGGATTTTGTTGTGAAGTAAACTTGCTATGAAATTAGTCAACCTTTGGCTTAATGATGCTTAAGAAAGATGGCTTGCCATCTTTTACGCATATTCTTGAATGGGCGTAAAACGCGCCAATGCATTTGTACTTTTTAAACTGTAGGGGTCCATGTGTGGTGGTAATCGCTTACAATCTGTATTTGAAGGATCCATCTGCTCGTCATTTTATAATACTATAGAAAGAAAAGCAAGCATATGAATATTTCCTAAATTAAAACCAATTGAGTATCTTGAGCTAAATCAATTTTACTATCAGATTCCAAACTCATTAAGTTTGGTAACAATGAGTCTATGATACCTGTATTATATACTTACTAGTTATTTATGCTAAATGCAGAACAAATATTTTCAAGTATCGATACGGTCGAACATCAAACATTCACATATAGACAATTCCATCCAAACCAGTCTGCATATTTAGCGACGGTACGCAAGTGTCAAACGCTCAATCGATAGTGTGAATCGTGCCTAACGCCGCCGGCATCCAAACCTGTATCATGGTTATCGGGGATCTAGTTCGGTTTGAACGAAATTCGGTTAGAATATTTGGGTATATGTTATTTGATGTAGATTATAAACACACATACACACACATAGATACTATTAATTCATTCAGATATCTTATGCTTAAAACATTTTTTTTCCGAATGCTTATTTAACACACGAAATTATAATAATATTTTGATGTGTATTAGAAATATATATGCAAAATAGCTTATAATGTATTAAGAGACTTACCTGAATATACATCGTCGAGCATAATGAATGCCGGTGTGATTTCGTACGCGTTGAGAGCCTCCATCTCGAGGAGATTTATAAGTTGCATTCTGTTAACAAACAAATATGAAATGTGTAAGTAATGTGATAGGAAAGCAGTTGTAAAATTTACGTTTGCATATTCATAATAATATTATAAATTCGAAAGTAACTCTGTCTGTCTATCTGTTATGCTTTCATGGCTGAACTACTGCATTGAGTTTATTAAAATTCGGCATTGAGATACTTTGATTCCTGAGGAAATATATAGCCTAGTTTTAACTGCGATAACTGACAAACAAAATGAACAAAACCTCAAATAAAACCTTATTCATAATAGATTTCTAACGTTAAAAATAATTGTTTTATAGATAAGATTTGTAGGTTTTTCCTAAATATATTTTTTAGTTATATGTGGGTGAATATCGTTTAACTTCATTATTTTAAAAACACAACTTCGACGTGAATATATACCTTCAAACCTTTAAAAGGTTTTTTTAGGATCACGATTTAGTGTAGAAATTAATATTAACAAGTGAAGTGGATGAAGCAAAAATATACCAAATGTTATTTTATTCTAAAAAAAATGCTAATCCTGTAGACACCTGTATATAAGACCATATACATTGTATACCAGACCAGACCTTGTAACTTGTGTACCACCTTGTATACCAGAAGAGTTATAATTCCACTGTGAGTGATTCATTCAGAACGCCACTGCAGTGGTACCAACTTTGTATGCTTCACACGTAACGGCATGTCTGTCTCCCTGTGCCTGGCTAAGCACGCACGTAATGTCTAATACCCACAAGTACAGCTACAGTATTCTATGCCTACAATGCTTTGTTATGTGACGGCAAAATCTTAATCTCCACTTAGTTTCACTGTTTACTTACACTTTACCATTGGTAACATTATACTTCTACAGGGATTAAATTGAGTCGTATTTTACCTTTATTTACTCAGTTACATGTACTGGCCAGAAGTCTCCAGCAATAGCCAAGTAAAGCTAAAAAACAAACAACAACCCATAACGTCCCACTGCTGGGCTCGGGTCTCCTCTCAGGAGAGGGTTAAGGCCATACGTCCCCACGCTGGCCAAGTGCGGGTTGGGGTTGGGAAAGCTACACCGATCCATCTTTATTAGTAATGATTCAATCCTTTGCCTGGCATTTTATAGTATAAAGGGAAAAGGAATCCTCTGACTTCCTGCGTGAGGTGCAAATACGTTGCTTCGGCTCAAGTGTCTTTCCCTGCCCTCCGAGAATAAACCCTTGACTGTAATTATACATGTTAGATACCCGCAACGCCAGAGGCGCCAAAAGTGCATTGCTGGCCTTTGCGTGAAGCACAGCATAAACGCTGTTTCACACCGGTTTTTGAGGCCGTGATATCATTCTTGTCGAGCTAACCCCTTCATGCCGAAGGGTGTCTCTCCCGCGGTAAAATACGTAAACATGTACTATATGTTTATCTAACATATAAAGGTCGACTGAAATTTTTATCTTTCAATCCACAGGAAGTAAGTATTTTCAGAAGTATTTCATCGTGGTCTCCATTCAAACAACCTGATATTCCAATAATGTAATTTCAAACGCGTCCAATTAAAATGTAAATGTCACATCGCCGTCAACTTTGCCCAACGCCTTTCAAAGTTATCAGGGTGCGAACTAAAACCGACCGATGAATAATGCATGTGATGCCATCTGTTATTTTAAACAGGGAAAGACGTCTTCTGAGTTTTTATATTACATTACTGTTTTAAAATAGAATAATTATGATAATGCCAGACGTTGTAAGCAATGGAAATTAAAATGTATGTTGGGTTTCCTGAATAGTTTTGCTTCGTGTATATAGTGAGTAAGTAGGTAAGTGTACACACAGTAAGTGAGTAAGATTAAGTACATAAAACAGAGATGCAGTTTATAGAGGTACCACTAAAACATTACCAATAAATCAAAGTAATTAAAACATTTAATTCACGAGGACGTAGACTCACGCTGATTCAGCACGAACAGGCCAGCTCGACTGTAATGATACTACAATCTCGAAGAAGACCAACCTAAAATGACAACATTCATGCTGTCGTGTTTCATTGGCGACTATGAGCCCAATAATGTAGAAAATTCTACGCACTATTATATAGAAATAGGCCGCCATAGTGTAGGTCAGCTTGCAGCATTGTTGCATTCACAATTAGTAATAACCACTAATCTTAGATTCTGTTCATATTTTCCATCAGGCAGACTAGAGTCACCTATACTATAACTATTACAAATAGATTTAGTTAATTTACTTTCTTCTTCTCTAAGAGAAGATTATATAATATAATACTGATAACATTACCTGACATTAAATACTGAGTAGCCCACTGTACTCCAATCATTGTGTTTGTAGGCTGTTCTGTGCTGCATACTAACATTTTAATTTTAATTCAGAGCCTAAAGACATCGTTAAATTTGTATATGTAGTGTAAAATACTTTACGTTTACAAACGATTGTTATACCAATTACTTATGTAAAATTACAATATGGTGTAGTTTTATTAAGCTATTTTGTAGTTTTGTGTATTAAATAAACAATTAAAATTAAATCAAAGTCGAATCTTTAGCCTAGGGTGCATACCTGACTCGATTATTTAAACGAAGGTGTCTGCAGCGGTGCGCTCGGTGTATGTCAGTGAGATATCAAATCAAAAAATCAACAGCAATATTAACAACAAACTGTTTGGTGTTTAAAACTGTTACTCGTACCCTTGTCTTTGTTTTTAATCGAGTGCAGTGACAATATGTAGAACCGGAGTAACTGTAAAACTATTATTTGTTTTAACAAACTCAGCTGAACAATATAAGGTACTATCCTGTGCCTTATTTTAGTCTCAATATATAATAATACCGAAAACTCAATAAAATATTAAGTGTATTCATGCCAACTTTCAAATATATTCAACCAGGTACTCCAAGATTCAGCTCTTGTTCCTATCGCGAAGTAATCGTGTTCCTGAAATTGAGTCTGCGAGTTTCAGCGTGACGAGTTATCGGATTTGTTCGGTACGCGTTCGGAATCTGTTCGGAGCCACGCCTACTTGGATATTGCATCTACGTTCTTTTCAGATGCTGTCTGAGCTAATGGTGTGTTTGGACTAGCAATGGTATTCCTTTAAATAAGTTTAAAAGACTTACAGTTTACTAGAATAAAAGTACCTCAAGTGTATTTAATATTAAAAGATAATTATTTCAAAACAGTTTGCTAGAATAAATGTACCTCAAATTTATTTAATATTACAAGATAAAAATTTTATATCATAATTATCCTGAGAAAATTAGTTTAATAAAAAAAATGGTCGTGTTATAAAAAAATAGAAAAAAAAACAATATATTATTAATGCATAGTTTTATAGATATATATAGATTGAGAAGGATAGCGATGGTTCAGAACTACTATATGTGGGTATACAAGTATTTTAACGGTGAAAATCCCCACACTTTTACGCATAAAAATTAATGGAGCACAACACGTACATAACATACGGAGCTAGGCTAAAAACTCGAAGTTATTTATGTAACAGCAATTAAATTTACTTTTTATACACATTTTATAGCAATTGGATGCTTATCAATAGCAATTTGTTAAATTTTATACAGGTATGTATATCGAAAGTAAATCTGATTCGAATTACATTGATGTTTGTATTATGCACGAGGACACTAGTATCCTAAATACCAGAGTTTATCGTAAATACTTTTGGAACATACTATGTATTTTGGCCTTTATGTTTTTCATTTCATGTATTGAGAAATACTCCATAGTTTTATTATTTAATTATTAAGTAAACCCAGAATGCGTTCTGTGGTAAAATGAAAGCAGCGTATCAGTGAAAATTTGTTTAAATTAATACGATTTTTTTAAGACTAGATGGGACAGAGACAGTTTTCTATATACCTATAACAGATATGAGACAATGGCTACCTCTATCAGTGACTACTAAAATCAAGCAACATGATATTTCAAACACTACGATTACTATTTTTGACCCCTTATCGAATTCAATGAACAGTTTGAATATAACAATGATGATCGGTTAAAGTAATAGCAATAAAACAGCACCGTATATATTTATTTTATTCTCGATAGAATTTCCAACGCGAAGCAAACGTTTACAATACAATTTTAATGAGCCAAACAGAGCGTCTTTACAGCCGAATATCTTTAGTTCGAAAGCTGTAATATGGCTTAACAGCGTGTAACGGGAGGGCCCAAAGCACTAAAATAAACAAAGAAATAAAAGTCCCTAAAGGATTTGCACCAAGTGCCCTCAAAATCACGATTCAGCCCTTTTGCGATTACATCGATATCGGTAATATCAGGCTTCTGCGAAATTCAATAATACCGATGCTCGTAAAGGGTGGGGTAAAAACGGTATTTGGCTTACTAAACCGTTATTGTCAACCGCTGAAAATAACTGGGATGTTTTCTTGTTATTTCATTTTAAAAGGATTGTGGCCAATGCTCGCTAATAGTAAAACATACTAGAGATTTTTTTGTTTGGGATTAAGCTGCTGTAAAGTGTTTTAAGGTCAAGGTCATCGACATAGCCCACAGAATTAGCAAGCTGAAGTGGCATTAGGCTGGCCATATTATCCGCAGCACTTGTTCTTGAGTTGAGACTGCGTCTCGGCAAACGTAGTGTAGGACATCCAAAGGCCAGGTGGAGTGACGATTTGCGCAAGAAGGCTGGCAGAAACTGGATGCGAGAAGCCGAGGATCGAACTGAGCGGCGTTGAAGAGGCCTGTGTCCAGTAGTGGAACGTTCGTACACTTTTTAACCGTTTTCAAAAAACGAAGAGCTTCTCATTTCAATGTATTTTTTACATAACTTTAAGAAATATGAAATAATTAGTTATATCATATAATTCATTGACCTTGTTGTCGCAGTAAAACGCTATGGTGTGGTCATCACGCTTCATTGTCTACAATGAGTACGGTGACCACCACTCTTGGATTCTGCTCTTTCCATCAGGTAAGGAGAGTCACTTTGGCAAGCTCATACATTTTAAACAAATAATATACTCCACTTGTATTTCTTTGGTTAAAATTAAAACATATATATTGTAAAGTTCTGGTTTTTAACATTTCATTGAAGTTATTTTAAAGTAACTTACAGAAAATATCACCAAATCCAACACTTTTGATAAAGCATTCGTAGCTGTTTGCCGGGGTATACTCCGCAAATTGTTCGTATAGCTTATTTACGTGCGGGTTTTGCAGCTGGCTTGCTTTCTATCGAAGGCTTCGTCGTTTTACCGCCTCGTTTGTAGAAGTGGTTTGTATGGCAAGGAAATCTTGCCAAATGACCTTATTTAAAGTTACTATAGATATATGGAAACTAGCGTCAATCATCTTTTTTCTGTAATTTTCAACTTTGTTATAAAGATGCTACAATGTTATTTGTAAAAGTTTATTTAGTTTATTTTTATGTTATTTATTTGTCTTTATTATACTATGTATATATATACATAGTAAGAAATGGTATAACAGGAACAATCACATGATATGTATAACAATTGGCGGTCTTATCGCTCCCGGCGATTTCTTCCAGACAAACAAAACACGGATATGTGAAAATTTTAAAATTTAGGGTAGCTTACATACAGGCAACACATAAAAAATACAAAAAAAAGAAACAAAAAGAAATAGTAGCGATCCATATACAAATTTAAGACACTATTAATATTCCATAAGTTTATTTTCCTGTATCAGTCCTGATTTGTAAAAATGTATGGTATAAGTTCAACGCCAAAATAAAATTAAATTAGTTTAATCTGCTAATGTAAAAATAGTAAAACATATCTGAAGCCATAATTTAACGTACTTTTAACTTACTCTTGAATGAATGCACCATTCAGGTGCTACGTATTCAATCATTCACAAGGTTTGGTACATATTACCATTTGAATGGATTAGTGATTGAAATTGTAGGCTTTCTGCTCTACTTACCACAACTCCGAAATGGTTCAGAGTGTTATGTTTTTATCTCCTGTAAAAATATTTATAATAGCATCTACATTATCGCTTGGAAAACAAATATTTAAGAAAATAAAATTTAAAGCCCTATCGCGCTAAGTGATGAAATATGTGCCACGAATAGGCAACATTGTTCTTTTTTTTTCAAAAAGACACTGTAGCTTAAAAATTTGAGTGAGATAAACATATTTTACTAAGAAGTTTGATGAAGCAAACATTGCAGTCTACATAAAACAAGCTCTACCTCGTTCTCTTATTAGCATGTACACATTGAAAAGTAAAATATCCCGATTAAGTATCGCGTAGTCGCTTATCTCTAAGTTCAAAACGCATTTGCGTCTTTTTAACACATTATTGCTCACTATAATTATACGGTCTTATTTCCTTTGTAACTAATTATGACACAAAGAAAGTGCATTACCTTTCTCTTCCTAATATAAACTAATCTGAACATTATTATTTTTTTGTTGCCCGGCGAACGAGCAGTATCGCCTGATGTTAAGCGATTACCGCTGCCCATGGACACCCACGATACCAGAGGCGTCACAAACACTGGGCAAGCGATGTTTCACACTGGTTTTTTGTGAGGCCGTGCTATTACTCCGGTCGAGCCGGCCCATTCGTACTGAAACGTGGCTCTCCGTACTTCACAAAATAACTGTCAAGTCTCATGTAAAATTGTAAATGGTACATAAAATCAAATTAAACAAGCAAGCTAATTCCATTAGTCAAGTTCCCCTAAGTTCAGAAGCCGCTTGTAACTTAATTCGTTAACATCAATCAGCTCCCAAGTATACGACGGAATTACTCCAGTGGCAGTCCATTGAACGAAGCCATTTGCTTTCTTTGCAATTTTAAGTGGATATTTAATGAAAACAGACGTTCTGGCACTACACAAGCAGTACATTTTTTAGCAAAATTTATGATGAAAATGAATAAAAGATGGTTTTGTCACAAACCTCATATTCATTTTTTTAATACAAGTGTTTATTGAACTCGTTTATTCAAACTAATAACAGGTGCACAGGCTCCATTTAATTGCATATTGCGTTATGATTTGTTCTAGATCGTATTTCAAAGAAAAGTTTAACATCACATCAGTTCAAAGTTTAGTGGACTTCAAAAATCTAAAGGTGGGTAAGGTTTATATATTTCTCTACCTAAACCCTGCGGTGTTACCCGCGGTACGAGATCAACCGCGGGTAAAGCGTTGCGAAGCTAGTGTAAAAAAGTAGCCACTTATAGAATCAGTTACCTACCAGTGAAAGTTCCGTCAAAATCATTCCAGCCGTTCCAGAGATTAACCGGAACAAACAGACAGGCAAACAAATTTAAAATTGCCTTTCCGATGCGAGTGCCGTATATACTTTCACATGCGTTTAAAGAAAAGCTGCTTATCTGAAATCACAAACAGAGACTAAATATTTTTTATTAGTGTGTATATAGATTTTGAATCAGTATATAACATTGTATTTTGATTTACATACGGATCAATCCTATGAAAATATAATCAGTACTTTAGATAACCATAATAAACAATTCCTTAATCGTACCGCTACGATTCTAGCTTAATAGTTCGGTATCTCTGCTTATGTAAAACATTAAATTCGAGGTTCGTGCCAGTGGTTGAGTGAACGCAGCGATTTGTAATCTTGCCATTAGTGGAATGTATCGTGTTTGGCGTCGGTAGGCCTGCCAACAGATGGTATACGCTACTGGACTCGATATACAGACATCTTGTTTAACCAACTTGGCTTTGGTAACCAGATTAACTGGATAATCTTTTTACAAACGATTGGGATTAAGACCAAAGCTAAGAATGTCAGCTAAGTCATTTATTCTTGGCTTGTGTTGCGAAGGTTTTTCTTAAAATAAAACAGTCTGTACAGAGATAACTTACATAATATTAATATGTATCTGTAAATTATTACGTAAATAAAAAACCACTTTCCAAACACAACTAGCATTCAAATAAGAATTAATTTTCTTTCTTGCAACTGTTGAATACATCTATATAGAAAAATTTATCACAAAAATATTTGTAGGCGCATAAATTTGGATGGACTGCACCAAATCGGATTATTTCCTTTTTTTATGTGTTTATTATTGCTTTTTATAAAAAAATAAAAGAAAACCGAATGTTTTATATTTTAATAGTCTGCTTAGTCGTATACACTGCGGCCTGTGAAAGTTAAGACGGGCTTTTTAAAATAAGTTTTCCGGTAATTCAGAAAATTTTCACAAAAATAAATGTGGCAGTACGAATTTCACGGGGTCAGTTAGTTAAAATAGAAGGGTTTTTCCAAGTTATGTTTCTGTCTTACTCTGCTGTCAAGGCTTCCAAGTATCCAATGCCAGCAATAGTCTCCGATCTTTTGATTTTACTTGCCGGTACTTTTAGTACCTTCATTTCCTGCTGTGATTAGAATTTTTTAATTTCTTCGGTTAGAATTTTTTAAAATTTTGGCACGTCCTCAATTCATTTTCATTTTTAAGGTTGTCTATTTTGGACAATTCTAACTTAAACTAGCAGTATACTTTAATTTTCGACGCATAAATAATGTATCAATATAGAATAAGTGTAGCACAAACAAATATAAAGGTGTTATTTATTTGATGAATAAAACCATTTAAAATGGACCGTTCACAATGGAATTAATCTGGAATGTTTCTCAAGAGTGACGTGTTCCAATTCTTTTTAAGGAAGTTTCAGTGTTGGGCTTCAAAATATTTTTGACATTCATATTGTAGGTTTCATTATTATATGATTATTATATTTCCTGACTTTTATTATTTTGTTTAAATTATCTTAAGATTTTTGCCGAAATGTTTTACGTCAGTTTGTCTACATTCACGATCAATATTTTTGGTACTACTTTAATTTTTGTTACGAACAAAATACTACCAAAACCATTGCTAGCTTTGAGCAATGTTTTTAGTTGTACTTTCTTTGTAAATATTTTAGTTAAAAAAATGTTTTTTTTTTTAGTCTAGAAAATTATAGCCCTCGAAATTTGATCGCGACGAAGGCGCGACTATGTATATGAATCTACTAATTTCAATTAATTACACTCTGATCTATTCATTACAATATGATTGCTTATCCTACAAATGTAATCATTAATAAACCAAAAATAATATTTTATAAACGCAGCCAGCGTTTATAAAATATTATTTTTTTTGTAATCACGTTCTAAGCATTAATTGCGACTGAAATGTCGATCACGTCTGAGGCTTCAATCAATGCTAATTTCAAGTTATCTCGTACATCACTTCTCGTTAAAATTTCGTCATTAATTACTAGAACTTCTAGCTGATTTTAAATCTACAAAATCGTTACGTGAGATAAAGCGTGTTCTAAGGCATATTTATGTTATGTACAAAGTGCCTCGGTAGCGCAATGGAAGCGTACACGACTGCTGTTCTCGAAGTTTCGGGTTTGATTTCAAGGTCGATTGGCATGATCTGCAGATATTTGTTTCGGAGTTTGGGTGTTTTTTTTATATATATGTACGTTTTTACCGAAAAAGTACTTATGTTTTCTATCAGTTGTCTATTACCCATAAAACAAGCTCTGCTTAGTTTGGTACTAGATGGCGTTGTGTGTTAGATGCCCAAAATATTTAATTATTTTATTTAATTTATTTATATTCTTGGTGCCCCTTAGTTCTGCAAAACATATGTGTTTGATCATACATCTCTATGGTAAGTAAATTTAAAAAGATTTACTTTACTTGACTGATTAATCTCAGACTTGACCTAGTGACCGACTATCTAAAATATTGTCAATGGTCAGCTATATGAGGACTTAATTAAGTAGTCAAAACGAGAGTGTCACGACGGGCATAAATCCCACAAGTTCGGAATCTCGGACACGCCGGCCGAACGTTTTAACAACATGTCGCATAACAAGGAATAGAGAATAAAGAAGGGTGGGGACACGGCTGGGACAATTAGGATCGCAATTAGAGGACAGTATGTTTCAGATTACGACCGCACACTCCACAGAGATTCGCATTCCGGTGTCGGGAATAACAAAGCTTGCCAACTAACTATTAAGACGTTTTGAACTCGGTGCCTCGGTTTATAGCCGTACAAATTGCACTTGTATTTTTGTGTTTAAATTACCCCCTTGTAATCTAGGATTTGTTCAAATTTTTCACAATTATTATATATTCCACGCGAGCGATTTGTCAGAAGCGGGTGCTTTTCGGTAGGTTATATGAGCGAGTGGTTTTAATATAGGGAAGTAGATGCGTCCATATGGCTAGGGCAGACGCAGCCAGCAGCAATATTTTAAAATTTGTTCCGGTTGAGACGGGCTAAGCATGAATATACGAATTAAATGGTCCAGCGAATATGCAAATAGAATGTATTTATTTGTTTTTTATTTTCAATAAAATGTCCCGTTATAGCTTGTTTTGATATGTATTTTAGTTTTTAGTAGTTCATAAACACTTTTATTAAATGAACGTGTTTAAAATAAGGTTAGTAGCTTTCAAATAGCAAGCACATTTATATGACTACATATTAATAAACATATATATTATATGAAAATTGCCAGAAGCTTAGCATAATATTTTTTGTCAAAAAATTTAATTAAAATGGTTGTGAAATAAACAATGTTAACTACCACGCTTTCTTTTCTTTTTACTTTTATAGTTTATTTTTTAGTATACTTTAGTATTACTTTTTTAGTATATGCCTCGGCGGCGCAGTGGTAGCGTATGCGACTGCTGTCCATGAGGTCTCGGGCTCGAATCCTGGGTCGGACCAAATGTTTGTATGATCTGCAAATATTTGTTTCGGAGTTTGTATACATAATAATAATATGTATGTATTTACAAAAAAAAAGTATTTATGTATTCATATCAGTTGTCTAGTACCCATAATACAAGCTCTGCTTACTTTGGGACTAGATGGCGTTGTGTGTTAGATGTCCGAAATATTTATTTATAGTTTGCTTTTGGTTTTTAAATCTAGATCTAGTGCGAACCTTACAATTAATTCGTCATTACTTTCTAAATATTCTTTACATTTTTCTACAAATAATAACATTGAAGGATCTCTTTGTAACTCCAAATTGACAGCTTTTCACTAAATGCATATAAAATTATATGACACACAAATTAAAATATAAATATTTAAAAAATATTGGTCCATCTCAATCTCTGGTACGGTTACACTGATTTTAACAAAACTTTAACTGGTAGATAGCTGGTGATACAAGGAGTAACTTCTGTTATTGTAAAGGTAAAATAACAACCGCGGGTAACCCCGTGGGGCGCAACTGGTAATTATAATAAAATACCTCGTTACTCTAAAATCTTACCTGTAAGATATTCGTGCGGAAAATGAGGCCCCATTCATTATTTACGAAGGGAAGAATGAACTATTAAATCTTAATAACGTCTTCTAATTACTGTGTAATGGTTCCTGGGACTATTACAACATATTATATTCGTTCTTTCAAGGCTTTGTGTATGAAATATCGATTACAAACATGCACAGAGAAAAGCTTTTCATAAAAGTACTAGATTTTACCCGAGGCTCCATAAGCGTATATCTCAGTTATCGCGTCAAAAAGAAAGACATGTGCTATGTCTTTCTCATTTGGATCTATGCATATGATGAAATTCAGTTGAATCGGTTCATTGGCTTAGCCATGAAAGATAGACAAACAAAGTTACTTTCCAATTTATAATATTAAAATATACTACTGTACAACAACGAATGTGTTTACTACAAATTTATTGAGTGTATTTTTTTGGTTTAAAAGTCAACTCTCGCATTAGGTTTTTACTTCCTGCGTCGTGGGGGACTTTACGAATATATATGAAACGATCACACGGTACACCCAGGCTCGGAACGACAAAGTTATCCCATATGAAAGCGAAGTCAAGTCCATTAGAAAGTGGCGTGGCGACTCCACCAGTTTCCTCATAATTTACTTAGTACAAACCTCATCCAGACAATAGCAAACACGCAAAAAACGAATTCTCCAACTTGGTGCAAGCAATCAGAGGTAATGCGCGTACATACGTTTAAAATAAAATATATAATCCTTCAAAATTCATTGCACGGTCAGCTACTACTGTCTTCCAGATACATTATGATCCATCCTAAGGTTGCCTAGAAGAAATTGCTTTTGACAATAAGACCGTCATTTATAAATTATATGTTTGTCATTTTATGTACTCTCTTGTAAATCTGTAACTCATATATATACAAATATTTAGTGATCGTCAGTTAAAAAAATATTTTTAAGATTAAAGTTACTTAAAACTAAAAAAGCGTAAGAGCAACTAAAAATTTTAGTAAGAGTAGATCCCATCTGTGGCAGTACACGTGAAAATTTAACCACCCCGTGAATATTTTGTAACGGGCAGCGTTGGAGCCGTGTGTTTAAATTCCAAGCATTTTTTGTACAGTAACATGTGGGTCAGGTTTTCCGTAGAAATCTATCGCTTCATTAAAAGCTTTGTTTGCTTTGAAACCTGAAGGCACTATATGTCAGATTTCCACAAATATCACTATATGTAGAGGAAAGGGTGTGATGTTCCTCCAACACAAAGGGAGGATCCTCCGCTCAGGCGAAGTGATTATGCCTGGCGGGACACTGCCCAAGGTTGATGTAGGTATGTTGTATATACTCCGGATGGCGTAAGAAAGCGGTTCCCGGATCCCTCCCTTCTCAGGCGCAGAGTGGCACACCGTGGTGGTTTAGTGGGTAGTCTGGCTGGTGTCAGTCAGGAGTCCCACACGAAGTGGACCCCCTGTACCCGCAGGGGGAAAGCGAAGTGCGTAAAGGCATTCCACCACGTCAANAAAAAAAAAAAAAAAAAAAAAAAAAAGGTATGTTGTATATATGGGTCCGGATGGCGTAAGAGTGCGGTTCCCGGATCTCTCCCGTCTCAGGCGCAGAGTGGAACCGCCCCGCTGCAAACCACGGTGGGGTGAAGGCCAGAGGGGGTTTTCACACGTAAAAAAAAAATGTATGTTGTATATATAATATTTGGCGCTAGAACTTCTATTGCGCGATTAAGGATTGGTAGTTTCTGGGTTTCGTTCGATACTTCATAGTTCGACGTATCTTCGGTAGATGGCGCTGTAATGTGTTTTTCTTGTTGAGTAGTATGAAGAAGTCACCTCAACTACTATTATTTTTTAACCGACTTCATAAAAGGAGGAGAGTATGTACCTACTGTATTAATATTTTCATGTTTGTTACCTTAGAACTTTGAATTGGTTGAACCGATTTCGATAATTCTATTTTTATTTGAAAGCTAGTGCTTTCCGTGTTTTATTTCCATTTGGTCCAGTTCTTGAAGTAGGGATTATATTTAACACTAACTGAGCCCTGCGGTAGTTGCTGTACCTTTACAACAACAGAGTAACGGCAAAGTAGCTTAAGTTACTTCTTGTAACATCCGGTATCTGCCATAAGTGGGCAAGCTGTTCCAAAGATTACTTGGAACAAACAAGCAATCATTTTCTGTTGTTAGTACGATTTATACCTTTATATTAAAAACTGTTAATTTGAAGTTACAAACAGACACTTAAATTTTATTTATTTATACAGATTTTATTATGCAACCTAAATAACCAATAATGTGAAATAAACCGTTAATACTTATTTTATTTTTACTGTGAGCAAGCTGTTAAAACCTATTTTTTGTCTCAAAGTTGCTATTAAAATCGCCAGCGCTTTAGCACTCGCACTAAATCAATAGCAATAATACACGAAAACTATCTGAGAGAACAAAAGTCATAAATTTTTGCCGCCAATACCTTACTTCTGTAGCTAGTGTCAATTGTTTTGTTCTGCAATACCCTGCCAGGGTTAGCAAGCAATGTGAATACGCTGTTAGTAAATAACTTTATTTATACTAATAAATTGTGACATCATTTTCGTACGGTGCATATTGAACAAAACTTGAATCACCGTAGGAGATCCACTCAGTAAACCGATGTGAAACAGCGCTTACGCTGTTCTTCACCAAGTGAGTGAGGCTATCAGAGGCCTTTTTTTTTGTTACGTATGGATACCACCTCGGGCCTTCACCCCACCAGGGTTTGCGGCGGGGCAGTGTGTCGAAATCGAACCGATCAAAACCACACATTGTGTCACTCTGCGCCTGAGACGGGAGAGATCCGAGAACCGCTTTCTTACGCCATCCGGAGGCTACCAGAGGCCCATACCTCAACCCATCCCCCAAATGCCGGCAATACACATGTGACGCATTTGGTGTTGCCGGTGTCCATGGGTGGCCGTAATTGCTTACCACATTCCAGTAAACTCATACGAACATAATATTCCATACAGAGGACACCTATCTTACTTATTCCCAGTCTGGTCAGCTGTAATATTTGCTATATCAGAAAATGTATATACGAAAGGCACCACAGTCTGGATTATTTATTCAAAAATACAAAAACCAATGTTATGTGTCTGTCTTCGACCAATGTTAATGGGATGTCCAAATCGAGATCTTATATTCCGTCTGCTAATTGAAAAAATACATATAAAACACACTGACTGCCTCGGTGGTGCAAGTGGTAACGTAAACGACTGATGCGTTTGAAGTCCCGGGTCAGACTATATATTTATGTGTTCTGCAAATATTTGTTTCGGAGCTTGAGTATTTTCTATGTAAAATATGTATTTATTACAAAGTATTTTATATATGTATTTATATGACTTGTTAGTACCCATTTTACAAGCTCTACTTAGCTTGGGATTGGATGGCGCTGTGAGCTAGATATCCAAATTTATTTTTTATTATGATTAGCTATCGAAACACAAACCTAAAGAGCATACTTCTGCTTAAAAGGCCGGCAATGCACTTGTGACGCTTATCGTCGGGCGATACGAGTGGTCGTCTGCCCCCTTTTCAATAAAAGAAGCCTTTAATGGATAAATAGTTTCGATTGTGTAAAATAGAACTATAGAATTTAAGGGTCAAAAACATATTATATAATGTTGTTAAGATTTTTATTACCTTGAAAACACATACTGCACATGCGACTGCACATATTGTATGGTAAGTAACTTGTCTTGTCCTTAAATTATAAAATTTATTGCTAAGACACAATGTTGTCAGCCCTGTAACGATTACTACCCAGGCGTATCGGTGGAAAGTTTCGCGATGCCCGCCTTGCTACCTTGCACAGTTTGTGCATTATGACACACAACATTTTTGTAACCCTGTTTTATTTATTGTACCATCCACATAAAATACTATGTTGGTAAAATTTTAATGTTTTTGCGATTAATTATTTTGCTACATTTTAGTTTCAATAAAATGTTATAACCAAAGCGATGTTAGATATCGTAATTTAACGATATTCGTAAAAGTATCCGTTGTTTTTTCTTCACCAAATCTCAATAAGTCATTGCCATCAAAAACCTGTAATATTTTCTCTTGGAATATACATTGAAATCAAAAACAATACTCTGTATCACTTATGAATCCGAAATCACAATTTAAATTAATTTTTGGCCGTAATGTGAATAATATCCGCTCCAAATTTTTCTGCGTTACACTTGCTACACATTCCAACCGTTTTTTTAACCCAAGTGTAAACTAAACTCGAGCCTACATACGACACTCGCGATCAATTAAGAGCGTAGTGAGGAGCACTTAATCTGTTGAGTGCGTACTCAGGTTGAGCAGAGGAACAGACCGCAACGTGAAATGTAATGCGCTTTGTACGTAGCTAATTCGCTTGCTAGATTGTATAAGTGGAAATTGTTATCAGTGTCTGCTTTGCTGATAGCTTGGGTATATGTAAGTTTATGTTAAGACCTCATTATATTATTTCAATTCAAAGATATTGCTGGTTGTTGTGGCTTTTAATTCATACTTCAATCAAAACTCCCATTATCAATGCTTGAATCAGGATTTTTGATTCAATTAGTTAACCCCTTCATATTGCGATCAATCAAGTTATGAAAAATAATTTTGTACTAAATTATTTTGAAGTCTTAAAATATTACGAAAGGGAAAAATTCTTACTAAAACTATCATTTTTTCCTTTTTAACCTAATTTCTGTAACTAGGGACACAGAAACCGCTAGACTAAGTGCAATAGTTGTAAGTACGCAAGCATCAAAAATTCTTACCGATCTGCCTATACCTGTAGGATGCCGTTGATGCTATCGTTCTAAAAACAAACTTGGTGAACATACATTATGGTCGAATTTCAACCAACCGATGATCTCTATTAATATAATTAATAAATAAACATGTGAACTCGACTATAAAGCGCAAAGAACACTGCGTATCAGTCAGTGATGTATGTACATATAAAAATAAAAGTTAGTAGTGTAAGCCATCAAATGTGTGACGTCGGTCTGTCAATAAAATTAACAATTCTTATCACTGTCGTCGCTCGTAAAGATGTCGTTTGAGGATGATACTGTCTACCGCTATGACAGATTCTCAACGTAGAATACACTACGTTCGTAAAATACATTGTGTATTTTCTCTTGTAGTAAAAGCACAATAAAAAATTAAATCATAATAATTATATACATTTGAATCAAAATCGATAACTACACTTTATGATAACTAGACTTCTCGTAAATATACATTTATGTACATTAATATTTGTTTGATCTATACTATAATCTTGTGTGGTCTATCTTAGTATTATCTAGTTTACTATATTTTGACAATTCTGTCATTTTATTTATCTCATCTGAGTGTCGGTTTCAAAATCTCTACGTTGTGTATTGTTCTCAGTAATAATATGTCATTTAAAAATGATAAAAACAAGCAAGCTGTTCCAGCCGTTAACTATTTGATAGTGGTAGACTTACATAAACTGTACATAAAAATGTCATGTCTGAGGCGGTTTTTATGGCTTTTGCAGACATGGTGAGACAGCCGATAATTTGTAGAGATATTAAACATCACTTTACTATTCATGAGACATATTTTTACTTCCGACATAATAAAATACCTCTGAAATTGAAGAACCTATTAAAGTAAAATATATATCGCTGAAAACTGCCAGGTTGGACTAGCGGTTAGCGTAAGTGACTTGCGATCAAGAGGTTTCTGCTTTTAATCCTGAAACAGATATAACGCGTTATTGGCTTTTTCTGATTATAGAAATGCTTAGTAGCAGCCCTTATTTTGAAGGCTGGGGTCATAAACCGTGCCTCGGAGAACACGCAAGGCCGTCGGTCCTGGCGTTATCTCTCCACCGTCGTATCGGATAGCAGTCCCATCGGATTATGAGAGTGTGGGAACAATAAGTGGACTTATGTTGGTGCACACCCTTGCGGACTACAATATCTCCTGTGCAGTTATCTGGTCTCCGTTGAGACTGGTCGTCGACGCCGAAAGCGGTAAGAGTACATCATAATCAGTTAAAAATATGAAATCAATATTTTAGAATTAAATTTGATGGTTTTTATTTAGAATGAGAACTGATTTATTTTATTGAACTCCTACACCAATTGCTCACAAATTTGAGTTTTATATAGGTTTCTCTTTAAAAAGGAATGCTATTAGTTACATATAATACTATTGCTTAAAAGTTCAGTCGAATCAATAGGCATAATAATCTAATTATAAATGTAAATCGCGTTAAATTAATCATTATTAATTCTACTCCATTGCACGCCACTCAAATCGATGTTAGTCTTCTCGCTTGCAGCTCTTGCTGAACATACATGTTGCATAATACGTCACTGTAATATACTAATGATGGTGATGAATCCAATCCTCAAACGTATAAACTAAAAGTCGCTTCAACCATTTACTTTGTTTAGAAAACTTTCTAAGAAATCTCCATGACATTCAGCTTTACATATATTATTGCATATTTATTGAATCAAAATCGTTCAAACCAATAAATATTCACAGTAAGAATATTACCAAAGCGTTTACCGATATTATCACACAAACAAAACATAAGGTTTTACTGAAAAACTCTGTAATTTGTTGTAGTTAGTAGTCAGTGCACGTAACATTGCGTATAAATGAATTATTTAGTTGGGCAACACTAGTTGTGTGTTTGTGGTCCAGGGAAGCGTAAGTTTTATATAATGGAGCTTACGGATAGAAAAAGTGAAATTTTCTATACGTGAAATTAGGCTAAAGCGATTTTTATTTTGTTTATGTACTAAAGTAGATAGATATTAGGTAGGTATTAGCTAAGTGTATTTGTGAACACTCCTAATATTTTTTTATGCAATAGTGGGCAAAGAAGCATACGCATCTGATGGTAAGTGATTACCGCCGCCCATGGACATCTGTAACACCAAATGCGCCACAAGTGTATTGCCGGTCTTTGGGGGATGGATTGAGGTATGAGCTTCTGCTATCCTCACTTACTCGATGAAACTCAGCGCAAGCACTGTTTCTGACCGGTTTCTATGAGGCCCTGGTATCACTCCGCCCGAGCAGGCCCATTCATGCCGGAGCATGCCTCTCCCACTCCTAGTAATAAATAAAATAGTAGTAACAAAATGTTTTAAATATTAATTTAGTTCAAATGCTTTTAAAAACACTAGTTTCGACCTAAGCTTTTATATCGAAATTTATCTAAATCATACCATAAATTTCAAAACACTTTCTTAAATTGACCATATTACAATGATTTCAGTTGATAAATATTCTGAATAGTGAAAATGTTTTCTGTGTACTTTTCATGCCAATAACGAGTAACACACCGTCCGAAGTTGAAATACGGAAACCTCCCCTCATTCGACTAATGAGTTGTTCGACTTTTTGGAACGTCTCAAAAAAGTACCGCAGAATATTCACAAAGTAACCGGCGCTTGAAAGTTTCAACTTTTTTTTGTTGGCAACACACCGATTGCGAACAACACCTAAATTTTCTTCTTTTTTAATGCTCTTATAAACTCCTTTCGTTTGTGTTTACTATTCAAATTTGGAACGAATTTACTTTGAGACATTTTTTGTTTGAATAAATTTTTTTTAAAGTATTTTGTTTGAATATATTTTAATAATAATTAAAAAATAATAATATCAAACACTCAGATAATGAAGTCATAAAGGTTATTGTTATCACATTTAAATAAATAAAATTTTAGTACGTAAGGTACTAAAATTTTGTGTAATTTTAATAATATTTTAATTAAAAAGCAACTGCAAATAAAAGTCAAACAAGCATTGCGCGCTTTTCAGATGGGTGTTAGGTTTTTTTAATTATGTTCATGAGAAGAACTCAGACCAAGAATCGTCTATTTATTGAAAACTAAATGTTAATATGAGCAACATGAGTTCCCTTTATATTAAAGTCTATTACTATTAAAAAATTTGCAAGTACCTGAATTCGTCTTCCGTCATTTTGAATAGATTTTTTTCACCTGAAACAAAAACATGATATTATTAGTAAAACTATGAATGGTATATACAAGGGAAATATACACACTTAGAGAATACTGACGACATAATGATAAAAGGTCGAAAAAAAGTCGATCGGGCTTTATTTTTCTTTAAATTAATTTCCGGGCGAGACCAGCCTCACACGGCATTTTTTTAATTATTTTAATATCTTTTTGATGTTTACCATATAAGACATGAATGAAAAATAGAAATATATTTTATTAAAATGAAATAAGATTTAAAAATTATTGATCATTAGTCTTGAATGTGACGCTTGTGACAATTTCAAGTGTCGGGTTGAATGGTGGTATAATTTATAAAAACACATTCCATTAAAAACTACTCGACTCACTCAGTGTTTACTTTTGAAATAACATTCGACAAAATTGCCTGTCACATTAATTTTTTGTTTAAAATTGTGAACAATTAATTATTTAAAAACTATATAATACAATAAAAATACAAAATAAAGTTAAGATTTATTGTTTACTTAGTATAAAAGAAAACAAAAAAAAAATGGCCAACTCATTGGTGTTCGAATAAATTTGGCTGTATTCAATCCGTTCCAATATTAGCACCGGAAACATCGGCAGATTTGACCAACTTTACGCCGGGCCGGCCGAATCCGAGGCCGCAGCGAGCGTGAACGGATAGATACGGTATTGTTCCTTTATTGAATGTTTTCACTTTTGTTAAATTTCGGTTTTATATACTTAAAAATGCCGCTGTAAACAATCTAAAATATAAACATTAAAGCAATTGGTCTTTTGATATGGTCAGCGTGGTATTGTACTTGTATTTCAACTATGAGCCGCTTAGTTAAATTCTTTTGAGAACTATTCCAAATGTTGTAGAGCCACTCTGATTTCTACGGGACGGTACAACCATAGAACAGAATATCAACCTAAAATGACAGCACTCGTGCTGTCCCGTGTGACCGTCGACTACTTATGCTTTCCACCATACACAGGCCTATACAAAAAACTTTTACCACCTCTTGATACATTACCGGAGGCAGTCCCAATATAAGTTTAACAAATGTGAGATAACTGCAGATTAGAGAACATTTAAGTAAGGTAAAGATATCTAATATTTTTTCCACAAAAATCTCCTAATATGATTTGAAACATTGGCTTTTATAATATTAACTAGCTGACCCGGTGAACTTCGTGCCGCCTTATTGATTATCGTAAAAATTTTCTGAATTAACGAAATACTTGTTTTAGTAAGCCTGTGTTAGTCGTTAACTTCCCGCAGGGTCGCATATACGACTAAGCGGACTAAGTAAACATAATACCTCCGGTTTTCTTATATTTTTTTCTATGTAAACCTTTTCCTAACAATAAGAAATAAATAAAAAAGAATTATCCAATTTGGTGTAGTCGATCGAAAGTTATGAGCATTCATATATTTTTGATATTCATTTTTATATGGATAAACACATATCTTCAATACAAATAATTACACAAATAAGTACAAATAAAGCCTTTACTATGGTGACTAAATTGATAGTAAATATACTAAATAAATGAGTGAGGTACCAGTTTTGACAAAGATATGGTTATTAACTTTGCCAACCTGCAAATATAAATATCTAACTACCAAATGTATGGCGTTTTATCATCTCTAAACGGAGATGAATTTTGACACTTTAAAGATACATGCATACCATCTCACCTATATCCTAGAGGGGTACACAAAGACAATTGATCTCCACTGAAGAAAATATTAGAACTTAAAACATAACAAACCATCCCACATTACAATCGACTCAACCGGAGTGATACCAAGGCCTTACAGAAAAACGGCGTGAAACAGCACTTGTGGCGCCTCTGGTGTAGCGATTGTCCATGGGCGGCGATAGTTGATTACCATCAGGCGATACGTCTACTAGTTTGCCACCTATTCCACGAAAAAAACCTACCTTACAGGATTTCTACACTACCCATGGTTGGCTTGATAAGAATGCCTTGGGCATTATGTCTACAGATGTACCAAAGTGCATAAAGTATTAAATAAATAAATTATCAAAATATTAATTTTATCAAAATGTAATTAGTTTCAATTGTTATTATCAATTAATGGTACACACGTGCACCCATTTACCACAAACATCTGTAAAGAATATATATTGTGTCCGCAATTTTTTTTCATATCTCCGTGTGTGTCGAGACAAATCCGCCTGAGGCGAATGGCTGCTGACTTTAATTACTTTTTATTGGAGAACTGAGCTTCGCACACTACGATATCGGATTAGAACTTTTGCGTGGTTTTACTATCACAGTGTTTTGATTCGCACCGATATCGATAAGTTGGTTCCAAATTATCCACTATAGCGTGGGGCTTTACAAATTTAAGTATTATATAAAAATATATCCTTTTCTTCTCTAAATAATAAAATTCTCGTGTCCCGGTGTTTGTTATCAAACTCCTCCGAAACCACTTGACTATTTTTTTTTTTGTGTGCATATTGGGTAGGTCTGATGATCAGCCAATATCAACTTTTCACACCCCTAAATGATAAGGGCGACTTACTCCTAAATATTTTTTACATATGACAAAACTGCGTTTACCCGGTCAGCTGGTACCTATACATATATAAGCTACACATATATAAAATAAAAGCTAAATTATTTGGACATACGGTACACTTATGATTCTAACACTAATGCATTGTTATATATCTATATATATATATAT
>PKRV01002000.1:787848-873202 GCA_003709505.1 Hyphantria cunea
TATATATATATATATATATATAAAAGAAATTAGTGTTAGTTACACTATTTATAACTAAAGAACGGCTAATCCGATTTTGTTGAAAATTGATGGGTAGGTAGCTTAGAATCAGGACACGGACATAGGATACTTTTTACATGGATTTTTTGAGTCGTAAACAGCAGTTGTTGTTGTACCGCGTGTAACACTGCGAGGTTCAGCTAGTACAATATATGAAAATGTTTTACATAATTTAAAGTATTCGCTTATTTGATGCATTTTTTTTTCTTTGAGTAAGTCCGTTTGCCGGTTGACAAAGGCCTCCTTCAACCTCATGCATGTGTAAGTCCAGTAAAATTTCTATAAATGCTTATATATATATTTTATATATGTAGGCAAATCATGTGTTTGGCTGTATACCTAAATTAGTAATCTTTAATAGTATTAAATTAAATAACCAAATAGCATTATGAATAAAAACATCCATTATGCTACATTACTTCAACAAGCCCTCATAAAAAAATCATTACCTGAATAAATAGCGTTCTATTAAAATTCGCCATTCAAGAAACTTTGTCGCGTAGACGGTACTACATAAGCTTTAATTCTTTAAGAATAGGGATCTTTTAGACTTGTAGCGTGTTTATAACTTGCATCAAGTAATCCATCTGATCTATTTTCTCTATTTCATAAAAAAAGTGCTACAGCCTTACTGCTTGAAATATAGACGTCATATACCGTATAGTATTAATGTGTATCAAAGTGTATGTATATACAGTTTATATATTACCGTGTATATATATTTATATGTATTTTTAGGTATATGTATTCACGTATATTTTTTTTCCCACCATAATGCATCTACCCTACAAAATTTCTACAGCACCCAAAGGCTGGTAGAGAATGCCTTGGGCATTAAACCCGCCGTCGTCCATGTGTGCATGAATTTCTAAAATAAAAATAAAATAAAATAAAAAATATATCAAAAATATACTACGTCGATATTTCAGGTTGTTTGTTATCTGTGTTATTCAAAAGTATATTAGTCTCCGTATGTGTTTCGAACTGTCCTAATTTAAGTTGAAATTTCTTTTACAACCTACCAATTAGATGCGTCATCGTACAACGAAGCAAACAAGATGTCCAGATTGAATGACATTGTCTAATAGCAGTTCGATGTCTCACATGAAACACTGCTGTGAAGAATGGACGACATTTAAGAACTGTGTTTCATACTGTAAGTTTGAAATGTAGTAGATGGTAAGATATTCTTAGCAGACGATTCCGTTGTCCTGAATGTTTATCCAAGCAATGAACCTAAGAATAATAATTTAGATTTCAAAGGCTACAGGGCTTGAATCATTATAAATCAATGTCCATACTGATATTATGTAATCAAAAGTAACTCAGTTGGTCTGTTGTTACATTTTGTGGCAGCTGCTCCGATTTTAATGAAATTTGGTGTAAAATCACTCTGATTTTCAAGAAAAGGACATGGGCGACTATTAACGGGGATAAAGCAAAAATTTATAAGATAATGTATTGAAAATGAAAAACATGACACCGTTATAGTCGACTGGCTAGTATATCCGACAGTTAATATCAATTCATAAATTTGATTTATTTTATAGAACTTTGTAGAACCATTAAATAAAGTATTTTATTAACATT
The DNA here is from genome assembly GCA_003709505.1 of Hyphantria cunea. Taxonomy (NCBI): domain Eukaryota; kingdom Metazoa; phylum Arthropoda; class Insecta; order Lepidoptera; family Erebidae; genus Hyphantria; species Hyphantria cunea. The sequence continues at coordinate 789,499 of PKRV01002000.1, forward strand.
CTTAGGTTTTCAAAAGTAGTAGAGCCACGCTGATTTCAGCATGAATGGGTCAGCTTGACCGGGGCGGTATTACCAGCGCACAGAAGATCAACGTAAAATGACAACGTTCGTGCTATCGTGTTTCGTTGGTGAGTGCGAGACCGGAGGCCCATGATACAGAAGTATCACTAGGCCACCAAGGTCACCATGCTGCATTATTGCGTTGTCTGCATTCTCAATGAGTATGGTGACCACCACTTTTGGATTCTGTTTATTCTTCCATCAGGAATCACTTTGACCGGCCCATACAAAAAAAAAACGATTACATAGCGAAAATTACTGTCTGCACAATATCCCCGTAAGTCACTTATGTAGTTTAACAAGTAGATAATGAGTAACATGACCCTTATTATTTTTATAAATCTAGTGAGTTATTAAAGTACACAATACTCTTACAATAAAAGAAATAGACAGTCAAAAGGACTGCCGATGGAAGTGAAAACTTATAACTTAGAATGATATTGGTAAAATTAATATGTAAAATTTAAAATTTCATAATTTTTTTATTAAAATTATCAATATCAAACATTAAAAGTCGGTGACACGAACCCATAAGGTTTTTCACTACCGAAAAGAGCCCAACGCGGCCAAAGAAGTTTTGTGATGTCATTCTGTGACGTGAGACGCGAACTCATAAAATTTTCTCCTACCAAAAAGTTTTCTCTTCAAAAATGAAAGTAATGATTTTTCTAACCACATCTTTATACTACAAAAAATGTTAGCTACGCAAAGCACTATTGATAAATCTGATATTGGAAAAAAAATTGTTTGGGAAATTTGACACACAATGCCAGCTAGTCCCAAACTAAGCAGAGGTTTTACTATGGATTCTAAACAATTGATATAAATATTAATAATATTACTCTTTTCATAATTGAACTCTTTTCAGAATCGAACTCTGAAAAGAGTTTCATGTGTAGATAATATTTCAAATCTGTTAGTTACTGAACTGAAGTTCATCAGCATAAAAACTTTCATGATAGATATTCATGCTTATTCATTTCGCCGAGATGAAAACAAACACTGGGGTGAAGTAGCGCGTTTCACTTTTTGAAAAGTGTTTCAAAGTTGGACGGACACTGCCAAAGCTTACACGTATAGTTTAACCATTTATCATAATCATATTGAAGAGGAGCCGGATTTTTTAAGGCTCAATTATCCTTAAGCAATTCAGTGCTAGATATAGACCTTTCTTTGGAAAGGAGGTTTCGTCACACGAGCAAACCATTTATCGCTAAATACTAACAGAATATTCCATACTCATTAGCGTTAATTTAATTCACAAAATCTGTAAATGCATCAAAAACAAATCAGTCCAAAGTCACTTACAATTCTCAAAGGGCGGCATCGTACTTTTAAGTATAGACAATACAAGAGAATAGAAGAGCTATCTAATGTAAAAAGAAATTTGACGCAAATCACTTGCAATTTGTCTTAAGGGGTAGGATGGTAGAGGCTATGCCTATGCAAGATTGTAACAATAGAAATGACAAATGTGCACTCGGAATCATGTTATTTAATTCTTAACCTAAAAATCCTTTATTTATTTTTCAAACTCTTATTAGTGTCTTGTGCCTACTACCAATCAATTATCCCACTCAAAGTTGTCACAAGCCCACAAACTTCTTCTTAACTTTACGCGCATTTAAATAATAGATAAACAAAAGCTTTTGAGCACTAATATAAAATATTTTCAAAAATATTTTTCTTTAAATCACGTCCTCTATTATCACCTGCGCTAGTTCTACACCTGGCACTGTTCCAATGTATTCCACAGGGAATTCTCTCAACAGAAATACCTACATAATTAACTTTGAACAAACACACATCACGAGAATAATTCAGATAATTTTTTTTATAAACAAGATAAGATTTCGGCCACGACACCGCCTTGTATATGTATCAGTTTTCCTCATCATCTTCATCATCATCATCATCATCAACAACCCGTAATATCCCACTGCTGGGCTCGAGTCTCCTCTCAGGAGAGGGTTAAGGCCATATGTCCCCACGCTGGCCAAGTGCGGGTTGGGGACAGGTAAGAATACGTTGTGGCTACATGTCTTGCCGTTGGATGTTTTTAAGCCGCCCGAAGGCCTCCAACTTAGCTTCATGGTTGTTATCATATGATAACAACCAGGACCAACTGCTCCGAACGCGACCAATCCAACGCGACCAATCCAACGCGACCTCCGAATCTCGGTGATGCTCACGGTAACATGCCACCAGCGGTCACGCATCCAGGTACTGACCGCGCCGTCGTTGCTTACCCTTGGTGACTGTTTCCAATCACCAATTGCAACTGGGCTATGAGCGCTTATCAGTTTTCATGGAAAACAATCTAAATCTATATTTCTATGCCACATTTCATTGTAATTAGTGCAGTGCACGTTAAGATACGGCGGACGGCAGGTTTTTTTTCCACTTACTGGATAGTTATCGTTTTATTATGGCTATATTAAACTATTGCAGTAGTACTGTGAAGTTTAATTTATATTAGTAGTTATTGCTTGAAAAAAACAAACATCCAATCATCCATATTTAAAAACTTTAGTATTTGTAATATTATTAGAAGTTCTACCAATATTATTTTTAAGGTACCGAACCCTTATAGGGACACTTTGTTGTCCGTCTGTCTGTTAAGACCCTTTTTCTCAGGAACGCGTGGAGGTATCTTGCTGAAATTTGCATCAGGTGCCCTGTGTACTTTATGTAAATTTTAGCTACTGTCCCATGGAGCTGTGAAAACTCAAATTTCTAAGCCAACGGAATCAAAAGATACAACCGTTTCCTGCAAATTTTTAACACTCTCAAGGGAATAAAATCCTACAGGTTACTTCCCTTGAACTCAGAATCTTGAAATTTGGTACGAAGCAACATCTTATAGCACAGATAAAGGAAAAATTGCGAAAATACAGCTTTGTACGGAACCCTCGAAGCCCTTATACACGGTCGTGTGATCATATTTTGTTTATGCGTGTGGAAACCCCCTCGGGCCTTATCCTACTGGGTTTTGTGGTGTACTGATGTGTCGCAAGCGGCTCGACTAAAACCACACGCTGTGCTATATTGCACTTAGAATAGGAAGGTTGTGATCCTAAACTAAGTGGGACCCGTACATAACCGAACTAAGTGGAACGTAACTATATGAATATTATAATATTGAAACCATTCATCTATACTAATATTGTAGGGTATTTGTAGGGGGTAATCTTGGAAAGTTCTAATCTGATCCCGAAAGCTAAATTTACTAATTGAAAGCAACACATTTCAGGAGTGGCATTAGCTATATTTTATTATGACTTAACAAAAATTTAGTTAAAATATTTGTATTCAAAAACCGAGTCGAAAAGCGTGTGGTTAACGCCTAACAAAACGAGCGTCGACTAGTATATTGTAACTGTAGAACTTGTGAATTTTTACTTACATTCATAATTTAAAGTTTATTCCTGATAGAATGGAATGGATGGAATTATTATAGCCAATGAGGAGTAGGCTGAAACTATAAATCTCCAATCACTACATTTCTGTCATATGTACTTTGAATAATAATTTAATTATATACAGAAATCTATGGAAGTCATTAGTAGATAATCCTTATTGAATTTAGAATGAATCATAAAATGCACGTCTGTACACATTTTCCTTTTGTAATGCTCTGTAGAGTCTAAAATAAGTATATTTAGGCCATAAGAATAAAATACGACTACCACTCGACTCTACATGGCTACGTAGAATAAGTTTAAAAAGCAGAAAGCCACAGAAATTGTAGAGTCACGCGCCAGCATCACAGTAAAGCATTTCCTTCAATCGATTTCTCAAGACTTTTGTGAAAATATAAATAATTCATATCATAGAGTCAGATCTCTACGAAAAAGAGGCTCTGAGAATAGGATCAACGTAATATAAGACTTATGTGTGATACGTTTAGGGTGGGATCACAATATTGAGAAGTGGAAAAAACTGCAGTAAGCTACTGATAACAGAATTACTAACAATAAATTCATATAAATAAATATAATAAATGAAGTGTCTGTTTGTAATTTCATATTAACAGCTTTTGGCTAGATGCCTATATCGTAATTGTTTGTATGGTACTTACATCAATTAATATTTTCTTTCATGTATATTTTTGTTTTCCGGCTAATCTCTGGAAAGGCTGAACTGATTTTGATAGGACTTTTCAGTAAAAGTCCTATCAGCCAGTGCACATAGCTTATGATGTAAGGAATAACTAAAGTTATAGTGGGGCTCAACTGTAATAATTATAATTTCTAAAATTTATAAGTGTGATAATTTAGTTACAGTTCCACTTATTGATTACTGTTGAGCTAGGGCTCGTTAGTTAGCCTTTTATTGAGTTAGGTTCTTGAACATGTTATGTAAGTATGGCTTAACAACCTTTCAAGGTCGTATACACTTGTGCCGATGTTTTGAAACCTATTTCACAAAAATATAGTTCAGTCACTCCTACATAGGTAGCATTAAACCATCACTGTAGTACGATCAAACCACGTTGTACTCTACTTCTGGGCTTTCAGCATAAATACGCTCATTTTCTTGATTAAAATATTGGTCAATTGTAAAAAAATTTCATCCATTAACTAAATTTTCTGTGATCTCCCTTTACTTACCGCTTAGTTAGTTATTTTGTTATTACCATCCATTCTTTTTAAATTGTCAGAGATGACCAGTGCGTCTCTTATAGTCCTAAGAAATCTTTTAAATTACGCGAAATTTTTACAAAGACCGATCCTTTCTCAGATGCGTGGTGAGTGAAGCGCAGAATTGGACAAGCAAACGCAATTACCCTGGCACGTAGTTTTTATTTGTGCACCACTCCTTTGTAAAATGTCCAATGCAAAACAGTAGTGTTTGTCTTATACAACTAGATCATTATTGTGATTTTTGCTTTATTTCTGAAATTATTTTAAGTTTTTTACAGAGAATGTAAACCCTTATGTTTCTGCATCTTTCTCCCTCTCTCTCTCTCTTCTATTTCTATCATATAATTTATCAGGAAACACTCATTTTGCCTGAATATCCGGATATGAATTATACATATCAAAGTTTATAAAATTGTAAAGCAATCTATATAGAGCTAATTTCTTTAATTTAAAACTTACCTTTCTGAATGAATGCAAGGCATACTTAAGTGCCTAGATGAAATGCATTGAATATGAGTGAACGAGAGCTTCATGATTCATTCCCAAACGACGGAACTACACACGGTCACGTAGGATGTCGAGCGAACGATGAGATTGTAAAGCCATTCGTGCGACACGGATCATACAAAATTCTGGCAATGTTCCATTTTCAAATATCATTTATTTTGAATCATCTGTGTGTGAACACAGAAATTTGAGAAGATCTGAGCTCTTGATAAGTAACAGTACTTACCTTATTTTGAGAGAATATACGAAATTAATTAAAATTATTTTCTTAAGTTTTTTTTATATGCATAAGTTAAATGAAAAGCTTGATGACCTGATGGTGAAACGATAAATGCTCTGAATAAATATTTGTGTGTGAGGTAGTTAAAAATGTACTTTAAGCACCTAATGTTGTTAAATGTACGAGATAAGTTTACTTGCATCATGATATGTATAAGATATGTTATTGTAATTAAGCCATATAAAACACTATTTATATGTATAAATGTGGATCTATTCAAAGTTCACAACTGTGAAATGTAAAAGCAAAGAGTACAAAATCTAAAATAAAAAATACACTCCTTCAAACATCAGTTCTTGTAGGCGGTTACACACAAATGCTTGTTTCGGCAGCATAATGGAGTTTACTAGTTGGACGTCCGGTTTGGCCGTAGATAACAATAGTCCAACTTCTAACTTGAAACCAGCGAGTGCTTGATCCAGCCTCTCTTTTTTAATTAATACCACTTCGAACAGAGAACCGAAAGAATGCTCCAAGTCATTAAAACTTTTAATAGCATTTGAGTTCGGTTTGCAAGGATGGTAACAAATTTTAACCGAAAACTTTTAGGTTTTTGAAATGCCAAGAAATAGTTTGTAAAAGGATTTTTAGTTTAGTCGGTTTGTGGAAAAGGGTTACAACAGCCTTTGACAATCGTAAAGAGAAAGTCTCTTTATTGCAGCTACTTTATTTTATCCGTTTTTGTACAAATACAAAGTCTATATTATAAATCCTTTTCCGAAACTAATCTTAAATTATCTAGTGACTGAAATTCTTTTTTAGTGATCGAAAATATTAAAATGTTCAACGAAAACGGCCACATTATGAGTAGCTTTGTAATCTGACTTAAACGAGTCCAAACTTTATCTACCTAGAGTAAAATATATAAGTACTAAGTAGTAGACTAAGGGCAAATGATCATACTGCTTGTACTATTTCTGAATGTCAAGAACTATCTGTTAGTTTTCGTTTAAAACTTCATACAAACTTTATTAATATGTATAAAGATTTTCATTAGTTGTTATACTTAGTCATTTGTCTGCCTCGGTAGCGCAGTGGTAGCGTATGCGACTGCTGTGCTAGAGATCTCGGATTCGATTCTTGGGTCGGGCCAAATGTTTGTATGATCTACAAATATTTGTTTCGAAGTTTGAATGTTTTTTATGTATAATATGTATGTGTTTAGAAACAAAAAAAGTATATATGTATTAATACCGGTTGTCTAGTGCCCGTAGTACAAGCTCTGCTTAGTTTGGGACTATATGGCATTGTGTGTTAAAATATCTGAAATATACTGTCCGAAATATTGCAAATTATATTTTTTTTAAATTAGAGTCTTATATTTAGCAATGTACTATTAAAGGCCCTTGATAATGATGTTGTTTATTTTTAAACTCAGTAATTAATAACTATTATTTTCGGTCTCCGTGTAGTGTACGGATAAAAAATACTGAATGTTTGTCACCACCTCGGTCATATAAAAAGTGACTACATGAGCAAACACACAAGTCAACATCACGACAGAAGAGAGAGAAGAAGCCAGAAGAGAAGCTTGGAAAAAACTTTATATCAACTCGTTTGGCGAACGTACAGAAGCCAAAAACATCAATTTAAGCCTATATCCTACAGAGCAATTCAGCATAATACTTATTTAAGTAATTTAATTTTACCGTGGGAGAGCCACGCTTCGGCACTCACATAAAACTGGTATGAAACAGCGCTTGTTGTTTCACCGAGTGACTGAGGATACCGGAGGCACATACCCCAATCGAAAGGAGATGCTGGAGGGTCTCGATCGTGACCCCTGGGGTCGCCCATATCGTGCGGTGCGTCAGAAGCTCCGCACGGCGAGCCCCCCCCTTACCGAGACTCTCCAGCCCAGCTTCCTGCAGGAAGTGGTCGAGGGCCTATTCCCGCAGCGGGCGGAACACACACCCCCGTCGATGGCCAGTTCGGTCGGAGACGACGGGGGCATTGAGGTCGACGTTTCGCCCGTCAGGGAATCGGAGGTAGGGGCGGCTGTTCTGAGGATTTGTTCGAAGAACACCGCCCCCGGGCCGGACGGGGTACCAGCCCGAGTGATGGCCCGAGCCCTCGACCACATGTCGGACCGCCTCAGGGAGGTGTTGGACGCTAGCTTGGCGTCCGGACGCTTCCCTGAGTGCTGGANAAAAAAAAAAAAAAAAAAAAAAAAAAAAAAAAAAAAAAAAAAAAAAAAAAAAAAAAAAAAAAAAAAAAAAAAAAAAAAAAAAAAAAAAAAAAAAAAAAAAAAAAAAAAAAAAAAAAAAAAAAAAAAAAAAAAAAAAAAAAAAAAAAAAAAAAAAAAAAAAAAAAAAAAAAAAAAAAAAAAAAAAAAAAAAAAAAAAAAAAAAAAAAAAAAAAAAAAAAAAAAAAAAAAAAAAAAAAAAAAAAAAAAAAAAAAAAAAAAAAAAAAAAAAAAAAAAAAAAAAAAAAAAAAAAAAAAAAAAAAAAAAAAAAAAAAAAAAAAAAAAAAAAAAAAAAAAAAAAAAAAAAAAAAAAAAAAAAAAAAAAAAAAAAAAAAAAAAAAAAAAAAAAAAAAAAAAAAAAAAAAAAAAAAAAAAAAAAAAAAAAAAAAAAAAAAAAAAAAAAAAAAAAAAAAAAAAAAAAAAAAAAAAAAAAAAAAAAAAAAAAAAAAAAAAAAAAAAAAAAAAAAAAAAAAAAAAAAAAAAAAAAAAAAAAAAAAAAAAAAAAAAAAAAAAAAAAAAAAAAAAAAAAAAAAAAAAAAAAAAAAAAAAAAAAAAAAAAAAAAAAAAAAAAAAAAAAAAAAAAAAAAAAAAAAAAAAAAAAAAAAAAAAAAAAAAAAAAAAAAAAAAAAAAAAAAAAAAAAAAAAAAAAAAAAAAAAAAAAAAAAAAAAAAAAAAAAAAAAAAAAAAAAAAAAAAAAAAAAAAAAAAAAAAAAAAAAAAAAAAAAAAAAAAAAAAAAAAAAAAAAAAAAAAAAAAAAAAAAAAAAAAAAAAAAAAAAAAAAAAAAAAAAAAAAAAAAAAAAAAAAAAAAAAAAAAAAAAAAAAAAAAAAAAAAAAAAAAAAAAAAAAAAAAAAAAAAAAAAAAAAAAAAAAAAAAAAAAAAAAAAAAAAAAAAAAAAAAAAAAAAAAAAAAAAAAAAAAAAAAAAAAAAAAAAAAAAAAAAAAAAAAAAAAAAAAAAAAAAAAAAAAAAAAAAAAAAAAAAAAAAAAAAAAAAAAAAAAAAAAAAAAAAAAAAAAAAAAAAAAAAAAAAAAAAAAAAAAAAAAAAAAAAAAAAAAAAAAAAAAAAAAAAAAAAAAAAAAAAAAAAAAAAAAAAAAAAAAAAAAAAAAAAAAAAAAAAAAAAAAAAAAAAAAAAAAAAAAAAAAAAAAAAAAAAAAAAAAAAAAAAAAAAAAAAAAAAAAAAAAAAAAAAAAAAAAAAAAAAAAAAAAAAAAAAAAAAAAAAAAAAAAAAAAAAAAAAAAAAAAAAAAAAAAAAAAAAAAAAAAAAAAAAAAAAAAAAAAAAAAAAAAAAAAAAAAAAAAAAAAAAAAAAAAAAAAAAAAAAAAAAAAAAAAAAAAAAAAAAAAAAAAAAAAAAAAAAAAAAAAAAAAAAAAAAAAAAAAAAAAAAAAAAAAAAAAAAAAAAAAAAAAAAAAAAAAAAAAAAAAAAAAAAAAAAAAAAAAAAAAAAAAAAAAAAAAAAAAAAAAAAAAAAAAAAAAAAAAAAAAAAAAAAAAAAAAAAAAAAAAAAAAAAAAAAAAAAAAAAAAAAAAAAAAAAAAAAAAAAAAAAAAAAAAAAAAAAAAAAAAAAAAAAAAAAAAAAAAAAAAAAAAAAAAAAAAAAAAAAAAAAAAAAAAAAAAAAAAAAAAAAAAAAAAAAAAAAAAAAAAAAAAAAAAAAAAAAAAAAAAAAAAAAAAAAAAAAAAAAAAAAAAAAAAAAAAAAAAAAAAAAAAAAAAAAAAAAAAAAAAAAAAAAAAAAAAAAAAAAAAAAAAAAAAAAAAAAAAAAAAAAAAAAAAAAAAAAAAAAAAAAAAAAAAAAAAAAAAAAAAAAAAAAAAAAAAAAAAAAAAAAAAAAAAAAAAAAAAAAAAAAAAAAAAAAAAAAAAAAAAAAAAAAAAAAAAAAAAAAAAAAAAAAAAAAAAAAAAAAAAAAAAAAAAAAAAAAAAAAAAAAAAAAAAAAAAAAAAAAAAAAAAAAAAAAAAAAAAAAAAAAAAAAAAAAAAAAAAAAAAAAAAAAAAAAAAAAAAAAAAAAAAAAAAAAAAAAAAAAAAAAAAAAAAAAAAAAAAAAAAAAAAAAAAAAAAAAAAAAAAAAAAAAAAAAAAAAAAAGGCACATACCCCAACCCATCCCCGCATGCCCCTCTCCATCCCCCAAAGGCTGGCAGTGCACTTGTGATGCCTCTGGTGTTCCATCAGGTGATACCTCTGCTCGTTTGTCCCCTATTCCATAAAAAAAAAACATTTCATGATCACATGAGCAATAATTAGTTGTAATTCCGTAAATCGATGTTATAATATCCATTGCTTTGTGTACTGACATTAAAACACAATACAGAAATTGAGATAGCCAATTCACCCCTTGAGGTAAATACTAACCATGGTCTATGTTATTTTGAGGATAGCATGTTACTATGAAACAATCAATGACCGTTAGACAAGCATGTTGCCGTGTCGGATCTCTATAGATAATATTTAGCCATTGTTTGCCTGTGAGAACATGTAGACAAACCCTGTTTGTATTACGTTATATGTATGCAGTTGCTATGGATAGTAGAGAGTTAACCAACCGAATAAGTTTAAAAGTCACGAAGCTACGTTCATTCGATGAGAAAGAAGCCGTTCTTTATACAAAGCTGCAATAATATTTTTAGATTACCTTTGAGTAGTTGTAGTAATCGCTTACCACTAGGTGATCTATTTGCTCGTTTGTCCGTCTGTATAATAAAACTTAAACTGTTAAACACTATTAACTAACTGATCTTCTTTTAAGAAAGCACTACCAGCGCACGTGTTTCCCTTCCTCTATGATCCCGGGTCATTCGAGCGAGGCATGAAAAAGCATCTCACTAAGCCACCATAGTGTGGGTCACCATGCTGCATTGTCCACATTCATGTCTTATCATCGTCCATCCTACAGTGCCTAAAAACGAAAGTCTTCAGTGCGTGTGTTCTACCCGTAATAACATGCGTAGCTGAAACGTGAACGCTTAAGGTACGGCTGGTCCATAAGCTTAAAGTTACTCAGCGTGCTACGGAGAGATCTATGCTCGGCGTTTCTCTAAGTGATCACACCAGAAACGAGGTGATCTGACAAAAAACCAGGGTCATCGTCATAGCCCACAGGATTAGCAAGCTGAAGTGGCAGTAAGCTGGCCACATTTACCGTACAATCAATAACAGTTGGGGTAAACTAGTTCTGGAGTGGCAACCACGTCTCGGCAACGTAGTATAGGACGTCCACAGGCCAGGTGGAGTGATGATTTGCGCAAGGCAGCTGGCAGGAGCTGGATCCGAGAAGCCTAGGGTTGAACTAAGTGGCGTACAATTGGAGAGGCCTATGTCCAGTAGTGGACTGCGATAGGCTGATGATGATGGTGACCACCATTCCAGATTCTACACTACTTCTACTCTTCCATCAGGTTTAGTACAGTCATTTTGGTAGATATTTATAAAGAAAAGCTGGAGTATCACTACGATCCGTCAAAAAGTATTTACTCATATCTGTATAGCAATGGGTGTTTCTCAGACCTTCCTTTTACCTTCACCAGAATGCATATTGTGTGAGCTTTGTCGAATGTCTCGAGCGAGATGGAAAATAAAGTAGATCATTTAAATAATCTTTATTAAAAAGTAAGTAAATTAAATTGGGAACAATTGGCCGTAAAGTAAATCATAGACTTGTTGTAGGCGCGGTGGTGGATCAGTGAGTGCGTTCCTCTCGGACGAACACTTATCTAGACTCAGCTGAAAAAAAATAAATTATGGCAGAATTTGGATGTTACTACCAATAGTTACTGATTATTTTCGAAAAACCTTGCAAGTATTATTTTATTCTCACTACATATTACAGCAGAGTTTAATATACACCCTTCTAAATGTGAGGTTTGCTCGAATGTAACTTTCAGAAGCGGACATTGCAAAGCGGCATTTTCGTGCCAGAACATTCTTATAAAGCTCTTAACAAGTGTTGTGGTAATTATAATCTCTCGACATTCCAAATTAAAATTAGGGTAACTAGCTGGCTACTCGAGCAGGACTATGAACAAACGGAAAGGCTGCTTAACCTTAAAATTCAATAACATTCACACACACACAAACATCTTACACTAATTCGACTGCCTCGGTGGCGCAGTGGTAGCGCATGCGACTGCTGTGCTGGAGGTCTCGGGTTCGATTCCCGAGTCGGACTAAAGTTTATATGATCTGCAAATATTTGTTTTGGAGTTTGGGTGTTTTCTATGTATAATACATATATAGTTTTTATTTACAAATAAAAATTATATATGTATTAATATCAGTTGTCTTGTACCCAAAGTACAAGCTCTGCTTAGTTTGGGACTAGATGGCGTTGTGTTTAAAATGTCTGAAAAAAATATATAAATAAAATATAATTTACACATGCATGCACACTCACACGTTGAAATGGCGTTAAATTATTTGAAATATGTATACACGTAATGAATGTAAGTTTAAATTGAGTTGAATCTTAATGTGAATACCAGAGTCTGACTATTACTGTGAATGTACCTAGAGAAGATGTTGTTTGTATCAGGAAATTTGTACCTAACTTTGAGTTAGTAAATATTATTATTGTTACAAAATTAATTAACCAAATCAAATAAAAGAAAAGGTATGTGTGTGAGTAGTTACAGTAGTTGCTTACCACTAGGCGACCTATTTGCTCGTTTGTCCCTCTGTACTATAAAACTAAAATAACTTCACTGTTAAATATGTTCGCGTATGTATTTGATGATAAAAATATCATAATATGGCACGAGCCTTTAATATAATCACAAAAACAAAAGTGAATGGTATTGAAAGCGAGGAAGTCTTTAAAGGACGGGTCTTTTCAAATGAGTCATCTAAATTCCGCAGAGGGTCCTAGGTGTCAACCTTCATACCTCCAATTTGAAAGCTCTTCCAAATTACAAAGGTCTTCTCATAAATTGTTCCAATATTCTACGACGCCAACGGCATGTTAAGCTTAAATAGGATGTAGGTTACACCGAAAACAAAATATAAGGAATTCAATTCGTTTTCACTTTTTCTTGGTTAAGTATAGATATATACCAAATTTAATTTTGTAAAACTAATTAAAAATGATCAATTAAAGACCATAAAGGAACTTTACCGAATGCTAAATATTCCTTGTTGGGGTAATCGGCACTACTGCCACACTAATGTATTCGCAGGTACTTTTGGTGAATTTGTGTGCCGTAGGGACACAGAATGAATGTTGTACATATTGTTATACCTCGTGCATTGAATTTTAGTAGGTGCAGCATTGCCAACAATTTATTATATCTAAATTCAGTTTAGTACCATTTTAAAATTCAACATCAAAACACGGATGGTGTGACACTCAGCCCTTCAGTCACGTAACACCGAACGCGTCGGCAGATCGATCGCGAATACCGAACCGTGCGTATTTTTCATTAATGGCAATATTCACCAATTACTTAAACATACCTAGGTATAAATGTTTTAATGTCCTGATCCCAAAAGTCTGAGACTTTTACAAAAGAAAATGTGATTAGATTATTTTTAATCGTATAGATACTATGGATTTGGGATTATACCTTTAGTGCAAGTAAATATATATTTACTTCAATTTCGAAATTCTTATGAAATAAATATTTTATATAGTTTGTAAAACTCGCTGAAGAGTATACAGCGTATATATATTTCATACAAATTTAGTTCAACATTTGTAATATATTAAGGGATCATATTAATATGAAGGCGCGTGTGATGAATGTTGATTGCCTCGCTGGCGCAGTGGTAGCATATGCGACTGCTGTGCTTGAGGTCTCGGTTTCGAATCCCGGTTCGGACCAAATGTTTGTATAATTTGCAAATATTTGTTTCGGAGTTTAGATGTTTTCTATGTATAATAGGCATGTATTTACAAAATGCCTCTTTATCTCTTTATCTCTAACGTTTAAGGTATTCGGCTGCCTATCGAGAGCTCTCGGGTTCGAATACCGGGTTGGGCCAAAAGTGTTATTGTATTTTTCTGATTATAGACATACTTAATAACAGCTTGGAGTTTGGAAGTTGGGGCCTGAATCCCCGTGCCTCGGATAGAACGTAAAGCCGTCGATCCTACGCCTGATCTCTCCCCGGTCGTGTCAGTTTACCATTCCATCGGATTATAAGAGAGAGGAGACAGACAGTGTAACTGTGTTTGCGCTTATACTTGTGCACTATAATATCTCCTAGCGTAATTTGCTGGTCTCCGTTGGACTGGCCGCCGTTAACGTAATCGGCTAGGAGAATATCAATTTACAAAAAAAGTATATATGTATTTATAACAGTTATCTATTCGGAAGCAGCAAAGTATGTATCACCACCGCACGGTAAGCGATTACCGCTGCCCATACCATACGTGCAGCACCAGAGGCATCACAAGTGCGTTGCCGGCCTTTGGGGAATGGGGAGAGAGATGGGAAGAAAGGTTGGGGGAGAGGTTGGGGTATGGGCTTTCGGTATCCTCACTAACTCGGTAAAATACAGCGCAAGCGCTGTTTCACACTGGTTTTCTGTGAGACCTCGGTCTCACTTCAGCTGAACCGACCCATTCATGCCGGAGCGTGCCTCTCCCAAGATTACTGCACGATGAACATAAGCCTTTTTAATTGCACATCACTTAATTCGATCCTCGACTTCTTTGACATATCTAAATATTATTGAGAAATTTCATCCAGTCACAAGACAAATAAGAGTGTTCATAACATGAAAATAAAATATACCAATAAGTCATTTGACTATTCCTTACAATAATACAAAAACATTTCACAACAACATCCGTAATTCATCGGCCCTGAACGAAAACTAAAGAGGCGGATACAGAGAATAGCAGCTTTTAATAAAGCGGTAGAAATAATCTTCCGGCTTAGACGTCTCAAAGACAAAGGCACAAAGAGTTTATTTAAAAACATGGAAATAATCAATGAGACCTCCAGATGCACGGCCTTAAAGCCGGATTAAAATATATAGAAAGGAGATGCCGTGTAATAGAGATGTTTTATGGTTTGTTTATTATGAACTAAGATATGCTTGTTGTGTTGTTTTGATAACGTATTTAACATTAGTGTTAACTTTATACTACTCTAGCTTGTGCACGCGGCTTCACTGCAAAATGTTTCATACAAACTTTCATCTTCTATCTCCTAATTAGAAAATCTCCTAATCAGGGGAATCCCCTAATTAGGAGATTCCCGTAATTAAGGGATCCCCATTTTTCAAAATGCGCATTTTGAAAAATACTAAAATACGTATTTCATTACTTTAACCCCGTTATATTTTTACAAAATTTTAAGTAAATCCATAACAGTAGTAAAAAGTTTTATACAAATTTCCCTCCCCTATTTTACCCCCTTAGGGGTGGCAGTCTTGAAAAAAGAACCTATATGCAAATTTTCAGGATTCTAGGATCAGCATCTCATTATCAGATATAGGATCTCAAGGTATCTTAGTCAGTCAGACACTTTCCTATATATATACATCTTTACTAAAAGATTAAGAATCATCTCTTTCCAGTAATAACTACTAATGATCTTGTTAAATTAAGTCCTTTCTTAAACTGATTAATCATTGGAATACGTCTATAGAAGGTCAATTAAAATATTTAAACAAATATTTCAATTTCGGTTTAAACTTCCAATTTATTTAATTGAAGATAATCTAAATAGTATACTTTTAGAACGATTAACCAAATTCATTAATTTTTTTCTATATTCTTTATTGCTCAATATTTCACCCTTAAGCATGGTATTTTATATTTAAAATATTATTAAAACTAAACGATATCATACGTTCCCAAATATAAATAAATAAATATTTAGAATTTAGCTTCAAAGTGACCAGAGATTGTACTATCATGTCTATATTACCTGATAGAATACTTATTTGCTTTGCCTTTGTAAATACACAAATTCTGAAACATTTTTTGCAGATCATACAAACATTCATTCAAATGAATCATGAGCGCAAACATATAATGAAGAACAAAGTAAAATTATCAGTTCTTAAAAACATAATGTTTGACCAAATTTTTTTTTTTTTTTTTAAATCTTTTATTATTTTTAAGGAACTTTTGAACACAGTTCATGCCAGTTCCATCTTAACCTAAACATATAAATATTTAACAACAACAAACAAGGAACATTTTTTTAACCGAGCTTATATCTACTACTGCTTAAGTAACTATTTTAACCTATTATATAATCGTAAGAATATCAACATTATGTCGGTATTTTTACAAGTGCATACAACTTTTTAGCCTCACGTGACGTAGGTCTTGATAAGACGTTAGTAAATGCACCTAGATCTAATTTATTTACATTTAATTTCTTAATAATTATATTTCTTTCAGCTTCGTTTCTGACACATTCCATTAAACGGTGATGTACATCCTCAACCATATTACAAACTTGGCAGTTAGGCGAGTTGACTTTTTTCATTATTTGACCAAATATGTAAAGTTCAACTCGCAAGCCAAATAATAATATGAATTTTCATCCATGTCTTGAATCCAACCAATATTTGTATAAAGTTAAGCGATCTGCTATTTTAGTGTCAGACACTTGTCCCTGACAATGACAGTCCAGAATAACACCGTTCTCTTAGAATGTCAATATCGAGTGATAATATGTTTAATAACAACTAACAACGCAAGAAAATGAACAAGAAGCCAGAAAATTTACGGATTTTATGTAACTGCTCAACATCTGGCTCACAATAAAGTGTGCAACTGCACAATATACTGTATGATAGCTATAAATGAAAGTTACACATTATTACAGCGAGGCCGTAATAAATACATCTAAAACAAAGGGTTCCGTATATTTCAAACTACTCGCTTTTACAACTGCATTCAATCATTTCGAGTCCAATTTCGTCTCGGTGGGCGATGTAAGTTATAACATGTAGCGGAATTAGATGAGCATAGGTTGTTGCAGTATGAGTGTTTGTTATTTGTTCGCAAAACTTTTAAATGTTAAATTGAACACTAACTCTTCAAACCAAGTTTTCTAATATTTTTTTTTAATTTTCAAATGAACAAAAATTATCACATAAATTAAATAGAAAGCTGTAAGAAAGATAAATCGTTTAGTTGAGGATTTTCTTTATCAAACACAAATATTTATTTGATAAATACATGCCACAAAATGGTTACATGTTGCCAATAATGTGTAATGTATAATTGAATGTTTTGAAAATATGTGTTTTAAATTACAAAAGCCGTGAATCCGCAAATTTAAAAAATGCAATATGTTTATTATATTACAAAAAACATGTGAAACAAATGCTGCGTTTTTATTATCAACTTTGAATCCAAAAATGTGTATGAATCTCATAGCAAAGGCGATATCAGATTTAGAAAGTGAGATGAGCTCTACTATCTCACTTTTCCGCCCCGCTGTTGCTTATGCCCCAGGTCACTAAGCTAGACGCTAGCGTTCTGCTACTCCCTGCGGACTCCTATCGCTGAGAACCGGGCGAGGCTTAATCTAACGAATGTTACCCTAACACAAGTTACTACAAATGGAATTCGATTCAGGATTTAACTAAGAGCTTTTATATAAAATGATATTCGTTTGGAGTAAACATGGGTTTACTTTATTTGTTATGATACTTAGGTGCAATGGTTTCCATAAGTGGTTGAATCGGTTCCAACTAGCTTTTTTTATTACATAGGGTCAAACGAGCCGATGCATCGCCGCATAGTAAACGATTACCGCCGCCCATGGACACCCGCAACACCAGAGGCGTCACAAGTTGCGTTGCCGGCCTTTTAAGAGCGAGCACACCCCGGTTGTCCGGGAATAACGCAGGCAACAGTTCATACCACAGTTTTATTATACAAGACAGAAAGTTCCTGAAGAAACGCACAGTCGTGGACTGCAAACCATCTTGATGATGGGGATGAAAGTCCTGTCGCGTAGGACGATAGCGGAAAGAGGCTCCCCATAATAGATGCATTAATATAAGAATACCAAGTAACTAATATTATTATCTACTAGTTGTACCCTGTTACGCCCTGCTACCGCACATTGTAATTGCATTGATGAGAAATAAGGAATAAAACTTATGTACCTATATAATAGATATCTTTGAAGTGGGAGTAAATTGTATAAAAAATTTGTGTTCAAGCAGTGTGGCGCTTTTTTGCACTTGCAGTTTAAGAAACCAAGCAGTGAAAAATATATTGATGTAACTGTTAATTAAAAGTGAAAAGCAAACAAAATGTATATTCATTATGTTTTATCTAGTCCGCCGTCATTTATCACAGCATTAAGTAATCTACAAACTTAACAAAACGACGGCCACCTTATCCACCTCACTCATAAACCTATCTCTCGTCTGAGTGCACCTTTATAATGAGATTATATGTTTAAACGTGATTACGTGGATCGCTGAACGTTCAGTCCAAAACCAATGAACACAATTCAAATAAGGGTAATGACTGAACATAGATAATAGACATTCAGTATGATGTTGTTATAATATTCTCAAATATGTTGCTATGAAGCTGAACTGTACACTATGGAGTAATGAATACGGGTTACATTAGCAGTAAGCTGTTAAAGTCTGTTAGCAATGAAGAACTCTTAGGAACTAACAATGCAGGGGCTACGTTGCCTTACGCATGGTCAGATTTCGATCGTAGTATTGTCTGATTATATCACTTATCAAGATCACCTTAGATTTTGTTTTCTTAAGTCTTAATGACGTGAAATATCAATTTTTAGTGGTAACTTTAGAAGAGTAATATAATTTTTAAAGTGTTAATATTAGTATTAATGAAATGAAATGCTTTGTGTGAGAAATAGTCCTTATGGATGAACACTAATTACATCGTCATCAATTATTGAGGCTATTCGAAGGACTACAATTTCTTTCATGATTTTAAAAATTATAAGTTTTCAAGTAAAAGATAGAGAAGAAATTTCATCGTTTTAAAGGTCTTTTTCAATTTCTTGTGCATGGTATTATATGTAGTATAGACAGTATAGGGTAAATGTTTTAGATAAATGCGTAAGTCGCCTGACAGAAAGATTCCTGCTGTCCATGAACACCTGCAACTCAGAAACCACAAGTGCGTTGAAGGACTAGTTAATGTTTGTATTTGCTTCGGCTCGAATGGGCCGGCTAGACTGTAGTAGATACCTTGCGCTTGTGCTGTGTTTCACCGAGTAAGTGAGGATACCGGAGGCCCCTATCCTTCTCCTTCCCATAACCCAACTACTCCCCATCCCCTATCCCTTTCCCTCATCATCCCCCAAATGTCGGCAACACACTTGTGCTCCTGGTGGGCGGCGATAATCACTTACCTTCAGGCGATACACCTGCTCGTTTGCCACCAATACCATAAAAAAAGTTTCCACAGAGTCTTTATAGTAGTATTACTATTATTATTATTACTATGCCTGAATTTGTTTCCTTTAAAATAATTAATAGAAATCCTAAGCCAAACAAATAAAACTGTTCTTGTTTCCTATTGTTACAAAATTTTATAAAAATAAAATTTGCGCCTAAAAGTGATTTAGCAACACAATAGGCCGGTATACTGTCAAAAGCAGATCAAATTTATTAATTTCAAATAAAAAATATCTCGCATTAAATGAATTCTGTTTACAACATATACAAATATTTGTGGCGCAATACATCAGCAGCACTCCCCGTCAACTCCACACCGTCACAGAACAAATTCAGCCGATAGCATGACGTCACAATACATTGACGGCCGTGGGTTTGGCAACCCATGTCAAAGATAACGTCAAATCAAGCATTGTGAAGTGTGACGGCACTGCGGCAAACCCCAAATTAATTGTCGCGATTATTTTAGTTCATTCTTTTATAACTAGGTACTTGTTACTATCTTTAATTGACCAAATAATGATTTGTTGAGATTGATTTTACTATTTAAATAAATAATATGAAACACTGTCCCGTCGCTTTTGCGGTCAGCGTAAGCGACTGCCGATATCTTTATCGGCTTTTTAACGCTTTGGCTTTAACTCTTGTTCTCGGTTTGGAATCCCGGGTTGGACTGCTATTGGGATTTGTTACATAACATTTTTAATAAGAGCCCGGCGTACGGAAGTTTGTCTTATTTTCCACCCGTTAGCACTCGGAAAGCACGTTAAGACGTCGGTTGTCATGAACACCTATGATAATCTGTCAATATTTGTAAGTATCATATAGTTCAACCTTCGAATTCAGTTCACTCTCAGTCAGAATGTGGAAAAAATTGAAATACAGGTAAAACCGGTTGAACTCGTAGCCAACCCCAATTATTCTTGGAAATAACAAAGGCTAAGAAGGTGATGATTTTGCTTATTAATTAATTATAGCACACACAGTTACTATGTATACTAACATAAATATCAATACGAATTTCTTCTTAAGACCATCATCATCATCATGTTATTTGGGCCACCTTTCCGTAATATCGACTGCCTCGGTGGCGTAGTGGTAGCGTATGTAACTGCTTTGCTTGCGGTTTTGGGTTTGATTCCCGGGTCGGACCATATATTTGTATGATCTGCAAATTTTTTTTTCGAAATTTGAGTATTTTCTATGTATAATATGTATGTTTGTACAAAAAAATGGATAAACGTATTTATATCAGTAGGCTAGTACCCATGACACAAGCTCTGCTTAGCTTAGGATTAAATGGCATAATGGGTTAGATGTTTGAAATATTTATTAATACTAACTAACCCACGCAGCCCCGTCTGCGTCTACTATTATCTCATTGTATGATGTTATACCGTGGAAAAATTCTTAAATCAGTATTCTTAAATTTTCTGATTTTCCATGCATTTTTTTTTGTTTTTTATAAAAACTTCTCCTGACAATAACAAACACAATAAAATATTGGAAAAAATGGTTAAAGGAAAAAAGGAATTCATTTTTTTATATTATTTTTAATTTAGACGTGGACACCCGCAACACCAGATGCGTTACAAGTGCGTTGCCGACCTTGGGGAATGAAGAGGGGGATGAGGGGAAGGGTTGGATTATGAGCCTCCGGTATCTTTACTCACTCGGTGAAACTAGCGCAGGCGATGTTTGACACCGGTTTTCTGTGTATGAAGATTATTATTATTATTAAATTACGATTTATTCATCAAGATACTTAAATCAACGCAAGCCAAAACCCAGTATACGATTATGTTCATCACTCTCAAAAGTAGTCCTCCAAAGACCTAGGTGTTCCGTACAAATTCCGAGAGCTGTAGTAACTTTGTATCAAAGTTTGGAAGCAAACTTTTATTCAACGACTGATCCCAAAAGGCTATTTTACGACTAGAACCCTTACGACGTCTGGCAAAAATGTGTACCTACCATACAACGTAAATAGAGTTTACGTGGAACTATATAATGTAGTGGAGTAGTTTAGTGTTACTGAGTAAGGATACTTTTATACCGATACGCATACAAATAGAAAATGGTCGATAGTCGGAGAGTTTCTGCCACTTACACACAAACAATATAGAAGTACAAGCACTAAAACATGCGTATTTTAAGAGATTATTATTATTTAAAATTAAATTTTAACTTCTAAAATGATTGAAAAACAAGTGTTATTTAAGTTATACAGAAGTATTATAACTATATTCTAATCTGGTGATCGATTTTAGACCATAAATAATTCTTTAGTTGGCTTCTTCTGTGTGTTTTGACTGTGAAATTTACTTGAAAAGGGTGAATTCTCATCAAATGTCAAGATGAATAGATTGGCTTGTAAAAAATCGAAAGGGACAAAAGGTGCGACACATTTTTGTAAGACAAAGAACCAAAATGTCAACCTTTTCTATTGGCAAATCATTCAGTGTTTGTTCATTTTAACGCATTTTGAAATAATTAAATTCATTGAGTGTTGTATATCGGAGATACACATGTATACACATGGGTTTACTTTAATTGCACTTGATACAGTTCATTAATCAAACAAATGCTTGTAAATAAGATTGTAAATAGCAGGATAAATAGTTATTTACTTAATTATCTCTCTGTAGGAAAGTAATACTTTAGTATTTATGGGCTGACTCGTAATATGGCGACCTCTTAGAAAACCGGTGACCTGGCCATCAGGGTTTTTTTTTATATATATATTTATGCTGCCAAAATGACTCTGCCCTGCCTGATGGAAAGCATGAGCAGAATCCAAGAGTGGTGGTCACCATCCTCAATGCGAAAAAGAACAATGAAGTATGGTGACCCACACTATGGCGGCCTGGGGGGAAAGGGGATGGTGAGGGGGATAGGGGGCGTTGGATTGGGGTATGGGCCTCCGGTATCCTCACTCACTCGACTAAACACAGCGTAAGCGCTGTTTCACACCGGTTTTCTGTGAGGCCGTGGTATCACTCCGGTCGAGCCGGCCCATTCATGCCGAAGTGTGGCTCTCCCACGGTATGAACCCTTCTCCAGTTTTGATCTTAGATCTTTAAGAAAATTCAGACCGAATATAAAATCCTTTAGATATATCATTTTGCCATTGATGTTGTC
Organism: Hyphantria cunea; assembly: GCA_003709505.1. Classification (NCBI taxonomy): domain Eukaryota; kingdom Metazoa; phylum Arthropoda; class Insecta; order Lepidoptera; family Erebidae; genus Hyphantria; species Hyphantria cunea. Next base: position 811,675 of record PKRV01002000.1, read on the forward strand.
ATCATTGTCAATTTAAATAATATAAAAATCTCAAAGCAGTCATGAGGACTGCTAACAGAATTAAAAACTCAAAACTATCAACAAAGCTCACCTGAAATGAACCTATATGCTATTTAAAGAGCAAATAAGTTATTGCGCGATAAAAAGGAGTAAGAAAATATAACTCAAGTTGAGCGATTGGTGATGGTGACGAGAGTTCCATGATTTTTTTTCACACAAAAACTGTTAAGCAAACTTACGAACTAAACTAAGCAAGTTTTCCATTCAAAATAAGTAATGGGTCGAGTACATTCTCTCTTCTATAGATAATAGAGTAGTATACATTAAGTTTACTCGAGTAATATACGTTATGGTTCAGTTTAAAGTTGCATCCACAGCGGACATAACTCGTACGCTTGTTGTGTGCTATCGAAAATAATTTAATATCGTTGAATTCGAAGCGCATTGCGTTCCAAATACCATAGGCCTTACTACGAATGTGATGATGTTTGCTAATATGGAAATAATTTTACTTTACAACATAGATTACATTGGGGAAAATACTGACTAAATACTTATTACGTTAGAAGGAAGAGTCCACCCTGGAAAGGAACATTTCAACATAAATAAGCAGACTCGACGTTCTAGAATCAAAATCACTTGTTCTTATTCCACTGTTTTAATTGATAAGCACAAGTGAGTTTGAGTCTAGAATGTATTGCAACAAGTTCCATCAAATGCCAAATATCACGAGCATAAATTAGACTCGTCCGTGCTAACCAATTCTTTTGTTTTTATTATTTACACATTAAGTACTATGTTTAAGAATTTACTTCATTTCATTAGCCACTTATGTCACTACACTATGAAAAAAATTGCAAAATCGAAAAAAACTGTATTCAAAAAAGAAATTCTATATCAAATCCTAAAAAACGTTTCTAAAGAAAAAAATAACCGGATCCAATAAATCCTACTTTAATTGAAATCGAATGTTGACTACATCTTTCTCGCATTTGACTGTATCCATTCTACTTACGTGTGACATCATATCATATCATCACTCATTAAATCAAAGTTATAGTCACATAAATAAATGACTCTAGTTAGCACTCGTAGTAGCTCATCTAGTACAGTCAGACACAAGTTAGCGAAACAACTAACTACAAAACTTAGAACCAGTTGTAAGATCCAGCGCCAAGTCGCCACTAACCGAGCGTGTGATGCTAATTGCACTATTGTTTTTGAGTTTACACGCCAGTTTTATGGTGACATTGTTATGACTTTTAGTACTTGACATATATTAACGGCGTGAGTTACAAAATCTCTGTATTCTTTATGTTAATTCTTAAAATATTGAGATAGTCAGGCTAGGTAGTAGAGCCACGTTAATTTCAACACGCTCGACCGGCTACTACCTTCGCACAGAAAATCAACGTAAAATGTGTCATGTCTTGTCGGTGAGTGCGAGACCGGAGGCTCAATGTAGCAGCATCACTAAACCGCATTGGTGTGGGTTGTCATACTGCACTGTCTGTACACGCAATGACTATGGTGACTCTTGGATTTTATTTATGCTTTATATCAGACAAAGTAGTCAAATTGGCAGGAATAAACATAAAAAAGTCAAGAACGAAAATATGTCTCATAAATTTCGATGTTTAAGTTTATCTCGTACGTTGTAAAAATTGTCTTTTTCTTAAAACAGGGAAAGGGTGCTCTCCCTTTCAGTCTGTGAACATCTTGGTCACAACAACTGTAAAAATGTATATTAACATTTAAACATTTGCAAAAAACTATCTAGACAGTTTAATACTAGGTAGGATTGTGTCAGATATCCGAAATAAAAAAGAAATCTAAATCATATAGAAATATTTCATTTGCTTAAATGCTGCATACAAAGAACTTCTTATTTTTTCAGATCAGAAATTAAAAATGAATGCAATTTACAAAGTTTAAATGTATTTCATCTTAACTCAATCCAGAAGGAATTTTAAATGATATATATATCACACAAATATATATATGAGTATATATGTATGTATTAAAACTGATACATATGTATGTACATGCAAATCTAAAAGGATATAAAAGTAACAATCTAAAAACAAAAGTCAAATTAATCACTTGTACTGAACGAAAAATAATTGAATAGGTATTTTAAACGTAATAGAAATCTCATAACAAAACAAAAACAGGAAATTTACTTATGATAAATCGTCGTTTACTTACAAAAAAACAAATCAAATTAAAAATAATAGGTCATTCACGACATTAACTCACTATCAGATTGAAATCGTCTCCATTCGTGCAGGACATTTACAATGCTTTTGAATACAAATGAAAATTGAATAATGTTTGTACTTTACGAAATGTTTTCATTAACATAGCCCAAATTTTTAATTATTGGCCGGCAATATTATTTTAGGTACAATCGAAAATTGATCTAAGATGTTAAACATTAAATGTAATGATATGTTGACTGTACACTAAAGGAAGCTAAGGATTGTTTGTGTTCTCAAATCTCAATTTATCTCTCAATTTAAATCACAAGTCAAGTCGTTGTCTATTGAGGTAATTATCTTTTAATACCTACGTAAACCTATTGTGATTCTGAATGGTTTAGTTTGAAGCTTTGACGTCTTTCTTTGTCATGAAACCCAAGACGTTATCCACCTTAAATTTTCCATCCTAATCCGCTCTTGGCGACATTGTACATTATTTGGAGCAAAACTCATTTGGTAGTTAAACATTAATAATTCAGCGATGGTTGCGACAAACACTTTTGCATATTCATAGATAGAAAGCGAGAATGTATATTTTTTACTCTCCCCCACAGTGAGCTAATTACAAAAGTCTTCAACGTTTTCAACTTTTTTCTGATTCACTTCTGCCTTTGATTGGGTATCGGCACAAGGGAATATGAATCGGCGATTTAATTAAGTCTTGCCTTCTATCCGAAGTTTGTTATGAATGAGATCGTTAGTGTCTGTCTCTTCAGATTGATTACAGAAGTTGACAAAGATTTTATTCATATATTCATTCGTTTCGGACGGTACTTATTGTTTCTATTCTTCTTTCAGTATTTTCTCTAACAAGTTTGGAAGTGGCATTTTGTGAATGCCCCAGGGGACAAGTTTGAATGATGATTAATTATTGAAGCAAAACCAAAGTTTTTTGTTTCAAAATCTACAAATGGAAGAAAGACGCACTGGTTCGGACGCTAGACTAATGATAAATTTAAAAGATGGTTATGTTATTTTTCATAGGGTAATTTAAAATTATTTTCAAACCAGACCAGGTTCAGTGGTCAAAATTTTACAGATAGCATAAGCTTCTATACTTATTATGGTTAAGAATAGAAGTAATGACAGAACTGTGTCCATCAAGCACATTGAAATCCGCATTGTAAGCTTAAGTACTTAACCACTAAGTCAGATAGAACGTCAGTTAGGCGATTCAGCGTATACAGTCGCCGTTCAAGAGGTCATACCCATCCGTAGAGTTTGTCTCCTTATAGAAATGATTGATAACAGTCCAGAATTTGGAAGGTGGGGTCTTAAACTCCGTGTCTCAGAGAGTACATAAGGCCGTTGGTTCTGCGACGAATAACAGTCTCAACTGACTGTAAGAGTAAAAAAACGGAGAGTGCCCTTTGCGCACACACTGCCATTTGTGATGTATAATATATTCTGTTAAGTTGGCTGGTCTGCTTTGGGATTTATCACTTGTGGGAGTGTGACGTCACTTAGCATGAAATTACCCGTATGCATATTCTACAAAAAATACTCATGTATATGAGTGCAAAGGGCAATAGCCTACCTTCTACTATTGTTAAGATATCAAACGCCCCGCATCTCACAAACGTAAAACACTTTTTCATTCCTCGTTTAATATATTTAAGCATTCTCTTGAACAAACAGTAATACAATAATTTTGATAACAGCAATTTTATATAATTAGTTTTAAATTTTTATAATTTAAATTTATATAATTGGTTTTTAAATTGGTTTTAAACTGCCTCGATGGCGTAGTGGTAGCGTAAGCGACTGCTGCGCATGAGGTCTCGGGTTCGATTCTTGAGTCGGACCAAATGTTTGTATGATCTGCAAATATTTGTTTCGGAGTTCGGGTATTTTCTATGTATAATATGTATGTGTTTACAAAAAAAAAGTATATATGTATTTATATCAGTTGTCTAGTACCCATAGTACAAGCTTTGCTTAGTTTGGGACTAGATGGCGTTGTGTGTTAAAATGTCCGAAAAATGTCCGAAAAAAATATTTATTATTATTTTGCTGAAGCACTTGTTTAGTGAATCGATCGAAGTTTTGTTTTCTTATAACTCGTTTCGTTTCACCAGTGTTGTGCTCAAGCTTAAAGGTACTATTTGTATTGTGGAGGTACGGGTCACATGTTCCTCCAACACAAAGGGAGGATCCTCCTACCAGGCGAGGTGATCATGCCTGGCGGGCCACTGCCCAACAGTTGATATTGGGAAGTTGTATATATGTTAATCGGCGCGAGAACTTCTATTGCGCGATGCAGGATTGGTAGCTTCTTCGTGCACTACGTTACTCCGTAGTTCAGTGTATCTTCGGTGGATGGGATTGTCATATGTTTATGTTGACGCTGTATGTGGAAGTCGCCAATACATTCGCTTTTTCTTTATTAAAATAGTATTTTACGCTATTCTAAGAAAACTATCTTCAAAACTTGTTCGGTTAATAAATAAAAACTTTTTAAAGGATTTGTTTCTTTTAAATGTTATGTAATTAAAAAATTACATAACATTTAAAAGAAACAAATCCTTCATTTTCATATCTATACCACACAATGTAAAATTATTATTATTAAAAAACGTGGGAATTCACCACCAACAGAAAGTTAACAGTTTACTGTTTGTGGTAAGTTGTAAATGGTAAATTGTGGTAAGTCAGGTCAAATTAGAGAGGTGCGTTCTACATCTTATTATGACGGCTTAGTAGTTTAACAGCAGTGATGTCTAAATTTATAAATAGGTATAGTGAGCAAGATACGATAATCTGCTGTAAAAGTAATGTTTGAGTGACAATCTATGAGTTGGGACACATGCTACATGGTACAATCTTAAATTGTATATAGACTAACAGGCAAATATTAACATTTAACATGATTTTATCTTATTTTAACAGCACGCTTAATTATTCCCACTATTGTTTTAGTGAATCTACAGTTAACACACAGTTAATACAGTTTAACTGTTTCATCACAAATAGGGCTCAGTTCAGCACCCACCGTGACACTACATTACTTACAACTTTACCGAGTCAAAGATTTCACTATCTTACATTATTTGTTTATGCTTGACTTCTGCCGCACAGACATAGAACCACCTGGTCATAATTTCGATAGAAATTTCGTTAGAGTGACTGAAAAACCGGCAAGAAATCCATAAGTTTATTGTCGGTTCTTCTCCATAGGAATGATATTTTAGAACCGCGCAATTCTTAAAGTCATCAATTTAAGGTATCGAAAGTGTCTGAATAGTTGTACCTAAAGGTTTTTTTGAGTGGTTTACAGAGCCTCTAGTAGGAACTTGTCAACAACTTGTGACAATTGTGTAAAGAAAGTTTGGAGTTATTTTATGGTAAACCTCGACCGATTTTTTAGCAGTAACAGTACTCTTTATGTAAAATGTTGTTAATGCTTAGTTACAGAATAGATAGCACTAAAAATATGGATTCAAAAATATAAAAATTCAAAAAATTGAACACATAAATCTTTTTCTGTTCAATTAATTCATTTAAACATCCAGTTTAATGAGCACAGTTGAAATCCACAGCTCATGTTAAATTTCATAATAGAATTTTGGAGCGTGGATGTTTTAATTATGTCTGAAAATGCAAGTTGTGCGAACGCCTAGTCAGCTCTCAACTTGCCGACGAGCCGACGGGGAATACACATGTATGTGAATGTATATACAAGTACGCACAAGGTATACAGTTATACAAATAACTAATTTTAGCATACATTTAATTTATCGAGCGTTGAAATTAATAAAATTATATGCGTCATATGGGAAAAATAAATATGCGTCTAGGTTGCAATAATATTCATGAAAGTCGTAAGGTTCTTCACATTGGGGAGGCTTCTAAGAATTAAAATAAAACTTATGGCAATTTCCTTTTACTTCACTAGTTATAATAGTTACTAAGTTATAAAAAAATGCGAAAAGGTATTAAAGGGTTATTTAAATAACAACTTGGTTTGGGATCGATGCTGCTCACTCTCGCATTATTTGTTGTATTTGAAAGTGTTACATTTCAGTTTTATTGTTAAAAAACATATCGCTGTAATATCGCGCTTCGGGGTGCAAATCTTGACTAATACCGGGTAGGTAACGCGATGAGTGGGGTTTGTATAGCGACTTAATAAATAGGCTGACTTATAACAATGGCACGCCTAAAAACCCTATCCTGTATTCGCATAGTTATTATTTAATTAATGTTCACAAACTCATAAATTAAAGAAGCACATATCTCTCTCTATAAGAAGCATAGACATGTTTTAGCATTTCTTCCTGGAATAAGTGTGAGGAAATGCCGGCGCCTTGTAGTTCAAGCCAAAGTGGGAGAGCCACGCTTCGGCATGCATGGGCCGGCTCGACCGAATTCATACCACGGCCTCACAGAAAACCGGTGTGAAACAGCGCTTACGCTGTGTTTCATCGAGTGAGTGAGGATACCGGAGGCCCATACCCCAATCCAACGCCCCCTCACCATCCCCCTTCCCCCCAGGCCGCCATAGTGTGGGTCACCATGCTGCATTGTTCTTTTTCGCATTGAGGATGGTGACCACCACTCTTGGATTCTGCTCATGCTTTCCATCAGGCAGGGCAGAGTCATTTTGGCAGCTTAAATATAAAAAAAAAAAAAAAAAAGTTGTAAATTTTGAGATGCAAAAAAATCTGTAAAAGATTTACTTACAAAAATTAAAATTATCTAGTGTCGGAGTGTTAGTGATCTAAAATTTGTAAATTTATTAGTAACCTGATTACAATAGTACAGCATCCACCCTGATTGTGATTAGATGACCGTAGCCATCTATGAGATAAATAAATATTTCAAACATTTTACACACAAGGCCATCTAGCTTGAAACTAAGCATAGCTTGTATTGTGGTAGCTCAATTGACTGATAGAATACTTATATACTTTTTTTGAAAATAGATAAATATTATATATAGAAAACACATCTGAAACAAATATTTCTAAATCATACAAACATTTGATCCGAACCCGAGAACTCAAGCACAGCGGTCGCATACGCTACCAATGCTCCACCTTGGCAGTTAAGTCAGATTTGTCAAATTATCATTTTTTATCCTTAACTCAGATAGTTAAATAAAAGTATACGTTTCTTAAAGACTACTCTCAAGTAGTATATTGAAACCAGAAAACACGAGTTAGTAAGCATTTTGGCCACAAACTTTACTTTCTTTATTTACTGGTGAACATCCTTTTTAGGGAGAGCCTCAGGTCCAATAGGCTGTGTGTGTAATACAACCGAATATATGATGAATCGATTCAATTAAACTACCGAAATAGACCGATTCCTATTTGTATGTAAATCAGTAGTAGGACTTAACTTATATGTCAGGTTAAACTACAGTTCTATTCGTAACATGTGCCGTGAGACACGTTGCACTAAACTCTAGTACAATGTGACTAAACCGAAGCTATTAGTACACCGTCGTTTAAGATTGATTACAGTTTCTGTGCGTCGCTTTAAACCCTCAAGTCGGTGGCTGAAATCACGACGATCAATCAAAATTATATTACCAATAAATCTACGGTAGCTCACGGTCCGTGAACATGCATTTTACATTGTACGATTTACTCAAATCGTTTTCGTGTCGTGTTAGACTTTAATGAAGGAAAAATATTATAATTGGTATTTTAAACTCCTTTTTGAGGGAAGGTGTATCTTTAGCAGTGGGTTATTTAAGATTGTCGTTGTTGGTGATTATAGAAAATTGCTGTAATAAACTTTGCTGAAGTTTAACAAACTGAGTTTTGTCCTGAGCCGCTTGTGTAATCAATATACACCTAATTGTAATTTAACAAAAAAAACATAAAGCTGTTCTTTCACCATCATCAAGACCAAGATTAAATTAAATTTTAGAGAATAATATCTAAATTATTTTCATTATTTCTCTCGGCTTACAGATTTAAGTATATAACTTTTTAATATCTCAAAGTAGTGGATATAGTGCTTCACGTCTACGTTCGTATTTTCTCGTGCTGTACTCACAGTACCACACATAAACCGGTACCAATAACAGTTACATAAATTATATACGACACTGTGACATTAAGCCGGTCTGCCTGCCTGTATAGATAAAATATCGACCGATTTAGAAATCGGTCGATATTTTATTTTCTACTAATGACACAATGTGCATATCCGATCCGTTTGACCTATTGTGATGCAACTACCAGCTTCTATTACTATGTTATTTTAACCACTTTTATCAGAATAAAATAGTAGCAGAAGATTGATGAAGAATAACTATTTTATAAACAGCGTACATATGTAATATTAAAAATATATTTGTCAAGACATTGATTAATAAATATAATAAACAACACACAACGCCATCTAGTCTAAAGCTAAGCAGAGCTAATGTTATGGGTACTAGACAACTGATATAAATACATATTATACTTTTTTTTGTATTTTCATACTTATTATACATAGAAAACACCCGAACTCCGAAACAAATATTTACAGATCATACAAACATTTGGTCCGACTCGGAAACTGAAAAAGAGACCTCAAGCGCATCAGTCGCATACGCTATCACTGCGTCACCGGGGCAGTCGAAATACACATGTGGATAAACTTTATGTAGTAGTCTGGTAGGATTTGAAGCAAATAGAAACGCACGAGTCAGCACTTTGTAACACTACGTAATAACATTGTCTTCAATGATGACAAATATTAAACAATAACACAACATATATCGTGACGTTATCGTATCGTTAACTGTAAAAGGAAGTAAAACTTTTGCCATACACTGATTGCTTCATAATAATTTATAGTCGGTAATCTGCGATCCATCCAGCTCGGTATATTACTCACCGATATGAGTTAACTCCGTTATAGGTGATCTGCTGTGATGGAACGTTTTAATTTGAATTATTATTTTTCAGATAAAACAGTTATGGTATTGTATCACATCAATATTGTCAAAGCGAAAGTTTATGAGTATGTTATTTATACGTGTGTACGTCTTTACGCTCAAACGTCTAAATCAATTTTAATAAATTTGACATGGAAGTACCTAATACCGTTAACTAATACATAGGCTACTTTTCGAAAGGAAGAAATATAGAGATTCCGGAGAATGAGTAGTGCGGGTCTAAGCCAGTGTTACATATTTTGTCATTTCATTCCTTTCTTTTTAATATGAAAAATAGACAAAATTTAGTTCATTCTGTTCAATGAACAATGAAATTAGTTAACCCTTATGATTGCTGATCAAAAAAGTGATGTGATGTTGCTTACATTACCGAAATTAGATGTGTATTAGCTAAGTTAATGTTGAACTGCTGTCCATATAAAATTCACTAGAGGGTTTGTTAAATAACAAAAACACCACTTTAATCTGATCTAGCTGGTTTATCAATCTAATTTTTACAAATTTTACTACTAAATACAATTGCTTTGCATCAAACAATATCGCGATGTGTGTTGACGCGCATGCCATCTATCGAGGTACACTTCTTTGATCGTCGTAAACAATATGTAATTACACACTATTAATATCAAGGTTAACCCTGAAAAGTTCTAAGAAGTCTGTTCTAAGGAGAGGTACCTAGCAGTTGGTTATTGAATGTTTAGCACACCGTTTTGGTTAGTTGTCGCTTTGATAGAAAAGTAATTATGTAGCACAGAGAATTAGCATTACCATTCAATGAGGCAATGCTGCCAGCCTTCTGGGAACGCTACCAGTAGGATAGGTAGAACGCAGAGGAGTTTTTTGACGCTTACATGTAAATATTGTTATTATTATTTTATATACATATATGAGTCAGCCAAAGTGACTATACTGAAAGCATGAAGAGAATCCGAGAATAGTGATCACCTTCCAAGAGTCCTTGCAAATGCAAATAATGCAACAATGCAGCATGGTGACACATACTACGGCGGCCTATTGAAATGTTTCTGCATCATTGGTCCTCCAGTCTCGCACTCGAACTTCTGATATATGATGATTATATCACAGGACTATCTCTTGGGTGAAAAGTCCGAAATCGTCTTTATTTAAAGTAGTATAATCTAATCGCTGTTCAATGGTCAGTTAATTTTCATGAAATAATTATTTTTTGGACGAATTCTGAAATTAAATTCAAATTCATATTCAAAATCATTTATTCAATTAAGACAGTGACATTTACGAACGTTAAATTGAAGCTACAGATAAAAATCATAGATCGACATAAACAGACGCCAGATGTACTCTATTGTCAAGGTGAATTAGGTGAAAACACCAAAATTCACTCCCTGCCTGTGTCGATCCAGAACTTCCAGTTTCCAGAATGCATAGGGCCGTATGAGAAGAATACTGGCTAAGAAACTCATGGCCATAAATTAAAATTAAACAAAAGTATAGATTGCTTCGATGACGTAGTCATAGCGTATGCGACTGCTGTGCTTGAGGTTCCGGGTTCGATTCCCGGAGCGGATAACATGTTTGTATTATCTACAAATATTTCTTTCGGACTTTGGGTGTTTTTTATGTTTAAAATTATATGTATGTGCTTACAAAAAAAAATGTGTATTTGTATTTATATCAATAGTCTAGTACCCATAAACCAAGCTTTGCTTAGCTTGGAACTAGAATAAAAAGGAAAAAAAAACAGGTACTTTAAATTTACTCACTTTCGATTTTAATTTATTTTAAACATATGAACTACTCTAATAATTGAGATGAATCAAGAAAGAAATAATGACGAAAATAATATATATGGAAACTAACTCGTAACATAAAACTCTATCTGGCGTAGTCTGGTTATTGCATCAATTTTATATTTTTTTAACTTTTTTGTGCTGAAATCCTCAGATACTAGTGGCAATGCCAGATTCGAACTCACTAAAACCGCATGCCGTCTCGGGTACTAGAAGTCAGAAAACGAGTTGCACCCTGAAAATCCCTGGAACCCCGACGTACCACGGGCCACCTACGGACAATCCGTGAGATGAACCCCTCCTGTGCTTCTGGGTTTTCTACCTCGGTGTTCCATTTCTGCTTGGAAATAAGCGCTTGCGTCAACCCTGTTACAGATAAATTTTCATTTAATATTTCGTTGCATACAATTTATGTCAATTTGTTTCCACATTTAGTGCTACTTTAGCGACGTTTTTCATTTATATATGCAACAAAGTTTATTTCTTTTCACTTTACAAATGAATTTAAACCAATTTGTTCAGTTTCACGCTCATGACATAACGTTTATATCACGCTCCAAAAATACACGTTCATTTTCACGGGGTCTCAATGAAAAGGTAAAATGATAAGTTTGATTGCCGTTTAAGAGGCACGCAAGGGAAGGTAATTAAGTTCAAAGCTGAAAGTTAGCGTAGGAAATCTAAATGAGATGTTCTCCCTTTCTCTATTCTATATTTTCTATATCTCTCTCTCTCAATGCATTTTTCAACCTCAACTTTATACAGGTATTTACCTTCACCCTTCCATATAAAGCTATTACAATGTAAAATTCTAATTCTCTCGTTAAGTCCTCTGGCCTTTTCTGGCCACTTTTGCTGAATATAAAACAGGTTAAATGGATTATTCTGTATCTGAATGTAGGTAGGTAGAAAATTATGGTAATACAGCCTTGTTAGTGAATATGGATGCTCTGTATTTTATTATTCTATACTTTTATATGTCCCTCTTCTTGTTATTTTATGTAAATTCGTTTCGTTGTGAATTAATGTTACTTTTTGTTTATGAATCAAAATGTTTTATTTTTATTTGCTGCTATTTGTTATGTTATATAACTTCTGGGATTTAGCTTCTAGTGTTAAGTAATATTGCTCATTCAAAATTAATGAGCAGCATCAAGAAAGATGAACAATGAATGAAACAAACACAAGGCAGTTAATTAAATGTACATTTAATTTCATAACGTGTACCTAAGAGACATACAAGACGGCTGGCAGGAACTGGATGCGAGAAGCCATAGATTAAACTAAGTGGCGTGAAATTGGAGAGGCCTATGTCCAGCAGTGGACTGCGATAGGTTGATGATGATGATGATGATGATGAAGAGACATACACTTTATGAAAATCTAGACTCTAGTACTTGAAATAATCCCATGTATTATCGATGACAATATGCCAAAAGTCAAAGTTAGCTAGTAAAATTAGCTAGCTAGGAAACTACGTTTGTATATATGAATCGGTAAAGTCTTCTCTAATTCTGAGGTATTCCAGAGAATCTTTAGAATCATGATGGTACATGATAGTATACCATATCGTATCAATAAAATGAAAAACGATTGTGTGATTTTATGAAACCACGGTAAAATTGAAACTTTTTTTCACATGCAAATAAATAAATCTAATAAAGCAAATAAATAACAACATTTACATTAAACACTGACAAAAACAAACAAATTAGCGTGGAGTACTGGCACACCGTCCAACTGGGCACTGGACACTGGCCGACCGTAGCGCGTCACGCGTCACGCGTCACGCGACATGCGATACACAGACCAAAAAATTTGAGACGATGTAATAAAAGTTTCACTTTGAAAGAACTTCTGTAACGACTGTTAGTACCTGCAGAATCGCGTGAAAAGTACATACATCAAAGCTTACATCCCCATTAATCATGATATCCAATATTGTTTCCGATCGAAAGATCGACAAGAACGACTTTCCTTTGTATTGTACAATATCTGTCTTCATACCAAAGCGAATACGATAATATTAATATAGCTAAAGGAGTATGAATTTCAATACAATATTTCAGCGAGGAAATCGTGAATGTGGTATCATTATTTGTTCAATGTCAGTTATAGATATATCATTATTAGAACAATAATATAAATGAGTAAAGTTATACAGACAATGTCAGAAAACAAATAACAAGGCAATATTATAACGTCAGTGTTCTTTCATAAGTGCATATAATAATACTGCAATAAGCTAAACAGAGTTCATGATCATTTATATTCACTCAAAGAAGCAAAGGAATGGTACCCTGAGTTTGGATGTCTGAAGACCTTCGGGAAACGATTATTCAATATATCAAGCTAATAATAGAACTGTTTTAAACTATAGATTGCCTGTCATTTACTGATTTGTCCGTGAAGTTACCGCGGGAGAGCCACGCTTCGGCATGGGTGGGCCGGCTTGACCAGGTGCTGTACTGTGTTTCACCGAATTAGTGAGGATACCGGAGGAGCCAATACCCCTATCCATTCCCCCATCTACCTCCGCATCCCTCAAAAGCCAACAACGCACTTGTGACATCTGTGGTGTTGCTGGTGTCCACGGGCGGCGGTAATCTTATTTTTTTTTTAATATTTATGCTGCCAAAATGAGCAGAATCCAAGAGTGTTGGTCACCATCCTCAATGCGAAAAAGAACAATGCAGCATGGTGACCCACACTATGGCGGCCTGGGGAGAAGGGGGATGGTGAGGGGGATAGGGGGCGTTGGATTGGGGTATGGGCCTCCGGTATCCTCACTCACTCGATGAAACACAGCGTAAGCGCTGTTTCACACCGGTTTTCTGTGAGGCCTTGGTATCACTCCGGTCGAGCCGGCCCATTCATGCCAAAGCGTGACTCTCCCACGGTTACCATCAGGCGATAAGTCTGCTCGTATGCCTCCGATTCCACAAAAATAAGTTATTGATTCAAAATTCAGAGTGTCTCCATAGCTATTCATCCCTTAAGTACATATACATACATTGACATCAACTCTACAGAGTGAGAGAAAATCCGGTCCGGGTGGTCTGTCTGTCTAAAGGCTATTGTGGTTGTTGACAACACATATGTACTGTACTAAGCACAATTGTAAGTGATCTTAACCTATGTTTCACTATTTTCAGATATACCTACATATTTTTAAATCTTACCTTATCTGAGTCACAAAACCACGTTTATTAGGTACAGTTTTGTTTTCACTACAAACACTACTAAAACATTGTTGAAAGCAAACCGAAATTTGGTAGCCAACACTTCATTAGAATACAAATAACAGGATCTTCTTCATTGCGAGTCGACGTGTTTAAATCAAGTTCCATTTATAATCCAGTGTACATACTAGTGTATTGTTATTTCGCAATGTATGCCAGTACGTCGACTCACATCGGCCTGTCACTCGTGTTAATTAAACGTTCTATCTGTCTGAATATAGATCAATGGATGTGGCTTTTGAATCATGAACATTATTCAGATAAACAAGTAGGTATAGTTAAGGAATTATGCATTATTTGGAGTCTTGTATCTCAGTTAACATAGAAATATTTACTTATCTAAATTCATGTTTACGGATGTAATCAACATTATAAATTCTAAAGTAGCTCTGTCTCCATGTCCTTCTGCCTGTTTATAACGCTTTTACAACTAAACCGTTACACAGATTGAATTCATTGAATTTCGGCATGAAGATACTTTTATTCTTGTGGAAGGACATAGGCTACTTTTTACATCATAGTCCGATATACACGTGGGCTAAAGCTAGTAAGCTAAACTTGCTAAGTTTGACTATCCAACAACGGCTTCTTCAAACCTCAGGCCAATACTTGTGTTATATCAATTCCTATTTCCTACTTTCTTTCCGTTTTTTCACGTCCTGTTACCTTATTTGTCTCCATAGGGCCCATAAAGAAGCAACCAAAACTTATAACGAAATGAGGCAATGAGCTGATTCCATGGGATGATTAGAATTAGATGAAGGGGAGGAAACTGAGATAATAGTGTAATGATGCATTTTTTTTTGTATATTTGGGGGCAAACGAGCAGACGTATCGCCTGATGGTAAACGATTATTGCTGCCCGTGGACACCGCAACACCAGAGGTGTCACAAGCGCGTTCCCGGTCTTTTATTTATATGCATCTTCGGAAATAAGTAAAAGACGCATATGCATCACGATTGATTACATTAACATCACACTGTCTGTTAATAATAGTAATGACAACAGCAATGGACTGTAATATATGTAAGTTTCAAATCAAATAAGTAACCAACAATTTCCCGCATCAA
The DNA here is from genome assembly GCA_003709505.1 of Hyphantria cunea. Taxonomy (NCBI): domain Eukaryota; kingdom Metazoa; phylum Arthropoda; class Insecta; order Lepidoptera; family Erebidae; genus Hyphantria; species Hyphantria cunea. Next base: position 826,919 of record PKRV01002000.1, read on the forward strand.
TGTAAACATTTACAAAATAAGAAGTAAAAAAATTGAACTGAGGCAGATAAACAAACACTATCTCTCTTTTGCCATATACAAGTAGTCAACAGAACCACAGAAGGACACCTCCGAAGTTTTTTAACAAAACTTGTTCGTAGAATGGTCCCTAAGGAAAAACAAACAGTGTTGTAGTGTTGTATATGCAGTCCAATCTCGCTAGTGACTCGTAACACAATGGAACACCAATGCAACGTGGATTCGATCAAGTCTTGAGTTTTTGATTCGGTTTTAACAAACATAAACACGAGTTTTGTTTACGAAATTTTAATTTGTATCATAATTGTTAGCAATCTATTATGTTTATTCTTTTGATAATCTGTACAGTATACGAGATTATCACGGATCATATACTAGACCAAGTAAATTACTCTAAAATACTTTATTTTTAACGTCAAAATCGTTTTTGAAGTTGATAAATTACCAATAACGTTCCAATCTCATGTCTATCTCAAAAACAAAAAAAACATGGAAGTTATATAATCCATTTTTATTTGAATAATATTAAGATTATTGATATATATGTAAATATATATATATACAATTCAAAATTTTCAAAATATGAGAACATTAAAAAACACAAAATGAATCGTAGGAATTATATACTTGGATCAACAATTTCGATAACAAAAGACATAAAGGACAATTATCCTACTATCTTTTTATAAATGGCAACGACAACAGGAACATAAATGATGGTTCGCGGGGGATTTTTCAAACACATATGAAACGGATACAAATAACACCTAGAACTACGGTGTCTCATGTAAAATTGAACCCACAACACTTAACGCAGTAGAGAGCGGCGTGGCGACCGCTTAAACCACTTGGCTTGCAGTCAAAATTATTTATCAATTCTCCTATACTATGATCATGAGTTCTCTAATAGCAGTAATTTTGAGTGAAATACATCAATGTGGACTCAATGTATTTTCGCATATTATTGGACGATAAAGAACATTCATTTTCAAAATATCCCAGTAAGTATTTAAAACTTTTTACCGGACTGCAAAAGAAGTAGGGTTATGATTTTCAAGTGTATGTATATTTCTTGGGCACGCCCTACAGCCTATACGGTTTGTCGCATTTTTATGTGAGTAGTGTCAATAGATTCGTCTTAGTTCTTTAGTGAGAGTGACGTAAATTTAAAAAACAAAATTAAGCTTTTTGGAGCCAAAAATAATCTTAAAAAAAGGTTTTCAAATTACATCGGTGATAACGAATATTTTTTATATAAATTAATTTTTTATATGTTATATTGACTCAGCAAGGTATTTTTTTTAATAATTCGTTACTTGTTTCCACGGTATTTTATGATAAAGAATTAGAAAGTTCAGAGAAATGGGTATGGTAAATTACTCAAATGAGTAGAAAAACATTGTATTAAAAATAGAGACTAACAAATGTAGTAAAAAGTTATTGAACACATTATAGATGTCCTTTCCAGCTCCATCCACGATCTTCGATATTGCATTTACCGTTTCTATATGCGTAGTATACGTTTATCCACGTCCGGACAATGGTAGCATGTATTTATGTACAGTTTTTCCGTAATTGGTTTTCGATTTAAAGGCACAGGGCGACTCTGTAAGCGGGGTTGTGTAAGCGAGGCTGAGTTATATTTTTACAGGTGTCCGCCACCGGTAATTGGGGATTTAGTGATGGTTGAGTTACGAATAAAGTCGAAATCTTTGTATCATTTGCTTGTCCATCGATATATGTGTAGTATATAGCGTGTTCGAGAAATATGAGATGATTTTGGACAGAAAAAAATAAATTTAAAAGATATTAAACTTTTTTAATGCGACAGGTGAAATTTATTATAAATATATGTTTAATACTACGGATAGGTAGTAGGCGATGATGCGGCGGAATATTTGGCATTGAATGTAAATACATTGTTACATTTTTTATTATTATTTCCTAGCATTTTGATATCATTTCATTTTTTTTTTGTATATAGCTCCATTTATAATATAAAATATATATCAGATTATAGACCTACCATCTATATGCAGACAATATTTCATAAAATTCGGTCCAGCTGGAGGAGTTTGGTAACAGATATTATTATTGTGGAAACAGTAGCAAATTTATCTCTTCGTATTGTAACACTGCAACAATCAATCTTCTCAAAATGTACTCTAAAGTAAACCAACCATAAAGTGTTTAATAAAACCAGCTTCCAAAGACATCATAATTCCATCCAGTGACATAGATAACGCTATACAGCCTTTATGAATCTGTCTCTTTCACGAGAGTTTGGAGGAATGTTAAAAAGCCCGTATTCTGGGTACAAACAAAATGCAATATTATATGTATATTATGTATATCAGTTCTCCTTTCATTTGCAAATCATAGCTAGTCATTTAGACTGAATTATTCAAGAGAAAGTATTACTTTTGAGGCATCGTGCTCAATATTCACGATGTTTGTTGGAATTTGAAAGAGTTTTTTTGAAGGGATAAGTTCTCTTTATTTTATTTATATCTATGTTTAAAATATTAATTTATTATGGAAAATATTAGGTGACAATTATGCACTCGCTAAGCTATTAAAAAGTTACACACACTACCATTGAATAAAGGAGTATTATTATTTAAATATGAAATTAAACTTCGCTTCGGCATGAATAATGCCACAGTATACGGGGAGTAATACAACGGCCTCACAAAAAACCGGTGTGTAACAGCACTTGTGCTATGTTTCACCGGCTAAGTGAGGATACCGGAGGGATATTTTTTTTTTTTTTTTTTGACGTGGTGGAATGCCTTTACGCACTTCGCTCCCCCCTTGCGGGTACAGGGGCTTCGCTTCGTGTGGGACTCCTGACTGACACCAGCCAGACTACCCACTAAACCACCACGGTGTGCCACTCTGCGCCTGAGAAGGGAGGGATCCAGGAACCGCTTTCTTACGCCATCCGGACCCCTCCCAGCGCCAGCCCGCACTGAAGCGGGCTCCGTCTCCGATGTTAAAACTCTCAAGGTGGGCGTCGTACGGCACACGCATTACGTCGCCCCCCCTCGCGGGTGGCCTCTAAGCGGATGGGGGGGAAAACCCGTCCCGCCCATCCGCGGCCACACTCAGGGCGGCATGAGGCGCTGGTAGGCGCGCCTCCGCCGCCCGGTTCGCCGGCGGCGGATCGGGTCCGAGTGGAGATCGTCCTCTCGGGCCTTCTCCGCCGCCTCCTTCTGCGAGATGACTTCCTCGCAGAAGGTCGCGACCGCGGTAAAACTGCTCTCGCCGCCGGCCATGGAGCGTACGACGGCCGGCAGCGAGAGATCTCCTCCGATGACTGCAGTGAGGGCCCGACGCTGCGGCGCCCAAGCGGGGCACGCGGCCAGCGTGTGCTGGGCCGAGTCCTCACTGCAGTCGCAGTGGTGGCAGGCGGGACTCAATTCCCTCCGCGCGACCGAGTGCAGGTACTTCCCGAAGCAACCGTGCCCGGAAAGCACCTGCGTCAGTCGGAAGGAAAGGGTCCCGTGCTGCCGCCCTGCCCACTCGAGGATGACGGGCTGGAGCGCCTCCACGGTGGCGAAGCCAGCACGTGGAGCCTCCAGCCGCGACGACCAACGAACCATAGTGGCTCGACGGGCGGCTTCACGCCACTCGCGTACCTCTTCGGGCGGAGGGCGAATGCCACTCTCCGCCCGGAATTCAGCCACCCGTCGATAAACTTCGGCGAGCACTTCCGCCTCCAAATCCCACGGGGGTGTACCGGCCAAGGCGCACGCCGCCTCGGTCGACACCGTGCGGTATCCGCGTATGGCTCTGATCGCCAATACCCTCTGAGGGCGCCAGAGGCGCGCCTTATTCTGGGCGGTCAGAGCCGACGCCCACACCGGTGCGCCGTACAGCGCCATCGACCGGACCACCCCCGTGAAGAGGCTTCTCGTTGCGACACTGGCTCCACCCAGATTGGGCAAAAGTCGCCCTAGGGCGGAGGCAGTGTCGACCAGCTTGGGAGCAAGCTGTCGGAAGTGCTCGTCGAAGAGCCACCTACCGTCGAGGATCAGGCCCAGATACCTCATCTGGGCCCGAACCGGTACGAGGACCGAGTTGACCACTATGGAGGCGCCGGGGGGCGGCCCGCGACGGGGCCCGTGGAAGAGCAGGGCCTCCGTCTTGTCCAGGGCCACCCGCAAGCCCAGCGCCTCGATGCGCCCGACCACCAGAGACACTCCCCTGGTGGCCAGGCACGCCGCCTCCTGAAAGTTCGCCCCCCGGGCTGTGACTAATGTGTCATCTGCGTAACAAATTACGCCCAGCCCGGAGGGGAGACGCTCGCGAAGGACCCAGTCGTACCCCACGTTCCACAGGAGTGGTCCAAGGACAGACCCCTGCGGAACGCCGCACGACATGGGTCGCCGTCTCAAGGCGCCATCTCGATCCTCGTACACGACGGTACGCTCCTCCAAATAGTCTGCCACCAGCCGCCTCAGGTACTCTGGCACTCCGTGGTACTGGAGCGCTTCCCTGATGCAGCTGAATGGCAGACTATTAAAGGCGTTGGCGATGTCGAGAGACACCGCCAACACCACGCCGCCACAGCTCACCGCCTCTTCGGTCACGGCCCTCAGGCGCATCACGGCATCGACCGTCGAACGCCCCTCACCGGAGGGATATACCCCAACCCTGTCTCTCATCAAAAATCTCTCAATAACACTCTCCATTGCAAAAGCCGATATAAGGCTACCATAGATGCAATACCTTTTTGCAACTGCAGAGGCTCAAGAATCTCGGTAGCCTAACTCACTCGAAACGCAACGAAATAATAGCTATCATCATCATTCATACCATCCATCATCACCAACTGATTGTATGTCATGATGACAAGTACTTTGGCATGAATTTTTAACATAGAGCCATAGTGAAAACGTGCAATATTCCATAATAACCATTAGCCATAAAGCAACGAAACCCATTAACGGTCCATAAATTCACCAAGCACTTAAAAGAATAATATCGCTCACTTTTAACACCTCATTTCTTAACCCTAAACCGATATCAAGATATACGGCCCATCTCTTGATGACTTCATAAATTATACGACACTCGACGTTCAGATGTGACCACGTTCCGTGTTCAATACGTTCCGTTCGACATCATAAAAAACACCATGGAATGCTCTCAGCGAAATTGGAACTATAAACAAGGGCCAGGTGAGCCAAAAAATCAATCCTCTTAATAGAAGTTCGTTTGAGGCCGAACGCAGACATAAATTATTTAGTATAGACTCTTTTGGTTTCATGAAAATTCTATTTTTGGGTAAGTATCTTGACGAACTTTAACGACCATGCCACCGTTTCACTTATCCATGTATGTCTGTCAGTAATCTGGTAACCATAGTACAGGCTCTACCTAGTTTTAAGAATAGATTAGATAATCTATATCAATGCTCACCGCAGCTTACAGAAAATCAAAAGTAGTAACGAAATAAAAATCCTTTCTAAAGTCCCTAACTTCAGGTGATTCGACATTGAAAACAATGCCGCTCTACTTATAATTAAATACTTGGCTAAAAGTCAGGCAGCCGCGGAATTCACCGACGATATTTATTTAGATGGAAATGTGAGAGACAGGCGTACCTGTTCATCTCAATTATTTTCGGAATTCGAGTATTAGTATTAACTTTGAAAGCTTCCATTTATAACAATGAACCAAAACTTCGGAGGTATTATATGTGTATATCTTTGTATATCATCGAGGATCCCTTCTGATTTTGCTTGTTAAGGTAACTAGCATTTTAAGCATTTACCATAAGCTTCAATTACTTTTTCTTGTTTTGGTTACCAGATAACTTGAACTACTACTGCATTAACTATTGCACCATATTGACGATCAAAACATAAACTGAACCCCTATAGTTAGTATATAGTTACAGTATTTTTGTATGTCAATCTCCTTTTCGCATAACCAAGAAGTACTTAGCCGCTTTTTTGGAGCTTGGACTTAATTTTGGATGGCAGTTACTTCTCATCACATCACAAAAAAGAAACCAACAAAATCCCTTTCAATATTATAAGTGAGACGTGAATCTAAACTATTCAAACGCTTATTTTAAAATATCGTGTACCCTAAGTAGGGTAACAGTGAGTATAGAAAAGGACATAAATGAAAAATACCATTCTCGATGCATAAATGAAATTATTACGACGCTAGACTCATATAAAATCTAGTATTTTAATACTTAAATATCATTGTGAAAGAAATTAGTGACACTTAATAAAAATAGTGTCTCAAATAATATAAAACATACATTGGAATTGAGGTCTTGTAACCGTCTCAACGATTGGTGTTAAGGGGCTTCCGATAGAAAGTAGTCATAGGCTGTTGAAACTTAATAAAAAAATCAATTAGATAGTCAGTTGACTGTTGAATTTGATAAACGTTTGTCATATAAACTTTAATAGTTTACAGCATCAATCATATCAATCACTTCAATATTATTAGAAATTAAAAATAATAACAGTAGTTTATTCAAGATCAGAACAATTTATAGGCCTGAAACAATATAGAGAGTTAAACTTCGACAGTCAAACCATCTAGGATATTTGAAAAATAAATTATCTATATACTGGAATTTTGGTCTTTAATTCCTCATTCTAGTGAAGCGATTACAGTCTCTTTGCAGTAATTTTGGTCATCTTATAGAGTAACAAGACAAATTTATAGTTTTATTAACGCATAAGCAAGAAGATTTATTTTGGGAGAATAAAAAATGTTGGAACGATAGACTAGTTTGACGGACAAATTTTGAATGTACAAATAGCCAGTATAATTTAGGCCTGAATGATTGACTTTAATTCATTAGCATAAAGTAAAAAATGAAGAAGTTTAAGCTGTGAGAGAAACATGCTTCGGTATGAACGGGTCAGCTCGACTGGAGTTGTACTACGGCCTCAGAGAAAACCGGTTGAAATAGCGCTTGCGCTGTGTTTCACCGAGTGAGTGAGGATACCGGAGACCCATACCCCAACCCTTTCCCCATCCCTCTCCCCAATCCCTAAAGGCCGGCAAAGCACTTGTGACGTCTTTAGAATTGCGTTGCGTTTGCGAGTTTGTGACCTATCTTAGGCGCACAGCTAGTCTAAAAAAACTGAGTTTGCTATTTACTCTTACTTTGTTAAGCCCACAATGGAAACGAACTTTACATCCAACTAAATAACGAACTATTACCGTCCCCATGGACACCCCATAAGTGATTATGATCGTTTACCATCAGCTCGTTAGCCTACCTATTTCATAAAGAAAAGTTTAGTTGGATGTGTTGCCGATAGTTCACAAACTATAAGCTACTATACATTAACAATAGATGTGTTACAAAATAGTGGATAGTTACTACTATTTACATAGGAACAAGTAATAACACGAGCGCAATCTATTTCGTCAAACTTAGCTAATAGAGTCGGCTGATAGGCACGGTGCAAAATTGAATACGTCCCCGGACAATCTCTGCCATAGATTCAGCACGGGAATCTAGTTTATAAACTCAAAGCGATTCACCGATAGAATGGAAATGCGCACATTTTGTCAACATATATTTTTTTCAGTTGTATTGTGAAGGTTTTATGTTATAAACCTAGTAATTTATACGAATCGGGAGTTCAAAACGATGTTGCTTATGCGGATGGGTTGGCGGGTATAAGCAATAGCTTGAGCAGATCAATATTACATACCTGTTACAAGAACTGAGATTTCCAGGAAACCTTGTTTCTTCGTTTAGACAATTTAAACCGAGAACGTTACCTGTAACGGTTCAAATTGATTAAACTAAAAAATGATTATTTGAATCTTTAACCTTTGGTTTTACTAGTAGAAATAGGACCCGTCAATTGTCTCCCTATGAAAATTATGTGATGCCCGATTGTATAATCGGGGTGTTATGAGCAAACTCTAGGTACTTACCAGTGATAGCTTCTGATACCAGTAGTGGTAAGTCTAACTCTGCCCTACTTACTACTACTTTATTTAGGGTACCGAAATTGAAATTCTTTTCCTAAAATCTTTTAACTTGTACCACATCAGCGCATATAAACTGTAATAGTGAAGCAGAGATCGGTTCGATAATGTGTACTTCAAACAGCTAAAACCTATTTACTTACTAATGAACAACCCCATAATCCAACACTATGTTACTAAAATTATTAACACCGTCATAATTTTTCCACCTTATTCAATTTTTCTATGGTTTTTTTTTATATATATTAACCTACATAGACGTTCTGAAGTCCCATTTTTATTTCAGTCAATCTTTGGATGTTAAACTATCGAAATTTGTGAGTATAACCTGATCTCCATACTAACAGATTTCCTTACATATTTAAAATCGTCGTGCACGAGACACACTTCACTCAAGCATCATTGTATTGAAGAGTATGGGGCGAATACTGCCAGGCGTAAACACCTACACAACCAACGTATTACGAACCACCATACCTCCCTTCTAACGAATAAATTTTGCGACGACACGAATAGACGTAGGGCTATCAAAAGGTCAATGTTAATTGGTCATGTTAATAGTATTGGTATGGAGGCGCCAGGGTTCTTTATTGCTGAGACGGTGCGTGCGGCGCCTAGGTGACGTCAGTGATGACGTCATTTTAATGTAGCAGTCGTTAATTGTTTAAGATTAATAGTGACACTCATAACATATTAAGCGAAGGAAATGTTTTTATTTTGCTTGAAGTACTATAGAACTATAGCTTAACCTTTATTAAATACGAAATTTTGCTCTTTCCTCTGCATTTACTTTGGCTATTGCGGTAAATAATAGCTTATGACCTTCCTGAAGACTCATAGTATCTGAATACCAATATATCACAGAAATTGGTGCAGTGTTTTAATGCGAATTCACAACAGACAGACAGACATTCAGAGGTAATTTTGAATTAATAACATTAAGATAATAATAAATAATAAATATAAATATTTCGGACATCAGTAAAATAGATTGCTAAAGGGCGACAGATACCACTAAATATCTTAATAGTCATAAGTCTGCATTTTCTCTCAAGTCTATTTTTGAGTTCTACCCTCCAAAATCTCAATCTACAGTAATCTGGGGAGTGATTTGTGCTACGATGACCTCCTTCATTTGGTGATTAGCAACGTGTAAGTGCCTATCACCAGTGTTCAATGTTGCTGTGGTATCATTCCGATCGAATTCTTGTATTTGTATCGAATCATGGCTTTGTTTCAATAAATCATTTCCAATCATAAAAATATTAGCAACATCCTATGTTTATTTTTTGTAATGTCACTTGAGATTAAATTGTAAAAAAGTTTAAAATGGATTGGTTTAAAACTTTTTTTATTGCGAAACTTATGACACTTGGAACTTTATAAAGCAGGTGCGAACACGAACCTAATTAAAAAATTTCATAGATACCTGTCTGAGGATCTTACGACTTAGGTAAGTTGTCTTAAAAACTTTATATTACAAATTAAAAGAGAAACTTCATTGACGGTAACGTTCTATGAATATATAAGCAAGCCTATAATGTTTGTTGAAATTGGTGTAGGGATAGTTAATCCCCGGGGATTCGGCTCGAAGGACCATGTAGAAAGCTTCCCGCATGATATTGATAGTTTGCTAGTTTGATAAATAAGTAAACCTTTGTCTAAAAATCATTTTATTGCTTTATATATATAAATTTATTAAAAAGGTTTAAAATTAATGCATATTTTTATATTAATTTGAGTGATATTCAAATAATTTGAAACCAGCCTAATACAGAGGAAGGAAAGTATAAGTCTGCAGGTGTTCTCAGATATGCTAATCGGTGATGAAATATGTTATTTTAGTCATTTTTACTCGACTAATTACCTTATTCTCGTCTTAAGTCAATTGATGCCCAAAGGAATTTTTAAAAATTAATATCCAAATATGCGTAGAATGATTTAATCAATATAAACTTGTCCAGTAATTTCACTTCAAAATTGTATCGTGAGTTTTGAACTGGGATTACTGGGCTGAAATCTAAATGATAACATACGTATATATTAACCATTAGTTAAAGTTTTAATGGTTATTGGTTTTGCCCATTATCATTAATACTCACACTGGCTCTAAAACTCATTCTTTGATGTCATTCACCCATAACAAACCTTATTGCACTATTGCCAATCCTACTTACTTATGTGACGTCACGATCTAGCAATACATTGCAGCTTACAGCTTTCTATGCTCGTTTTCTTTTTAAAGTATGTTATTATTATTCTGGCCTTCCACTGGTAGTTTCATTAGTGTTTTTGATTAATGCTTTGATCGGTCTCGAAAGTAAAATCTAACGAAGTTCGTAATTTGGAAGACCTAAAGTTCGGCTTACTATATCTCAACAAAAAACTATTAGGAATGGAATTTATGAGACGTGTCGTATACACGTTCTATTCTAACTTGCAAATAAAGTTCTAACATTATTTAAAACTTTATTTCTCTCGTATACCTCAGTGCACAATACTCTGTCTTCACAATACGGCCTTTTGGCAGTAACAAACAAAAATTGTGCCAAGACATGCAAAGGCAGGACGTATGACACAAGGGATAGAACAAGTTTAGGTGACTTCAATACAAATTTATTGAGTGTTCGGCTTTATAAACTAGCAATAGAATGTCGGATCGATTTACTCTGTATTTAAAAAAGTTTTGAAGACATTTAAAGTTAGTTTGTTGTAAGTTTATACACATCCATAAAAAAGTATTGCATAAATGTGTCCAAGCTTCTTCTGAAAGATCTTAAAATTTTGTTACTTAAGGGTAGACGCCCATGGACATCCGCTACACCAGAGGTGTCACAAGTGCTTTGCCGGCCTATGGGTGATGGGTAGGGGGATAGGGGGAGGGTATGGGCCTCCGGTATTCTCACTTACTCGGTGAAACACAGCGCAGGCGCTGTTTCGCATCGGTTTTCTTTGAGGCTGTAATACCACTCTGGTCGAGCCGCTGCATGTCGAAGCGTGGCTTATACCAATAAAAAATAGTAGAACATTTTTCTATTTTTGATAATCCATCCAGTAGCACAATTTATTTATCTTGATTTATTAATTTCGACAAACAGTAACTTTATCGCACTCTACAAATTTATCACATATCTAGATAAAACCACTTTTTTTCATCCGCAAGCTAGACATATCAAGGCCGTTAGAGGTTTAGGTAAGACGAGACCTTGATTAAACTGAAATACCTTTTATTTGAGTCACGAATCAATATGTCGGAATTGTTATATCGGGTTAGATGAACAAATGTTTCTAGTACACGTAGATTGTATTTGTAGCATAATGTGTTTATATCAAATACTCATGACAATCAATTTCTATTATTTAAATGAAAATGTTATACCCAATCAGAAGTAAACAAAAGCAAAGCGAATTAGCGTTATTGTTACATATTATAATAAATTTCAACTACAGTTAATCACAAGTACAATTAAACTGTAAAAACTTGATTGGTGATAATAAATTTGATAATTCCATTTTTTTAATACCTGACCTCAAAAATCTAGTAAAATGATATACTCGAAAGGAATCTGAACTGCTATAAATAACGGCAAAAAAAATGTTAAATTTTTTAAAATAACTGGTGCCAAAAACTAAAGTTGAGAACACTTTTATACGGTTTTGCGGTGTACATTGGGCTAATACGGAGAGGTTGTCTCGGTTGCCAGCAAGTTTTGTTATAAATCGCTAGAAGGAGTGCGGGACAAGATAGCAGGAGTTTTGGCAGCCTCCGTGGCCTACCCTCCAATAAGGGACTACGTTTAGTAGACAAAGTCTGACTTGGCTCGGGAACCGGCAACTGTTAGAACTCGTGTTCGCGGCGAATTGAAAATTTGGCTTTATTATAACTTCACTGTTTTGTTTTGCATCGGAGATATATGCCGTTTTTAACGCCCGACGCAACAACAGGGTTTTTATAAGTTTGACGTCGATGTATGTTTGTCTGTTTGTGGCACTGTAGCGCGCAAACGGATGGACTGATTTCGGTGCAGTCTTTTTTTTTGGTTTTTAAAACCAGTTTCCTTGCTATGTTAGCTACGCTTGTTAAATATCGATCCAGCAATATAAGAGTAATGGCTCTTTTCCAAAATAAATGTAAGGCATTTTTGGCGTATGATTACTCGATTAAGTGCTTGCGTAGGGGGTTTTTAAACTTGAAATTTAAGATTGCGAATGTTTTAAATATCATTCTAGTTCCAACTGGGACTAGGTTTTCTGTGTTCATATTTACTTCAACTAGCATATTACGTTTTCTGTCCTGTTTAATAATATTCTAATCATAACTTATTTTTAAATATACCGTTAACTACTTGCTTGTGTTTATTGCTTTACCGGCCACTATTAAAAAACATCCCATATAACTTAATTCTAAAACTAATTGATTGTGTGGTGAAAACTGAAATTGATTGTACATATTTCCCAATGAAATATCAATAGGGTTTCATATAATTGCTTGTTTTATACATTAAATTCATTCGTTATCATATCAACCTGTTGAATGTGACGTTATTCATTAATGAATTATTTATAATGGTACATATTTAATCAGCCTGTTTTGTGCAATATTAAACGTAATGCGGCATTAAATGTCAACTAGACTACACAACTATATCTAAATCCCTCTGTTGGTTTAGTGGTTAGATATTTTGATTGTTGACTCCGGGGTGGTAGTTTCGATTTTTAAACAGGATAGATTATTTGTGATGAGCAGGGTCACTTGTTCTGTTTTTAGATATAATTTATTTATTAAAACTGCTTAGATTGATATAAGGACGTCGTGTATGTAAAATTAACCTATCAGTTTTTTTTGGAATAGGAGGCAAACGAGCAGACGTATCACCTGATGGTGAACACTCGCTTACCATCAGGCGATATGTCTGCTCATTTGCCGTCCATGGACACCCACAACACTGGAGTATGGTTGTCGGCCTTTAGGAGATGGGGATGGGGTGGGGAATGAGGGGGAGGTGCTGGGGTACCGACCGCTGGTATACTCACTCACACTGCGGAATACAGCGTAGGCGCTGTTTCACACCAGTTTTCTGTGAGTCCGTAGTATCACTCCGGTCGTGTTGGCCTATTCGTGCCGCAGCGTGGCTCTTCCACGAATGATATTCATGATCAGTTGTTTTTATTTCATTATTAGAAATAAAACTCTTGCATCTACTTATTTGCTCTTTCATTTATGCATTCGGTTTAATTATCTCATTATGAAATTAAAAAAAAAGTCAATATATCCAAAAATTAAAACTCCTCTTTCAGTAGCTATGGTGCTACACTTGCTACGTTACACCTACAATAGCTACAGAGGCTACGACGATGCTACGTCTAATGTTTTATTGAAACCAATGACACTTGTACATATTCACATTCGTTTTTATTTATATTTTTATTTTTATTCGTTTTTATTCGTTATTATATTTTTGTAATTGTACATTGTTGCCTAATAAGTACCCAGCCAGATGAAAATAGACGATTTCTACAATAAAGCTGCTATAGAATTTATAAAAATACCTTATCACGCAATCTTAATTTGGATATTTTACAAGGTTTCATTTGATGTTTTTTGCAATCATCCAGTAACTAAAAAACACAGTTAAAAATAATTTAGTAATTTGGAAATAGCTACTTGTGACGTTCATGTTGACATGTCATACATTTTTCCACATCATTATTTAAGAAATAAAATTTCAAGAGATAAATTTTTCATTTTACAAGAATGACACTTTGAAAGTTAGACTATTCGCAAATTAAATTTTGTAAGGATACCTAATTTAAAAAGTGGTAGATTGAAGTAGTGACTGCAAGTCAACAAGGCAATGGCCTTATTGACGATGTTTAATGAAACACGCTTAACCGAAGTGCCAGAAGTGCCAAACACTTCATACTTCTGCCGAGCCAATGCGTTCAGTGATCGCTGCCAAGTAATATCCCACTGTATTAGTTCTATGTATTAATTATCGGCTCAGTTTTCAAGTCAAGATTGAATTATATATGATGATAATAGTAATAATAATAATAGATCTCTTTATTGTACACCAGATTCATTGCTAGGTTAACATACAGTTATAGAAGTACAGAAGTTCAATGGTAATGGTAATTAATTTAATTCTGGCATTATGCAATTTTAAAACAGAAACAAAACATCAACAGTAAAAAATACTACCAATAAATAATTAGATTACTAAACGGGATCACTGACTTGATTTCAGCTACATGACGATGAATTACGGCAAGCTGTATTCGTTACTTAATTTTTCATCTCTAGGGGCAGTATTTCCTTTTTAAAATTTAATAGGATTTTACAGAAAATATCAAACTAGATACAGATTCCTCACAAATACATAAGAAAATACTTGAAGCAAATACATGAGAATAAAGTTAAAAGTAACTTCTACGTCAAGTCTTCAGAACAGCTTCAAGAAAAATAATATTACATGTGTCTTTACTGTACCTCTTTCCACTATCATTTAGTTACAGTAGTTTTTTTATGACGATGTAAGACCCTTTATCTTTTTCTTTGATAATAATAATCATTACAGAAAAATTTCAATCATAAAATCAGTTACAATGAATAAAATAAATAAATAATTACTTATTAGTTTTCGTCAAGTTTCATTAAATACATTCAAATCAAAATCCCCAATAGAATCAAACCAGCTAAAAGCACAATCCCATCATTACGTCCAAGTGGGCAGGCCATTATATCGAGATGAAGCTATGATCCGAGATATTCAAGATGCAGCCATGAATAATTCTAAAGCATTATTGATGCTGCGCTGGAACCCATTCATTTGTGTTCAAGGACATTCCTATTGATGTTTTGTAAGACGATTTTATGCCAAATAGGTGATAAATAAAGCTTTTTCTAATACGTTTTTCAATTGAACTTGAAAAAACACATATTGTGCACATAAAGCATATTTCACAAGCACTTACTCACATAAAGTCGACAAATACTGTTTGTTATATTCTAACTAGTAACATAGTAAATACATTTATATTACAGTAAAATTTAACTTGGCCTTTTGGATGATTATTCGTTCTATTACATAATACGATTATCCGACTTTTAAAATTCGGATGATCGGATGTATGAAGAACAGGGGATTTTGTGCATATGTAGTACATAATTTAAAACAACAAAAGAATATCAACGACAACCAATGTTTATTTAGAGATTTCGATACCGCGGGGTGCGGGCGGAGTAATGCAATTTAGAACTGGCAGTACTCCGCCCGCATTACACGTTCATACTTGCATAAATTCGATTTGTAGTACATATGTTAAACATTTTGTAACTTGGCTCAACATGACGTAATTATTTAATGTATTCCGGATAATCGCAAATCCATATAGTGAGGACCGGATATTCGAGTTTCCACTGTAAGAAATTTAAACCTCGATTGTTGGCCCTTGATGGAACTTGTCGAAATACATTCTAAAATTAACGTCATTTGTACTCCACAATAGAATACGTACAAGTTAAGTTGAGTTGGGGGAATAATTCAAGAATGTGTTACAAATGAGTGTTTATTAAAACGAAAATAATAATTACCGGCATGGTTCGCTAGCTAAATAATTTTGAACTGAACCATTGAGTGCAAGCACGAACTGTAAATATTTTGTTCTGTTACAGTTATATGTTGTAATTGACGCCCTAACGAGGGCAACTTCATGCAGCCGGTACTGGATACAATAATAGTGAAATTTAAATATTACTGGGAAAATTTATAAGTGCAATTTCCATCAATGGCAAAATTTGTACATATCTGTGAGTTTAGAATAGTTTTGTTTTATCAATAGTTGATAAAACAAAACTATTCTCCAACTGCAAACGTATCTTATGAAAAGATTGTTTTTATGAAATTCCTACTTAAATCCGACTATTTTGATGCCAAATTTCGAAATGTACTCAAGTCAAATAAATCTTTTATATACAATTCGGTAATGCAATCTTATCTGAATTATTCTTAAGGCTAGGTGATACCGAGTGTCGGCTGGAGATAGCGTTTAGGCCGATTTCTTGGCACGAAGCCCTCAATAACTGGTGGTTGGTCGAACCCGACGTATTCTGACTCTTCAATTTTGAGTGATTGCTTTTTAAAGGATGTTGTACTGACTACAAATGATTTATGCTATAGTGAAATGAAATTTGTAATGTTGATAACTCAATCACTTTATCTGTAGGTATCATTACTTATTTTTTTGAGTACGGCAGGTTAAATTGTATTGGCAACCGAGTTCTTTAGAGATATTTTACTAACCATATTTTATAAAACATAAAGTATATATTAACCTTTATGTTTTTTTATATGTAGTTTCCAATATCTATAAATTTACAGACACAATGCTGAAAAACTGCACCACGAAGACCTCGCAAGGGTCTTCTATGTGGCACACTAGTTGTCTAGTACACAATGTACAAGCTCTGCTTAGTTTGAGACTAGGTCGCATTGTGTTATAGATGTATAACATATTATATAAACATCTATTATAAATAGTACTCGTGTAACGTTGTTGGTTGTGATAAAATCCTAAATTATCTAACCGATTTTCAAGCTTTTCTTATAAATGTTTTGCTGGCGTGCCTAAAATTGGATAGCTAACGTAAATAATCTGAGCTAGACTATACTAATATCATTTTATAAATAGGTAAAGATTCTTACTTTGTTTTTATGGCTGTGGGGGGGGGGGGTAATCTTCAAAAGTAATAATCGGATCCTGAAAATTCTTTCACTAACAGCAAGTGACACCATTCAGGAGTGGCATAGGCATATATTTTTTTAGGATTGAACAAAAAAATCAGTTAACAATAATAATATTTGTTAAAAAGCGGGCGGTTAACGCTCAACAAAGTGGGCACGGGGTGGTNGATGCCCGGAATATATATAGTAAGTTAAACTTCTTATATTAATCTTCTTATATTCTATAGTAAGTTATATTTTTATTTCTATTCGTTTTTATTCGTTATTATATTTTTGTAATATATATAGTATATATAGTAGGAATATATATAGTAAGTTAAACGCGCTTATCAGTCAACTTTCAGTATTTAATTAGCTTTCCGTGATTTACCATAGAGTAACGAATAAAGACTTCTTTCTCCAATATTATTTGTCGAATGAAAAGTTAGTTATCCCAAATTAGGTTACTTTGATATTATTCTTGGCACCGAACTGGAATCTTAATTTGCACTCTAGGTGCTATTTATCCAAGTCTTAGTCATTTTCTTTACGAAGATAATAAATATTTAGTGTCAGTGTAAGAAAACATAGAATTTAATTAAATTTATGAATTTTACCAAGGGTTTTGATAGCGTCGGATTCAGAATAACTTATATATGATCTTTAAAAAACACTTAGTATACAATTCTGTAAACTTAAATATAACAGACAGTTCGTAGTTCTCATAATAAAGAAGATAAAAGAAGTTTTTGTTTTTTTGAGAGAACCAAGCTTTAGGCCTAAAGTATTGCTGCTTCTTGCTGAGGGATTGATGCTTTTGCAGAGAATTAACTTAGTGGTTCCGAACTGGCAGGGGTCCATTGACGATAATGACTAACGGTGTGAGGTTTTTTCCACATATAGCACAACATTAAAAAACAGACAATAGAGCCATCTACCGAAAATACGGAGAGCCGTTAATACACAGAGTCCACAGCATTACTAATCCTAAATCGCGCAGCACAAGTTCTCCCGCCGATTAGCATATATATAACCTCCCAATATCAAGGGGGGCTGCGGCCCGTCAGGCATGATCACCTCGGCAGGTCGAAGGATCTTTATGTTGGAGGAACATGACGCCTGTCCCTATGGGTGAACTATCTGATTTTTCCCCCTATGCAGTTTAAAAAAATATTATAAAAATATTAAAACAATCGATAAAAAAGTATAAAGCGCACTAATGATGTGATCGATTCAAACTAAAGCATAGAATAGATCCAATATCAAATAATATAGGTAGTCTACGAGCGATGACAACAAATCGTTCACAGAGTACGTACACAAGCGTGGACGAAATTGCGGTTGAGCTAAGCAAAAAATTTATATTATGAAATTTTGCCGCTGGTCACCGGCATAAAGTCGGAAGTTTCGTACACAACAAAAAAGAGTCAAAGTTACACTAGTTTATGACTGCCTCTGTAGCGCAGTGGTGGCGTATGCGACTGCTGTGCTTTGAGGTCTCGGGTTCGATTCCCGGGTCGGACCAAATGTTTGTATGATCTGCAAATATTTATTTCGGAGGTAGGGTATTTTCTATGTATAATATGTATATTAAAAAAAAGTATTTGTGTATTTTTGTTAGTTGTCTAGTACCCATAACACAAGCTCTACTCAGCTTGAGACTAGATGGTGTTGTGTATAAGATGTTCAAAATATATTTTTTTTATTTAGTTTTATAGATGATATAAATATATTTCGTTTTTATTGTTTACCTACTAAGGTAACACTTTCCAGTAACGCCTGTTTTCAATAAACTATCCCTGATTAAACCGGAGACAGTCTATATTTTTTTTTCTATTTTTTCAATATGATTAATTCAATCCTTTCATTGATCTTGCATATCAAATTCATCAAAGAATCAATTTAATTTTTTGTAATTTTTTATTACTATTATCATTAAGTATAAGCCTTAAAGTGACCCTGTCTGATGGAAAGCATGAGGAGAATTCAAGAAATGTTAAAAAAAGAACAAAACTCCTGTAAATTCAGAACTTGAGATGGGTTATTGAATACAGTTTTAAATGATGTAAAATAACGGTTTTTTATGGAATTAAATACAGAATTTCAATCACAATCTTTAACTGACTAACAAATCTTATTCTACACTCGAAGAACTCGGCACTGGCTATAAGCATATCAAATGATCAGAGAGGTGTGTAGGTGTAATTAATTAAAACCGTGAGGCTTCTTGGCGAGGTCTTGAGATTCCCGAACTATCGGCTTACTCGACTTCCGGCGACCCGGAATGTTCGGGATATTAACTCCTGAGAGATTGGTACAAGTTAAAGTCTACAGTCACCAATGTCACAGCTAAAATCATATTCAGAAGAAATAACGCCTCAATTCCAGTTCCAAGAAAAAATTTAGTAAGTTTCGAGTACAGGGCAATGCAGTTCCTAACACCGACAAGAAAAGATGATTTAGCCCTTGATTAAGTTTGAAGACTTTTTTCAAGATTTGAAATCTGAATTTAATACAAAAAATCTAGCGTTACTTTAAAACTGAATTGTTAGTGATTACTGTAGGACAATAAATAAATGTCTTAATGTGGTACTAGCTTCCGTCCGCTTTCATCTAATTAAAGATATTCCATTTTACTTCTTATACTTTCAAAAATTTGCGTGCAAAGTTTCATGAGAATTGGCTAAGTAGTTTTCATAATGCGTACCAACAAACTTACATTCACATTGTTAGTAATAGATATTGTTGGAAGTCGAGAATATAAAGCTATATTCGTTTACTGATATATGATATAATACTCTATTTTCAGACAAGTAACTTAATAATACTCTGCTTGGCGTCATACTACAAGAATTGCAATTGGATATTTACCGCTTATAAATTAGACCATGTCAATAATTCCATAACCAACACTAGATCACTATAGTACTCTATTAAAACACGCTAAATTGTTGATCGAGTTACCATATTACATAACTATGCTAATGCTATTATATGATAGAAATATGTGAAATTATTATTTTACGTGGGAAAATTGAACATGATTAAGAGAATGAATTCTAAAATAATCCACATGTTATGTTTCGATAGATTAAAAATATGTAAAGTTACTACCACCATTTAACGCAATACAAGAGCAAACGACGCAGTAGAATAGAAGCATGACTTAATACATAAACCTTAGACCAACAATCACATGCATGCACAGAAAACCGGTGTGTAATAGGACCTGCGCCATGTTTCACCGAGTGAGTGAGGATATCCGACGGCCAAACGACAACCCCTCTCCCATCCCCTCCCCATCCCGCAAAAGCCGATAACGAACTTATGACGTCTCTGATATTGCGGGTGTCCATAGGCGGCGGTAATCGTTTATTAGGCGATACATCTAGTCTAGCCCATTTATGCCTAAGCGTGGCTCTCCCACGATAAAAAGGATGTATCGAAAGAAAATAATAGTCGGGGTTCTCCTAAATCGGTTGAGCCCTACAGCACTTAAAAACTTTTTACTAGCCAAGCATCAACTTGTATATTAAAACACTATTAGTTACAAAGCAAACTTGCATACATTATAAGCGCTACTGCATTATTAAAACCCCGTTCATTACCCCCGAGATACATTTAATAAAACACACCGATCACACAACATTAATCGCTTATCGCAAATTTAATACACAAGAAACTTTTAATTACTCGGAACAAATGTTCTTAAGGCACGTTACATTAATGCTGTAATTACAAGTTTACTATTATGTACAGGCTGGTTCTTAGAAGTTTATGACGTCACGTCTTGGTAGAGTTTGTCAATTTTGACGTCTTTTATTTTGTGATAGAGGGAAACGCGTAGACAAGAAACCTGATCTGAGAGTTCCACCGCCTTGCATAGTCACCAACAACTTCGCGGGCCCAAATAGATTGCTGGTGGCCGAAAGTGTCTTGAAAAGTATGTACTTTTCACATAAGTTTGATTGATGTACACCGCGTTAAATGATGGTGAAAGGCTTTGGTCGGTGTATTTTCGTGTAATTACTAGCAGTGGTTCGAAATGTTTAGGAGTTTCGAGTGATTTATTGGAATTTTAATTTTCTACGTAGACTAACTTTTATTCGCAGCTCCGCTCGCGCGTATGTGGACTGTCGCGCTAAGAAGTAGACTATGTTCTTTCTCAAGAATCAAAGTATCTTCATGCCGAATTCCATTGAAATAAGTGCAGAGGCTTAGCCGTGAAAGTGTAGCAGGGCGACAGACTTAGTTATTTTCCAATTTTTCATAATATCTTAAAAATAAATCCATTTTTTTATTAATCAAGGTTTATATTACACTGTAATGGTGCTAATTAATGACAATCTATTATCACACAAGTAGTTAGAGAGATCACTTTAAAGCAACCTCAAAAAGATTACGAGATACCATCGTACCTTTTCACTAGGATTATATTGCATAAAAGCTTGAAAACCATATTTCTATCATAAAAACCGTCTCAAATATGTTTTCGTCACGACACAGGTGCATTTTATAAGCGTGACGTCATAACGTGGTAACTCACAATTCATGTGATATTACAAGTTTTAAATTTATGAAAAGGTGTTCGTTAAAACGTTGTGTGAAATTGACGTGGTTTTATACGCTGTTACATCCATGACGATGGTTTATTTTTATCGTGTTTTATTTAATAAATCGTTCTTTGATACTTTTTCACCCGATTAACTCAAAAGGAAGATTATATTTTTGAGTATATGTAATGTGTTTTCGAGTATATATGTATATTTCTTATGCATGTGTAATCCAAGGTGTCTGAGGTATTGATAGTTTCGCGTTATCATAATTAACACAGTGTGAATGAAAATTATGAGATTTAAATTCAGGACCATACAGTTTGACTACACGGCTAGTCTAGTGCTTTCTGCGGTCGCCAAGCTGCTTTCTACTGAGTTTTATGATTTCAAACCCAACACGCCAAGTGTTGTGGACTTAAATTCCATATAGGACAACACTACGTGTGATTAAAAAAAAATTCTACTCAATTTGGGTGTTCTTTGTGTCCTTTTCATGTATATTTGTAAAGTCCCGTGCGACTCATGTTATATATTCCTAATATGGGAGTTGTAAAAATAAATTAAAATAAATATAAAATAAGTAGTATATAAATTCGAGTATACACTTTTACACAGTCACACAGGACTTTCCTTTTAATTCAGTAATTTGCTTGTTAACTGTTTTGTTAAAACAGTAATACCGGTGATAGGGACGCAGCTAGTATGTAAATATAATTGTAATGACGAACCAAGTTATTTAATTTATTCATCATCATTGTCCTGTCAGCCGCAAGGGGTCCACTGCTGAACGTAGGCCTCCCATATTGATTTCCATTTCGACCGATCGTACATTCGATCGACCGTAGCGGCCTGCATCTAACGAGTCCCTGCGATCGTCCGTCCACATTAAATTTATTAAAACTAGGTATTTTTTATGGAATATGGGTAAACTAGCAGACTTATCGCCTGATGCTAAGTCCTTAAACCATGGACACTCACAACACTAGAGGCGTCACAAGTGCATTGCCGGCCTTTGGAGGATGTCCGGTATCCTCACTCACTCGGTGAAACCCAGCGAAAGCCTGGTTTCAAACCGATTTTCTGTAAGGCCGTGGTATCACTCCGGTCGAGCCGGCTCTGCCGAAGCGTGGCTTTCCCACGTATTACTATCTAAGTTTTTTTTGATAAAATGGACAAACCTAAAACTGTAAGTTAATTGAACACATACAAGGCAACAGAAACAAAAAGCTTTATATTCAGAAACACGAACTAAAAAAACCTTTTCACTATGTCCTCTCTCAATATTACTTGGAACTTTGTATCCTAATCTTGGTTAAAACACACAGACTTTGCTAGAGTAAACATATCTAAGTAATATCATAACTTAGAGACTATGAGGTCATGTGTTAATATAATATTGTAAAGCCGAAATCCTTACTGTGTGAACGTAAACGTCTTATGTTCTGTTTACGCTTAGAGTCTTATTTTTCTTACATACTGTAATATCCTTATCTATCAAGATCTCTAACTGTGGAAACTTGTTAACCTCTGGATTATTTAAAACGTGTAAAAATAAATCCAGTATAAATAAGTCACACAAAATTATTTGTTTAACATTTTGAGCTAGTGAAATTGTTTCGTTTGCTTTTCACGCATTGAGTAGTTAGTTACTAAAACCCAAACTCTGGTTCTGAGAGGGGCAGACTGAGGAAAGTTTGAAGGTATCTATGAGTATTGGTAGTTACTCACTATCAGGTAACCATTTTGTTCTTTTGGCCTCTTTTCATATCCTTACGACCGAACTGAAAAAAATGTGGTAGTAAAACCGTAAGAAAAAAACCGTGGAAAAGAGTGCGTGGAATAAAACCGTTAAATAAGACGTGTGCAGGCGCGACAGTCGCATACACAAGCGAGTAGTGTATAATGCCTTTCTCTTTCTCCCTTTTTCGAGCACGATTTTTTTTGCAATTTGTGTCGATTCTACATTAGCCGAAGGAACTTCGTTCCTACCTGGTGTACCACGACACCACATATTTTTTATTTGTTTACTGTTCTAGCAGTAAGACTCTGGCACGATTTGTCTGAAACAATCCGTCACGCTAAATTCATGTCACGCTTCATTTAAAATTCTAGTGAAGTATTATATCCATCATTATAATTCTTTGATAAATCTATATATTTTGTATAAAAGAAAGTCGTGTTAGTTGCACTATTTATAACCCAAGAATGGCTAAACCGATTTGGCTGAAAATTAGTGGGGAGGTAGCTTAAAACCAGGCGATGGACATAGAAAACTTTGGATAGTTTTTTTTTTTTATTTATTTTTTACTTTACGCCGCGGGTCTTTATTCGCTATTGTTGTTGTACTGCGGGTAACACTGGGTACAGCGGGCAACTCAGCTCAGCTAGTGTAGTATATATTTTAGTTTTTGTATGTAGGTATGTGTATAATTTTCATGTGTATGTTTATGTGTGATATATGAATAGATGTATATTTAAGTATAAATATTAAATAGTTTAAATTTGGAAATTGTTTTTTATCATTTAAATGATCAATTTAAGATTTTTGCGCCCTACTACTGCTACCCAAATTAATGTCACTTAATATAATATCCGTATAAAGGTTGTCTGTAAGAGATCAACATGAATGATAAGACCGCCACATTTTTGTATTTCAATCCTTTATTTTCTATTTGTATATGTACAAGAAAGATAAATAAATAAAACAATCGAATCAAAGAGATCTGGAAGTAAATCGTTTTTAAACCTTGTAAATAAATTATACTATGCATAATCAACGTACTTAATCAAAATTACGTGTTTAACTCGTGGAATTTATAATTAAAAAATAAACCAACATATTGTAGTCAGAAGTGGAGGCAGCGTTCATCTCGCTTACAACCCATAGCAACGGAATTAACTTTCTCCGCCACAGTATTTCACAATCACCCCACATTTTATTAAGGCGGGTACCTCGCTAATCAGATTACGTCACTTTATTACTCGTCCTAATCAAAAAGCTGGATGATTAAAATCCAAAACAGGCAGGAATTAATTAAAAGAGACATCCGAAATCCTCCATAAAATGAGACTATATAAAATTGAGATTTTAATAAAATGCAAATGACCTGTCTCGTTGCCGTCGTGATGTATGAAACTGGCAGTGTACGTCTTTCTATGTTACATTATGTAAGAATAACCAATGCTGTTTAGCTCTTTCAAGCTCATTTTTATTATTTTTATTTATTTAAAAACTTTATGCTACAATTGTACATCGGCGGACTTAATGCCCAGGGCATTCTCTTCCAGTCAACCTTCGGGTGATGTAGATAATTTGTAAGGTAGTTGCACAGAGGTTACATACTTATAAGACATATACAGTTCACAATATATTTAAACGTATACATACACACATAGACTTAAATATAACATACATATATAAATACATACAAACAAATAATAGATTAACATATTTATAAATACCATATTTGTCTTTTGTATTATTTAAGGGTGTTTTTTTGCTTGAGTTACATTCTGCCGTAAGGGTAGATCATCTTAGAAATTAAGTTTAACGAACTTCTTACTAGTTTTTGATAAACGTCTTCTTTTATACAACCCTTAAGTCATAGTCCATCAGTCCTGATGTCCGTGCACATGAAGAACTCAACCGACTTTAAGGAATAAGGGTTTAGTAGATTCGTAATAACAGCCAGCGTGACATAAGCTATAAAATTTTATCAACAATTTTACCTAGTAAAGTAATAGTTCTATAAACCTTTTCTTGTTTTTTATGTAACTATTTGCAAGACCATGTGAATTCCTACGATATTTACTTAAGTATAATAAGGTACCCACAATATCCTCACAAAATACAATAATTTAAGCGTTCAAAGTTGAATACTTTGGCATAGTATTTTATCTAGAAGATATCTTCAACAACAACCCATAATGTCCCACTGCTGGGCTCGGGTCTCCTCTCGGGAGAGGGTTAAGGCCATACGTATACGTCCCCACGCTGGCCAAGTGCGGGTTGGGGACTGGCAAGACTGCGTGGCGCTCATAGCTCAGTTGCACTCGATGATTAGAAACAATCACCGAGGGCAAGCAACGACGGCGCGGTCCGTACCTGGATGGGTGACCGCTGGTGGCATGTTACCATGAGCGTCTCCGTGATTCGGAGGTCACGTTAAGCAGTCGGTCCCGGTTGTTGTCATACGATAACAGTCGTGAAGCTTAGTTGGAGGCCTTCGGGCGGCTTAAAAACATCCAACGGCAAGATTTACGTAGCCACAACGTTGTCTTGCCAGTCNACATCCAACGGCAAGATTTACGTAGCCACAACGTTGTCTTGCCAGTCCCCAACCCGCACTTGGCCAGCGTGGGGACTTATGGCCTTATCCCTCTCCTGAGAGGAGACCCGAGCCCAGCAGTGGGACATTATGGGTTGTTGATTGATTTGATTGATTGAAGACTGCGTTATGGCTACGTAATCTTAGCGTTGGATGTTTTAAGCCGCCCAAAACCCTCCAATTAAGCTTCACGACTATTATGATAACAACCGGGACCGACTGCTTAACATGACCTCTGAATCACGGAGAGGCTCATGGTAACATGCCACTAGCGGTCACCCATCCAGGCACTGACCGCGCCGTCATTGCTTACCCTCGGTGATTGTTTGCAACTGGGCTATGAGTGCCTCGAAGGTATATCAAAAAAGAAAGCAATTAGACTTGTAAGAGAAACATATAAATATAGTTATGTGATAGCCCGTAAACATGTAACAAAACCTGCCAAGACATAACTATAAAAATGAAACGGAACCATCAAGGAATTTTTACGATTTTCATGAAAATTTTTAATGTGAAAACAGAGTCCATTAGTCAGTGAAGTTCTTTGACGACGAGACGCAGTTTCATAGCCAAAACAAACTATGAATCATTGCCAAAAACATTTTGATGGCGGCGACGCGCGTCAACCTCGGGGGACGTATTCTTATTTTTCTTCATATATACCTTATTAATACTAATTTCAGGACTGGATTTTTGTTTTTGTCATTTGTGCTAGAGAAAAAAAATTATACGTTATAATAAACTTTATAGAATAATGCAGAGAGCTTAAATTTGAAACAGTAATAGCTTCAAAATCGTTTCACAAACGATTAAAACACATGTTGACCTTACGAACACCACGAACGGCTCGCACAGGAGAGCAACCTAAAATAAGAATAATAATAATAATAAATATTCCGGACATCTAACACACAACGCCATCTAGTTCTAAACTAAGCATAGCTTGTATTATCGGTACTAGACAACTGATATAAATACATATAAACTTTTTTTGTAAATACATACATATCATACATAGAAAACACCCAAACTCCGAAACAAATATTTGCAGATCATACAAACATTTGATCCGACCCGGGAATCGAACCCGAGACCTCAAGAACAGCAGTCGCATACGCTACCGCTGCGCCACCGAGGCAGTTAAATGATAGCGTTCATGCTGTCGTGTTTCGTTGGTTAGTGCGAGACTAGAGATCCAACGATACAGAGATATCTCGCCGCCGTATAAGCCGCCATGGTATGGGTTACCGTGATAAATTGCTACATTGTCTGCATCCGCAATGACAATGGTAACCACTACTCTGGGATTCTCCTCATACTATTCAACAGGCCGAGTAGAGGTAAAGATATAAATAAATTTACCCCCATTCCTTCATTTCGTATTAAAAAAGTGTTTTACATCGTTTAGCGATCTATAATTTCACAACTGTGGCGATAAAATCGAATGATTTACTAGGGGATGTTTCATTTATACTTTATGTTTTCTAAGAATCTTATTCATCCCCGAAAAACCTCTACAACTCAAGAGAAAAAGGTTCTGTAATATCAAAAAACATCTTGACAAGAGAATATATCCCAGAAATTATAAAGGAAGTGACATGAAAGACAACACAATATTTCAAAAAAAAATTAGACGAGACACAGCGCCATATTTTATCATTTGGGTACTTTAATTCATTGCAAGCCTAAACTTGGCTGTCAGGCCGCTTCTTATAGCATGTTAATGCTTTCAGTTCAGAAAATTTTTACTCTATAAGTATATACACAAACTTTTTTGGTGTTTTCCAGTTTGATAAAATGTTTAACGCTTTTTAACTGGCTTCAAAATGAGTGAGTTCTTCATTCCGCTTGTTATTGTATCGTATTTAGCAAAAGTTATGATTTTGTTGATTTTATTTATTTCTTGTAATTTAAGTAGTAGTTCATAAGTAGCTTTATATAGAGCTATTGCTACTGCAGGCCGTGATGCCCTATAAGCATGGTTTTTTAAATCTGTATCATCATATTATAAATACATTCATGCATTCATGCACATAGACACAATCATTTCTCACAACACATTCTTTAAATCACGAATCAAACTCTCTTAAAGATTTTCTTCATTTTGCGTGCCATACAAAGATAAAACTTTGCAACACTCCTCATCGAAGCGTCTGTATACATACACTTTCTCGTTTTAATGGCACCAATAACGTATAGTGTCACATCTTTATGTGACTCTGTGGTAAAAATACGAGAGATAACGCGACGAAATATGGAATTTATCGAAGTGAGGGTAGGGATTTGGGAAGGTTGAAATGTGCGAATAAATTCAACGTTGTATATATTACGGGGTATGTGTGAGCTCCGGTTACATAGATTATCCTCATTTTTTTATATTAATAAAATTAAATTCAAGCATTTTTCTGTTACTTTTCGCCGAGTGAGTTAGTATCAGATAACATCTCTCTCAACAAAAATCGTTTTTGTGTTTTTTTCTGCTATGAGGTCTAAATGAGGAAACGGGCAGAGGCTCTTTACCTATGTTGTTAGGTGCGCGGTGCACACGGGAGTAGCTATGTTAGGGCTTTTTAATGAATATAAAGAATGCTAGAGTAATGATTGCACACGAGCGCTTTATGGGCTTGGGACGCCTCTGGAGTCAAAACGAGACGAGACGGGTCAAATGACGGATAGTAAATAGTACCCTCCATCGAAAAGTGCAACTCAAGAGATCGTGTATGTTATCGCCCCTTGACAGTCTTCAATCAGCATTCCCATTCCAAAATTTTCTCCGGTGATGGGATTACTTAAAAGTGGTTTTTTTTTTAGACGAAGCATTACTTTGCCACAGCTAAAATAGTTAATTGAGTACTACACAGTCGACTTAATTTCAGTTTCAACGACTTTTCTTTAGTTCATAAGCGGCTATCTCTATGGAAAAGAGGCCACGAATTTCTATACATTAGTCGATTCCTTCCCGAGATTACCTGATGATAGAAGCGTGGACCCGTTGCGATTCTCTCATTTGTGAAGACGGCCCCTAAAATAATAGACGTAACAAAATAATCAAACATAGAAAGTAATGGTATTAACACACCGAGTGCATATCCATTAATACAATTGTTTCAAACGATCAATAGACCACGCACGAGACGGGAAAAAATGTAAATTCGTTAGAACTAGCAATCAGTCGGTCGCTAGTTTGTGGCGTTGATTTGCATACTGCATTATGCATCCGCGGTGTCGTAGATTGATCCAATTGCGTGCTTTTTGATATTTGTCAAACTGAATATTTGGCTCTTTAAAGTGTTCAGTGACCAAGAAAATATTAATTTAAACAACCAGGCTTTTTGCCAAAATAAATTTTCTTTTTTTATATTGTCAGATAACCTGATCTATAATTCAGCCATTTCAAAAGTGTACTTACACTTATCGTATAGCGCATTGATTTTCTTATACGATTCGCGTTATTCTTTTATTTTGTTTTATTTTTTATCCCACTGCTAGTATATTATTGCAATCTGTTCTCTCAAAAATTAGCCTTTAACAATCCTTAACATAAACCCGAAATTCAAAAAAGTTTGCTGTTAAAAATTGTTTTTTCTTTTCATATTCGTATGTGTAACATATGAAAGACCTTTTTGGGTTAATGCGTTATTTCAAATCACTTTTTATGTACCTTTCAACAATTGCATTTTTTAATAATCTCAACAGATATTGATTTCTAGAGATCACGAATATATGAATTTTCTCTGCTCCACTCAGTATATTTTTTTTCGATTTTATACTTCAGTTTATTAATCTGTCTCCTCTGTCTTTCAAAGTTTATGTGCACATTAGAATTAAATTAACCTTCTGAGCAAACCTGAATTATTTTGTCTGGATGCGTGAATATTTAATCAATCTTTCATGCAAAAAACTACGGAACGGATTTAGATGAAATTTTACAATAATACAATTTATACATCAGAATAACACAAGCTACTATTAACCGCGATATCCAATATATTTATTTCGAGGGAGAGCCACGCTTCGGCATGAATAAGTCGGCTCGATCGGAGTGATACCACATAAAACCGATGTGAAACAGCTCCAACACTGGCCCATACCTAAACCCTCCTTCCGTTCTCCTACCCATCGCCCTCCCCTTTCACCAAAAGCTGACAACCCACTTGTGACTCCTCTAGGATAGTGGGTTTCCATGGGCAGCGGTAATCGCTTACTACCAGGCGATACGATTGTTCGTTTGCCCATAAACATATAATAGATATACGCGGGCGAAGTAGCAGACAGGAGCTAGTATTAAATAAAGAATTGGTACCTTTCATATTTCTTGAAATATGTGTAAAATTGTTTTTAATTTAAAAATATGTGTCTCAGTAATAAAACGCTAAGCTCAGCTTGAGGCTAATAAAACAAGCTAGTTGAAAATACACTAAACCAGTCCCATTTACTAAAGTAACGCAGCCTTATTTATACGAGACTAAGAATCTCCGGAGAGACTCGTGTAACTACACTCAATAAAGATGTAATCAAGTGCATTTATCTTCAAATATTTATAGCCTAGTTGCAATTTATCTATTTCTATTGTCTGTCAAATTTATGAAACAAATGATCTATTCCTGTCTGTTTTTTATAGAAATATATTTTAAAAGTTGTCTAAAAAAATTGCTTGTAATATCTAATGTTAACCTCCATGTATATCTCTGTAGAAATAAATATTGTGTGTGTAGTGGTGTACAATTAAATGGTGTAAATAAATAATAAATTAAATACATAAAATGGTGTTTGCAATTATAGAGCTCGCCTGGAATGGACCTCATTTCACCATGATATATCTTTCATACCTCGTCATTACCAAAAATCACCTTAATACCTGCCAACTAAAACTCATCCAATTAACCTTTCTAATCCTGCATGGAGCAACGCCATCTAGCGACGCAATTAAAGCTCATATTTACGCGCCATATTTGTGCAGCTGCGTTCGTTGATTCATAGTAAACACTGCAATTTGCATATTGCTCTCTGTATGTTACTATCCTTACTGTGTTATTTTAGTTAATTAGTTGTCAAAGTACGTTGTTTTAGTATAATATCTAAAGATGCGAATATACGAACTCCTTGGAATGAATATGAAATAATGAATCACAATTTCACGCGAAAAAAACAGAAGGGGTATAGATAAACCTTTACAGAAATATAGCTCATATATCAGAATAATACACCGGAGACAATTTACCAGGATATACGACATACACGCAAGTGGGGCCGTTCGCACTAAAAGGTAGTATTACTGAAAATTATTTATTATTGAAAAATCAAGAATCCCTTCTCAAAGCTACTGGCTTTGGAACTGTTCATTAAATTTAAATTAGCTTAACCACGAGAAGTACAGTCACAGATTTTTATGAAAGATTGCCAAGAGAGCAAATGAGCAGACACCTGCAACTCAAAAAATACAAGTTCATTGGGACATCGATTGTGCCCCACTTATTACGTAATATTTGGACACCATTAAATCAGAGTAACAAATTTATTGACACTTTTTGAGTCCCTTCCCTAAGACTCATAGGTTTCCTCCTGATTCTTTTAAAATTAACGCAAGAATATGCTCCACATCCAAATATTTTATAGAGGACTCGTTCCTACTAAAGACACTAGGACACGAACATGACGCACAGACGCACAACATGACGCACGGAGATGACGCACGAGCTAAGCGTCATCCCGCCCAACAATATTAAAATAAGCTAAACCATCTGTAAACAAAAACAGTAATGTTTGGATCAGTGTATTTTCAAAGCTAAAATTTACTTTATATACTTTAAAAGACCAAAAATTATATACGTCAAAATGCGGGGTTATCATTTTTATCAGTAAACGTTTCAGTTGAAGACGCTCATAGCCCAGTTGCAGTCGGTAATTAGAAACAATCATCGAGAGTAAGCAACAACGGCGCGGTCCTGTACCTGGATAGGTGACCGCTTGTGGCATGTTACCATGACCGTCTCCGTGATTCGAAGGTCAACAGTCGCGAAGCTTGGCTGGAGGCCCACAAGTGGCTTGAAAACATTAAACGGCAAGATAACATAGCCAACACGTCTTGCCAGTCCCCAACCCGCACTTGGCCAGCGTGGCGACGTATAACCTTGACCCTCTCCTGAGAGGAGACCCGAGCCCAGCAGAGAGACTTTATGGGTTGTTGATGATGTTTTAAATGTGGTTTCAAAAGTTCTTTGACTTCGATAGTGCCATCCGAGTGTTGACGTATTAAAATACTGAATATCACCTGTCCCATTCTTTCGTAAGTGTCGTAAGAATCAACTAAGGGATTACCCTATAAAAGACAAAATGACTGCAAAAAGAATGAAAATTTGAAATAAACAAGCCGTATACCGTTCCATCTGGTCAGCATCTAAAAAAGCATAACACTTCTTTCCTAATAAGAGATTTTGTCCAGCAGTAGACTATCAAAGGCTGCTGATCAATTGAAAGATCAGATAGGAGCAGTATTATTTTATCACGTCCATTGCTTCATCCGTAAAGGTTGTAGACCTCAGGTCAGAACTTCGTCATTAATGCAAGTTTACATTCTGAACCCAGAAATTCTATTTACCCGAACATAACAAAACGTGTTCATATATCGACGTACCAGCTTAATGTCGTGTGAACTGCACCCTGTGGCGACACCTGTCGACTGTCGGAGCAATGCACAATTTGTTACCATTTAGTACGTGTTACTTAGTGCTGGGATACCTGTAATCTAAAGATATTGAGTTAGGTCGGAGCCATGGTGAAGTTTATTGTTTACAAAAATGGAATTGTTAGTTTTACACGGTATAGAAGAAATAGTACTTTGTTCCAGGTAAGTTATCATCTGTAGTATGTATTTTTACGCTATGATGAATTTATTTCCAAATGTGAAAGTTTGTGATATAAGATTTCATTGTACTTCAATGTTTATTTTAAGTTCAATTTTATATAACGAGTAACAAAATCGCTATTCGCATATGTTGAAAGGTAATATGTTCATGTACATTCAACAACTTATGCTGCAACTGATACTTAGTTATACACACTTAGAATTGTATGCTCCTGAATACTATAGCTGTATAGTCTCACTTACTCGTACAACATATGTTTTAGCTGTTAAAAGATTGTTTAGAAAATTGAACTACTCCTGAATATTAAAACGAATAATGAATACGAGTATGTCACCCATACTAGTGTCGCCTAGCGAAAAAACACTGAACTAATTCGAACAAATAAAAGTTGAAATAAAAAAATATCGTCGTAAAAAACCGGTTTTGTCAACTAAGTGTGAGTCAAACTCACGTACGAGAAGGTTTCTATATCATTATCCAAATCTCCCCTCTCCACTCTTGACTATCACAGGACAGTAACGCATTAATATTTTTGAGTTACAAGTCTCCATAGGCAGCATTAGTTACCTACCATCAGTGGCATAGGGTCACAACGCGTGCTCGTTGGGCCAATATATATGCAGTAAAAATACGAATCATTTTCTTTCTTGCTTTAGCTGTGCCGTTGTCAGTAGAAATCAGCATCATCACCAACATCATTATTTATTTTATAGCATATTAATATCTAGGATATATGTCCAGTACAGAAAGTCTGAACCAGATGGTATGCAGAAGGTTCAGAATAGGTACTCCTCTTAATTGGTATGTGTGGAAGTTTAGTGTTTAATACCATAATAGTATACATACAACAATAGTGCTATCAATAACTTTTTATTACAGCTCTTTATGTGTAAGTAAATAGGCATATACCAATGATAGATGAGCATCACTAGGCCACCATGGTGTGGGTCACCATGCTGCATTCTCAATGAGTATGTTGACCACCTCTCTTAGATTCTTCTTATGCTTTCCACCAGGTAGATTAGAGTCATTTTGACAGGCCCACATAAAAAACATAAGTAATAGCCCTTCTGATAGAAAGTGATCGTGATAAGCCGTAAACGCTTACCACCGGGAGTACGATTATTTCGCTAATCACGAAACCTAGTAATGAAGATCTATAAGAAAAAAATAATTTAAAAAAAAAGAGAATTCTATGAAGAAAATTAATGTCAATGAACTTTCAATGAGTTAAATACTTTTCAAGAATGTTTAGGTCTCAATAAAGACTTCAATCTGGCATTAAATCTATTAACGACCATAGAAACCTCGCACCAATATTATGTATGTCCTAAGAATTAGAAATCAAAACCTAAAGCAATGACCAGTTCATAAGACTCAAATTCGACTGAAATTTTTACTCACCTCACACACAAAATAGTAACTGTGTACACAAGACATAACAAACAAAAAACGTCACTATGGTTACTACATGTGGCGCGTGCAAGCGTGCGGGGCGGGCCGCGTTCAGCCGATACTGAGAGTTAAAACGTAGACGTCGAGCGCCACTATCGAACTAGCCCTTAAGAGCCCTTAGTCAAGGTTAAGCTGAAAGAATAGGGACTAAATTAACCTTCATGTCTCCTAGTAACCTTTTGTTATAAAATGCACAGCTTAAAAGTTCTTTTAACTCACCCTTAATGCGTTTTAAGTTTTAGATACGGGGATAACACAGTCTGGGTGCAACGATCACAAACTGCTATTATATAACAATTGTATGTTTTCTATTTTTTTTTTTCATTTAATGTTGGGTAAGCGAGCAGACGTATCACCTGATGGTAAGCGATCACCGCCGCCCATGGACACCCGCAACACCAGAGGCGTCACAAGTACGTTGCTGGCCTTTGGGGGGTGGGGAGAGGGCTGGGGACGGAGTTGGGGTATAGGCCTCCGTTATCCTCACTCACCGAAACACAGCGTAGGCGCTTTTTCACACCGGTTTTTTGTGAGGCCGTGGTGACACTCCGGTCAAGCCGGCTCATTCGTGCCGAAGCGTGGCTCTTCCATAATAAACATAAATTTGAAGTGTCTGTTTGTTTATCTCGATAATAATATTTTAGCTTTTCATATAATGAATACAATGTGCATAAGAATTACTGCTCTTTGTGTTATCGTCTCTGAATCAAGTGGAGAAGTGTAACCTCACCACCGTTTTTCTGTAAGGTGGTACTCCTCAGTTGGAACCAGCAAATCAGCTCCCATTTATGCCGAAAAATAGTTCTCTTATCTTACTATATAAATTGTACAATTCATTTTATCATGTATTAGTTATTGTTATTACAAGATTTTTATAGAAAAAAATTAAAAGATAACCGGAAAAGTTTTTGGTTATTTGTTTTACACTCCGGTATTTTTAGGACAATTACAACCTTTAAACCTTCAAGAAAAGAACGTACTCCTTCTTAAAAGGCCGGTAACGTACTTGTGACGCCTCTGGTGTTGCGAGTGTCCATGAGCGGCGATAATCACGTAATTCATTAAAAAAACCTGTGGAAAGATAAGGCGGACATAATTACTAAAGTAAATTATTCAGTTTAGTAAATATTACGTAACAAAAAATGTGGTGGTACTAAATTCTCCGGGTCCACTAGTAATATATAATAATAATAATAATAATAATAATAAATGATAGGCGAATGTCTCCTCTTACAACAGAGAAAAACGTGAAATTGTGATGATATTTTTATTTTTTTTTACACACAACGCCATCGAGTCACAAACGAAGGAGAGCTTGTATTATGGGTACTAGAGAACGTACAAAAATACGTATATAGTTTTTTTATAAATACATAAATATTATGTATAGAAAACACATAGACAAATATTTGCAGATCACACATAATACGCTACCACTGCGTATTATATGTCTAAAAATACACAAGGTAATCAAAAGTATGCGTTTGTATGTGTCTATGCATGTATGAATGTTGACTTTAAATATTTTACGTATTACAAAAAGTAGCAATACATGAAATGTGTATAAAGTTAATAAATATTCCACAAATAATGTTGCTGTGATAAAGTAGAAAAAACAAATAGACAATCTCCTGTGTGCTACCACGGCCTTGTAGAAAACCAGTGGTGCCTAAACCCTAAATCCTCTTAGGACCTCATTAATTAACGTTGATTAACTTACTTAAACATTTTCGTTTCATTTTTAACTTTAAGGCTTTACAGTTGAAAATAACACAGAACCGTTGCTTAAAGTTAAATAAAGTTTATGCATAAGGCCGTTAGTTCTAGGGGGAGGCATCTCAAACTATAGCCTCGCTCTTGTGTTTACAGTGTTTATGGTAATCCACTATTAAGAGAACTGAACATCGTTTGATTCCTTATGTATTAAAAAATATCCCACACGGTTTAACAGAGTAATATCAAGAACGCCCAGTTTGAAGTTGTGAAGGTGAAACCCAGTTGTTAAGGTGGATGATTGATGACGAAACAGATAACTTTTTATCCAGAACCACAATGAATCAAATTGAACTCACCAAAGCAAAGCACCGTTATAAAGCCGGTAAAGCTTAAAGAGATGTATAACGTTCTAGAAGCCGTATAATACATTATTAAGTTACATTCAACTATAGTAAATACATATTAAGCAGTAAATAATAAAATATCAATATTTAAACGGTAAACAATAAGAATATAAAACAAAAGTATAGAAAATGTGTGAAAAATAAATATCAACGTTCGATTTTCCAACACTTAAAGCAACAGAACTCAAAACTGAACTTTCATTGACTATCAAAGGATTGTGAGAGGTCAAATGTATTGAACTTTACAATGACCTCGCTATATTGAGATAAATTCTAATACATTGAAATAGTTAAGATTTGTTATATCATTTGTTAGTTATAATTATCACTAGACGTGTGTGTCTCGCGTGACGTGAAATTAAAAGAAAGATATTTAACTGTTTTATAATTAGTAATCAGCAGTATATTTGAATAGTTTTAGCAGTCTATGTATGTTTGTAAGTTATACTATAACGCCAAATCTAATACACTGATATTAATTATTTTTTATACTAAACCATCACTTGATTGATTAATCAAAACAAGAATTAAAATACATTATTAGAAGAAAACACCTTAAAATCAATGTATGCATTAAAAGCAAGCTATCAGTTGTCCAGATATAATCCCGTTACTGCTTAGTGACACTATAAAGTTCCCACTAAAAACTATAAACTCTAAAAGAGCCGTATAAAATGTCTTCGCACAATTATAATTCTGTCTCCTCTCAGACTATTACGGGTGCTAACTAAAGTGCCTAGTCACGTGAGGTCGATAAATTACAATAAAAATTACCCGCGAAACGTGGAGATAGCCCCAGAACCGTTCGGGGAGAAAAATGCCAGGCTAAGTTTGGATGAAACGGGACAGTTCCGTACAATTAAACTTCGTAAAATACGCATAACTTGTGGAGCTAATAAACAAGGCTTATTGTATGTCATAGGAGTAATGAACTATTTTCATAAGCAATTGTCAAAAAACTTTAACTGCAATATGAAATACGTGAACATTTTTTTTTTCATTACTAGCTGGCTAAGGCAACTGCATCTCTTTTAAACTAATCATTCTCGGCTCCTATTGGCCTAAGCGTGATGTTAAGTATTTAAAAACTTAGGCACGTATTTAAAAAAACGTATTTTAAATATCAGTTAAACTATAGGTTCGGAGTTTATCGTGGGGAACAACGTGACACGAGAAATAATATCTACATTTCGGGTATATACTTATGAATATTCGGATTGTGTAGCTGTGTATCACATGCACTGTAACTGTTAAAAACCAGATTTAAATTGTATTAATAACAATATGCTTACTTGCTGTACTCTATAGCTTCATGAGGGGCAATTCGTTACTTTTTAGAGATTCCAATTTAGCTGAAAAAATAGGACAATTTAAATACCTTTAACGTATAAGCATGAACCTCTGGCTACGGCACCCTAAAAATTAACAGGTGAACGCGACTGTAATGAGGAAACTTGGGGAATACCGAAGGATTGCCAATTTAGATATTCAAATCGTGTTCGGTTCATTTTGTGGATATTTTGTGTACATTTTGGAGAGAGTGTTTTTTTTCTCCAAGCAGCGAGGGAAAAAGTGGAGAGGAAATTGTGTTTCTCCTTTTTGTTTGGTTTTTGAACAAAGTGCGAGGTAAATAATGTGGTGTTGTGAAGTGTTTTAGATGTTAGATAGAGGCGTGGAAGGCAAAGAGCTGGAATATAAAGGGATTTGATAGAAGCCAAAACCTTTACCTACCTTTTTAATTTATTGTCGGCGCTAATGTCTTCCTCGAGCTTCTTCTGACTACTGAGGTAGACCGCCGCGGGGTTTAGTTCCACATACGTCCTTTCTGCTCAACGTAGGGTATGATGCGAAAAGCATTCCCTGGATAAAAAAAGGTTCATTTAAGATAATGTTTGCCTAAATCATCATTTAATGATGTAGTACATCGCCCATGAGTATGGTTTTGACCATCCCCTTTAATAGTCGCAAGAGGGAGGCTAAAGCTACTAAAATTTCTTGGTGAAAATCTACGAAAGCATTACATAAAACTGATTGGTTTTGTTTCTAAACTCTCTATACTTCCTCTTATCTTTTTTTATATATGATGCCAAAGTGACTCTACTCTGCCTGATGGAAAGCATGAGAGCAAGTGTGGTCACCATACTCATTGTGAACCATGTTGTGCACCATGGTGAACCCCACTTTAGTGGCTTATTGAGATTCTTCTGCATCGTTGGGCCTCCGGATTCACCAACAAAACACAGCAGCACAAATACTGTCATTTCATGTTGATCTTACGTGGAAGTTCTGTGGATTGAAATCAGAGTGGCTCTACTGCCTTGGAAATTCCTTTACATTGGTCCATATAGCTTTATGCTCCAAAACAGCTGCATTCTACATAATATAAGATATATTAAATGCACGTATTATTACGAATACTTAGTTAGACTTAATAATTACATTTTGCTACTTAAAACTACAAGCTCCACTTGAAACTTTGTCCGAATAAAAGCAAAAGTGTTCACAAAGACGGCTTTAATGTGATTCCCAACATGAATACGTTGAGAAACTCAATTTAACTAGTAGTAATGTCACGGAGCGTCAGTAGCGAACTGCGAAATTGCTGTTAACTCAAACATTTCGGCGCAACCGAGTTAGCTTGTCACAAAAACTTAGAGCTAAGTACTTGGGAGTTAGTGAGGGGGTTATTACTGCAGTAGTAGATATACACTCGCAACGACTGTAAAGAAATAATTCGATATACCATCGA
Source organism: Hyphantria cunea (assembly GCA_003709505.1). Taxonomy (NCBI): domain Eukaryota; kingdom Metazoa; phylum Arthropoda; class Insecta; order Lepidoptera; family Erebidae; genus Hyphantria; species Hyphantria cunea. The sequence goes on from PKRV01002000.1 coordinate 865,720, forward strand.
TTTCTTTTTTATGGAATAGGTGACAAACGAGAATACGTATAGCATGATGGTAAGTGATTAATGCTGCCCATGGACAAACGTAACATCAGACGTGTCACAAGTGCGTTGCCGGCTTTTGGGGGAGGGGAATAATGGGAGGACGAGGTTGGGGTCTGAGCGTTCGGTATCCTCACTCACTCGGTAAAACACAGTGCAAGCGCTGTTTCACACTGATTTTTTGTAAGGCCGTGGTATCAAGACCGGTCGAGCCGCCTATTCATGTCGAAGCGTTCTCCCATAGTAAATTGATGTTTTATCATATTTTTTTAAGGTTTTAGGTTTTACAGAGAAAAAGATCGTCAAAAGCGTTTATCGGTTTACTCCTGAACATTGTCCTCTCGGTGGCTGCTATAGGGTTTTTTAGCTTTCCTTCTCTTATATAGAGCTTCAGAGTCGATTCTTGAAACGGAAAGAGTCGATTCTTACGACACCAACGGACAATTAGGGGTAATATCACTCTTTATTCTTAAGCGTTATAGTCCGTCATTGCACGGAAATTAGACTTCAAACCAAACTAGATTTCAAAGACACTGAAATAGATTTAAGAGGAAGAAATACAATACGCAAAATTTGAAGAAGCGAGATTGAAGTTAATTGTGAAAAATTGAAACAAGAAACTATGCATCAAGTTATAAATAAAATAAATAAATAAAATAAAAATAAAAAAGCCTTTATTGTTGATCTTATTTTTTAAATAACAAAAGTTTTGTATATATGCCTGAAAACTTATTACTATTATCAAAATTTACTATTAATTATTATTATTATTAATTTGGAAAACGGTAGTTACTCCTCAACTTGTCTTCCGAAAAAGGCCTCCTCTAAAGATCGCCATTCAAATCTATCCCTTGCCATTCGAGTCCATGTTGGACCCGTAATTTTCCTGATATCATCTTCCCATCTCTTAGGTTGTCTTCCTCTTTTTTTTGCAGTCTACTGGGTACCATTCTGTTTTTAGTCTTGTCCATTTTTTCTTCCTTTCTCTTATCATATTTTCGGGGGCTCAAAGGGATCGACAGTTAATAGTTGCTATATAAATACCATTTGTTTTCTTTTCTTTGTGTCAGTCGTGGTCATTTTCACGAGGACCAGTCGGCTTGGGGGAGTGTTGTGATTTGTTTTTACTTTGTTGCTTTTAAATAACGATTGTCGTGTTTTCCGTTTACCGACATTTAGTTGCTATTGTTCCGTTGTGTTAGAAAGTAGAGAATTGCGTTTAGTCCTCGGCAAATCATAAGCATTTAGTATTTTATGGTTAGGCGGTATTAAGGTTGGTTGTTTTCTTGGTTGCTTATTGGTTTCAGGAGATGTTGATGTTTTCCTTTTTTGCCTATTGTCATTGTTTATTTCGCTTTTCTCTTTTATTATTAATTTGTCATACTTAAGATATGCAAAGTTTCCTTTATTTCTCTCCTCTATCAGTTGTAGCAGCAGCATTTTCCTTTTCTCTAGGACAGCTTTAGTATAATCTTCCGTGACGTACACTACTTTAAAATTTTTCTTTAATGTTATTACTTCATTCTTTTTCCATTCATTTACGAAGGAAACGAAGGTGAGTCTTGGCTTATAACTTAGCTTCTTCTTTCCAATTCTATATACATTATTTATCTCTCGTTCTTCGAAATTGATGTCTAAGTCAGTTTTAATAACTTTCGTCACATGTTGAAGTAGTTCTGGGTGAAAACTCTCGTCTTCTTTTATGCCAAAAATTATTAGGTTATTCTGCTTCTTTGCTCTTTTCAAGCTTTCAATCTCTTTCACGAGATTTTCTAATTTTGTTTTTAACATTTTATTTTCTGCTATGATAGGCTCTAATTTTATAGCCAATATTTCCATTACCTTGTTAGTTACAGATGTTTGTATTTCAATGGTTTGTTCCTGCGTTTCAATTTTTATTGATTCAAATAAAAGTTTAAACTGATCTTCCATTTTATAATATAATGTAATCTGAGTGTATTGAAACGTATTGAATAGTAGTTTTATTTTCCTTGGGTTGGCAACACTACACTTTATGCCACTGTCAACTGACGTCTTGACTATGGTTCAATTTCTACCCTCAATTTTTCAGTCTAGTCAGCGTCTTGTTTGTATATATATAATTTAAAGTCCAAGACCACGCGAAATCAAAACTTTCACACTATTCACAGCACTTAAATTTATATTGCGCGACGTTTTCATATCACTAAGTGGGCGTTAATATATTTTAAATACATTATTATCGGGAGCTGTTCAACTTTGATGTTTACAGTTTGACAACCGGAAACGGAATTGCATCAAGTTATATAAATATAATAATTATTACTATAAAATAAATTCTAGATTTAAATAATAAGTAATAAATGTGTGACTTTTCTGTGGACTCTGGTACAATATTAACATCGCGATATAAATATCGAATGTACAAAACCTCACATGAATTTACAATGTGTCTTTCTTACTGATTAATTAAACAGTAAACTTTATGAGCGGGAAGTTGGTGCTTTTATATATTCGTGCATACTTTACTATTTTAAGTGTTTTTGACTCACTTGATATATTATATATATTTCGTACACGGCGCTCCGGCAATCTAATTTACTTGAAAAGGAATGAAGGAATTACTTACCACTGGAATCTGTTAGGCTATCGTTGTATCCAAAAGTCTCAACCTCTGGTTAAACCGGCCGGAATATGCTGAGGTGTGGCTTTCCTCTGAACCATAATTTGTTTTCAATATGAATTGTTTTGACCATGCGGATTAGGCATACAAAGTGTACAAACTATACAGAACAATATCACTACCATTTCGTTTGGCCAGAGTGGTATAGTAGGCGAAGGCCTCACTTTTCTAAGGAGAGGCTTATGTCTAGTAGTGGAATCTAAAAGATGTGAATGAAAATGAATTGTTTGTCGTAATAGTCTGTAAATAGTTATCAAAACTTCGTAGTTTCACATAAACTATTTTTGCGATTATTTGTTTTTTAAGTCTGTAACGCAAGTATGAACCTTTTGTTCCTAATAAACTTTTAGAAAAATACTATATGTAACAAATAAAAATATTGTTAAATGTCGTGCGCTTACAGAATATGTGCACTTCATACAAATCTAATGCAACAAAGTATTCTCATCGCACTGGCTATTAGTTGAGTGAACCAGAATGGTGCTGACGTACATTTTTACAAGTTCTCACATCGTGTTGGCTAGTACACGGTAAACTTTATTTGTTGGGTAAATATAATTTTTGTACACTCACGTCCAGTTAAGTACACTCGCCAACTTTCGGGTGTTATTTTGTTAAGTAGTTAACCACGCAATCTCATTCGCTTGTTTGTTTTTTTTATGTATGGCCAACATAACTCTAATTGGCCTGATGGAAAGTATAAGCAGAATAAAAGAGTGTCACCATACTCATTGCTAATGCAAACAATGCAACAATGCAGCATGGTGACCCACAACATGGCAGCCTAATGATACTCATGCAATGGCAGAGGCCTTTGTCCAACTGTGGACTTTAATAGGCTGATGATAGCGATGACGATATTAAAGTGATGAGCTTGTTGGTTAATAGTTTTTTTTATGGAATGGTGAGCAAACGAGCAGACATATCGCCCGATGGTAAGCGATTACCGCCGCCCATGGATTGTGTTAAAAGTGCGTTGCCGGCTTTTGGAAGATTGAGAGGGCATGGGGGGGGGGGGTTGGTATAACACTCATAGTAATAGCCTCTGGTATAACACTCACTCGGTGAGACACAGCACAGGCGCTGTTTTACATCAGTTTTCTGTGAAGCCGTGATCTTCATCTGGTTGTTGATGACTATAATGGAGCATGAATTAGCGCGATATGCACACAGGACAAATGAATATATGAAAAACATGATCATTTGTTCTGTGTCTTAGTGTAATGTATCTAACAAGCATAAAAGTAACGGGTGCTAGTCTCAGTAATTGAAGGATAAAATTGAAAAAAAAGTCTATACTTTACATTATAAATTGATTGCCTCGTTGGTCTAGTGGTTAGCAAAAGCGACTGCAGATCAAAAAGTCTCGGGTTTGATTCCCGGGTCGGTCTGCTGTTGGGTTTTTCTTACAAGAAATTCTTAATAGCAGCCCGGAATGTGGAAGATGGCGGTTGCGATTTTCCCGCCATCGGTCCCGGTTGTCATGAACAACTATAGAAATCGTTATTGTGAAGTCAGTTCCCTCAAATATACTGACAACCTTTGAATTCAGTTCACCCTTAGGGTTGCGGAGGTCAATGCCTGTCACTCCGTGTTAAAACTGATATACAGGTATAACCGGTTGAACTAATAGCTGATCTCAAATAATTTTAGGAATAATAACGACTAGGAAGATCGTACTTGACACAAAAAATATAATATAATATTCTATCGATAGTAGCACTGTTTGTAACACTATCATTTCTAAGCCACTAAACCGATTTGAATTAAATTTATAATTGTGATCCATTGATTTTTAAGGATGCACATATTATATTTATTTATTTATTTATTTANTTCTCCTCCAGGGTCTTCTGCCCCGTCAATATATCACCGACTTGTGACATCCTCGATGATTACTTTATTCAATTAAATGATAAATCACTATATAGCAATGCACTGGCAGGTGGTGTGTATTTAGTGGATTATTGTCACATTAAATGTTCATCTAATGTGAACACCAGCACTTGAATCGTATTTAGTTGTTCTAATATATAAAATAAGACATAAAGTATCATAAATATAATTAATATAAAATTTCGAGATTTACGAAACGTCTTTAGTTTTCAGCACCTACCGCCGAAAAAAAAAGTATTTCTGTAATATCGAAACCATCCGAGAAGAAAAATTACGGTTGAAAACAATTGGGCAGGACAGCAATTCAATGTTGGTAACTATTACCTTAAAAAAATGTAAATGTAAAAATTATATTCACCACGATAACCAACATAAACGAGAACGTCAACGCGGATAAAGCTAGATTTATAACATCACGCTACGACAAAGATTATGAGTGTTAATTATGTATAATTTATTAAATATAGTGCAAAACGGAGAAAACATATCTCTTAAGAAAAATAGAAAGCAATGGATTTATGCCATTTATATCTGAAATTTTAGTATCAGATAGCCTGGTTATAGAGACCCTGTAGACAGATAGCATCTATTTTTTATACTTTAATGAGTAATAGTAACCGCTTACTCAAATGCGATATGCTCACGACAAAGTAATTAACTTTGTCGTGAGCCCATTTGTCTACAAACTGATATAATCAATTACAAGTACTGAAATATAACCGTTTTAACTAGGTTAACATAATAGTCTGATAATGATATAATTGTGATATACAGAAATAAATGTAACCATTTATCAATTTTCTTGTACAGTTATGAAAGATATGCTTTTAAGTTTAGGTAAGTCAGTGAAAGAATAGACATTGTACATTTTAGGCAGGGCTTGAGGGTGGCGGAAGAATGCAATTGCCATTCTCGGTCTCTCGGCTATTAGCAAACAGAGGAACACCGGGGTGGTTTTTAGTCTTTTTAGTCGGTAAAAGTCATGAGAAGGACGTCCATGAGGATCTTTCACCTCATCAACAAAAAAAATACATTTTAGGCACGAAATTATAATAGGCCACGTACTTTTTGGGCCTAATTCTGTAGGATCGCGAACTGAGTATCTTGTAAGATTAAAAAGAACCCAGCTTATATAATTGAAATTTAAAATGTCAATTGTGTACTAGGGGCTGTATTTATTATTTTTTTTAAATATTGACTTAATCACTTCTATACTACACTAAACTACACTACACTAACTAAATTAGTCACTTTGTTACTATGGGAAAATGAAGCAACCATTGGTACTGTGGCGACTTCCACATTCAATGCAACAACGGAAACACGCTACAGTGCCATCTACAGAAGATACGTCGAACTACGGACTTACTAAGGAAACTAAGAAATTACCGATGCTGAATCACGCAATAGAAGTTCTCGCGGCTATTAACATATATATACAACTTCCCAACATCAACCGTTGAGCAGTGGCCCGCAAGGCATGATCACCTCGCCTGGTTGGAGGATCCTTGAGTTGGAGGGACATATGACCCGTTCCTCCACAGTACTAGTCATGATTATTGAAAAATGAATATTTCATTATTTTTTATGTATCGTCAAAATTTTAATGCCTGAACTCATGGTATATTTCGAGAAGCCTCTTGATCTAGTAGCTAGTCACCCTTCTAAGTCAAAAGTTTTTGTAACGATTCCCATCCAGTACAAGTAATTAAATAATAATGAAGAATACTACCATTTGTTTTGTGTCTGGAAATAGGTATTTTGTCTATAATATGTACGTATTTACAAATATCGGAGCATTATTACCACTACTTACTTTAAGAGATAGTCAAGCCACGTTGATTTCAGAATTTGAATTGACCTGCTTGGGCCGCACGGTACTACCTTCTTACAGAATACCAACCTAAAATGACAGCATGACAAAAATGACAGTTGTGGTGTTTTTCATGGGCCTCAATGGGCCATCATAGTGTAGGTCATTTCGATGCATTGTTTGCATTCGCAATAAATATAGTGACCACTACTCTTGGATTCTGCTCATGTTTTCCATCAGGCAGAGTAAAGTCACTTTGGCAGACCTACAAAAAACTCGGACAAGTGCGAGTCGGTTCCTCCCACCGAAGGTTCCGTACGTATGATCATTATATATAGTTCTAACGCATCGTAAAAATAAATATAATATATTTTGCAATGTTCAAATCAAGCCCTTTTATATTATACCCATTAGAACTAGTAGTATCAACTTGAAACTTTCCCCCTCTATAACGATGTTGCTTGCCAAATTTCATAGTTCTAGATCAAGGAGGATGGGAAGTTCGAAATATGCGTTTTTTATTGAATTAATGTTTTTTTTATATTAAGGAACAAAGAGTATTTTTTTCTTTTTATTGTATCGTAACATTGCCAATTTTTTCTAATATTTTATAGTTTTTAATTGACCGAAGTAGTGATTTTTGTGCTATCCATACTTATATTACAAAGCTGAAGAGTTTGTTTGTTTATTTGTTGTAAATATATGTATCTTTTAAGGTTGACTCACTATATCCTTGAGTGTGGCCGCGGATGGGCGGGACGGGTTTTCCCCCCCATCCGCTTAGAGGCCACCCGCGAGGGGGGGCGACGTAATGCGTGTGCCGTACGACGCCCACCTTGAGAGTTTTAACATCGGAGACGGAGCCCGCTTCAGTGCGGGCTGGCGCTGGGAGGGGTCCGGATGGCGTAAGAAAGCGGTTCCTGGATCCCTCCCTTCTCAGGCGCAGAGTGGCACACCGTGGTGGTTTAGTGGGTAGTCTGGCTGGTGTCAGTCAGGAGTCCCACACGAAGCGAAGCCCCTGTACCCGCAGGGGGGGAGCGAAGTGCGTAAAGGCATTCCACCACGTCAAAAAAAAA
>PKRV01002000.1:873852-982497 GCA_003709505.1 Hyphantria cunea
AGGCACTCGCTTTTTCAGTGCACAAGTTTTCTATAGGGCCGTGGTATCACTTCCGATGGCCGGTATATTCATGCCGAAGCGTGACTCTTGGACGGTAGAAAATTTTGCTATATATATTAATTCATAATTTCCATTACAATATTCATCAGAAAAATTGCACCAAACAGGAAAATTCCTTAAAATTTAAAGTACAAACATAATTATGCAATCATTATAAAAGTCCGGAGAATCTTTTCTAATCGCTACCCGAGGAGTGGAGTAAGTAGAAGAGCCGGCTCTAATGGGTATCGCCTTTCTCATGACGTCGTTAAATCTTAATGAACCAACAAAAAATAAGTTCATTTAACATTTTATCATCATTATTTCATCCCAGTCTTACATTATTAAGTTGAAATAAATGCTTCGTAGTTATTTAAGAAAAATTTTGACAACTACGCTGGTCATTCCTTATTATATAATAATTAGTACTGGACCTTTTAAATATCATCTTGACCCTTCTATCACTCTGTTACTTGCCTGTCATTTCGTATTTATTTGATGCCTCGGTGGCGCAGTTGTAGCGTTTGCGAATGCTGTGCTTAAGGTCTCGGGTTTGAAACCGGAGTTGAACCAAATGTTTATTCAATCTGCAAATATCTACACACTGCTTGGCAGACGCGTTGGGATAGGATTTGTTTAAAGTTTTCTTTTAATTTGCAGTAATGTTAACCTGGATAGCTTGTTCCTTTAGTCGCCTTATATGATCTGCCGTGGCAGAGCCACTCTTCAGCATGCATAGGTCGGCTCGACTGGAGTGATACCACGGCCTCACATAAAACCAATGTGAAACAACACTTGCGATGTGTTTTACCAAGTGAGTGAGGATACCTAAGGCCCATACTTCAACCTCTCTCCCCCATCCCACTGTATATCCCCCAAAGGCCGACAACGCACTTGTGACGCCTCTGGTGACGCCATGGGTGGCGGTAATCGCTTACCATCAGGCGATACGTCTGCTCATTTACCCCCAGTCCACAAAAAAAACTAGGGATAAATAGAGGTGGGGATACTCCATATTCTTAATCATCGTTTGCTCTGTTCTACAATAGAATAAAAAAGCGCAAAAGACTAACGCTGAAGAGCTATTTACTTTGCATTTAAATATTGATTAGTAATGATTATTATAGAGACATAGCTATGGAGGCAACGGGTATGTGACACAATGTTTCGATCTTAAACACCCGAGAAATCACCCCAAAAACAGGCAAACTGTAAAGAATGTCTACTGTGCTACAATATTTACTTCTAAATGTCTAAGCGTTTAAAGGTAATAACTGACGAAGACAAACTAAACAAAATTGATCACTAAAACGAAACGATACAGCCTTAAATCACACTTAGTCTAAAAGTGGTTGTGATACACATAATCGTGTCAGAGCGGACCGTAAACAACGATACCTCCGCCGTGCGTAAATTTTCATTTAGTGGACCGGCCCCTGCGCTCACTATATCATAATTTCACAATTGAACTCTAAAATATTTCCAAAGCGCACGTGAATAAGGGTGCGTCTACATTTATTACAATTATAGCTTTTAATATTAGACTTGTATTATTAGGTAGGTGTACGTTTGCATTTTTATTTATTTAATGTTTTAAACATTTAAAATGTTCACGTAATGGTGTGTTACTGTTTGAGTAATATTTAAACACCTAAAATCCATTTTAAGGATGTCTGGAAGAAATAATCGTGAACCATGGACCGTCATAGTTACTTCAATAACTTTGTAACTCATCTATTGTTACGTTTTCAATTATATGTATGAAATGGAGATATAAATAAATAAATATTTTTTATTAATATATAAATATATAAAACATAATAAATAATATATAAAACTTTTTAAGTTTGCTTTGTTCTAACTGGACACTGTTCATTTCTTCTTTGACCTCGCCCTTTGCTTCAATAATATTCCGTAGTAATATTTTAACACGATTACCTTAAACCATATATCTTCGTATGAAACCGGACCAGTGGGCTAAGATCGTCGAACACTGGGTGCCTCAGGGTGGACACCAATGACGAGAGAGGATGACCCGTAAAATATGGCGCGACGATCTTGACGCCTGTGGCCGGAACTGGCCTTCAAAAGAGAGAAGTGGCTTGTTGCTGGGGAAGCCTTTGCCCAGTAGTGGGACACAACAGGCTCATACCTTTAAACTATGTTTGCCAAACTGCGGCCGTGTATAAAACGGTTATAATAGTAGCCTCTAAGATCCAATCTACCTCTAAACCGAAGTTCATTCTAGCGGTGCAGTGGTTTATCCGTGACTGCTTAACAAACAGTGTTACTTTCAGGTTTATTATAATACTAACTTTACCCCGCGGCGTTAAACCCAGTTTTGGCTGTTCCACGGGCAACACCACGGGGCTCAGCTAGTATATATATATGACACATCTTATACTTAAATACCATTTAAAATCCTTTTGGCATAATTACTTTAACACCAACAAGATTGGACTTTCACATAAACTTTCTTCCTCGATTTTAACCCTAACACCCTAAAAGGGGGGTTCGATTTCTAAATATTCATTATTAGTATACCTTCACCATCTATAGCATACATTTACAATAACATCGGACTTTCATACAATCTACCAAACCCTGTTTTACCCCCTTAGGGGAAGAGTTTCGTCAAATCCGTTCTTGGCGGATGTCTACACCCTATAAAGAACCTACCTACCAAATTTCAAGTTTGTAGGTATTATAGTTTGTGAGATTTCGTGACTAATCAGTGAGTAGTTCTTTGCTTTCATATATGTAGATTACTATGGATTAAAACATTATGGCCACCAAAATTCACAAAATTCATTCTCCTTTATATTGTGGCTTATTGTTGAGTTATAAAAAAATGAATTATGCTACTCATCGAAATATTACCAATGTGGCTGCATCTTTAAAATTGTTCCATGAAGTGCCGTATATCACAGAGTGGCGTTATTTGTTGATAAAGTTTCGTTGCAATATGTATGATGGTTTTGTTTTGTGGATGACAGCTGACGGCTACTGTAGGCGCGTAGTGATAATGGCTATAATGCCAGTGTCAGTTTAACGTGCAACTTTTTGGTGAAATATTACATGGGCCGTGTAAATACGAGGATAACTTTTAAAAAAATAACTAGCTGAGCCCCGCGGCGTTACAGTGAAATTGCCTTAAAACTGGTCAAACCCTTCCAAAGATTAGAGTTGTGGCTAGTAGGTGGTTAATACCATACTCTCTAGGTACATAATCATTGAAATAAATAACTGTTTCATTGAAAAATAATAAACTCACTGCAAAATAAACAAATATTGAACAATATCTCAGACATTTTATTCTATATAAAATATCGTTCAAGCTTAACACAAGAGAGCTAAATCGTTGCATTTAACCACAAAACGTTAAAAGGAAATAGCTTTCAAAACTTTGATCAGCGGCCAAATGTAATCCGTACCTGAAAGGTCCCGAATTCACATCTCTTGGCACGAATTCTTAAACTGTCCTGAGCCATGTTAAAATGAATACCTAACCGAAGGAGTTACCATAGAAACTCGATGATACAATTCGATACAAGGCTCTCATTTCGAATCGAAACCAGAAAAGCTTCTTACGTAGTTTTACTGAGGATTTATTTTTGCTTTTGGCATAATTCAATACTAAATGAGATGATTTTTGACAGGCTCAACCGACTTTTTTAAAAAACAGCTGAAGACACTCTCAACTATTTCATCTTTTAAAAAAGAATTACTGAATCCAATTGATCTTAAGCTTAGTTCACCCAGTCTTTTTTTAAATAGGGTTAAAATGAAAACTTTAATCACAATTTAGATTATGTATACGCGCGACAGTTCATTCAATATTTGTAATTTAATAAATTTCATTTCAAAATATACAATTCTAAATGTTTGCATACCATGTATATATTGGTAGGATGTAACTGGGCCATGTTTAACTTTAAATCTTACTCTGTACACATACATTCTGGCAAATTAATGGTTATTATTATAAAATAGATAATTGGAATTAGTATCATATGTCACAATATCAACTTTAAAAAATTAGCAAAATTTTAATGTAGATTTATGACTCATTAGCTTAACCCCGCGGTGTTAGTCGCGGTACGAAGATGTTGTGTGAATTTTGTCTTTATCAATTGTAGCCTATGTGTTATCTGATGTATAAGCTATATTTTTGTAAAGTTTCATTAAAATCCATTCAGTAGTTTTTTCCAGAAAGAGTAACAAACATCCATCCACACTTAAAAATTTTTACGTTTATAATATTACTAGGACAATATCAACTAAAATTATTATATGACAGTTATTAATGAATGGATTGAAATAGTTTTTTTTTTCACTAACCAACAATGCACTTAAACACCTAAAACAGACACGTCACAAAGAAGATTAAAACAGAAAACTAACAGAAAAATAACATCAATAATGGTCCCTCATATTGAATACTATCTAATATATGTGACTTTCACAAGTACCCATCAGTACTTCAGCATAATGTGAGGTAGAAATTTTATCTACACTCCTTGTGTAAAACTTATAGGCCTTAGAATTATAAAACGATGGCTCTCAGCACGAATAGTAGAGATTAATTAGACTGTTACTGCTCCGTAGCAGTGATCTGTTATTTAAGCATATAAAAAACTAGTTTATGCCCGCTGCTCCGCCCGCAAATTTGTCGGTTATCGCGGCAAATAGTAGCCTATGTGTTATTCTAATATTCTAATGTATCAGCTAATTACTGCAAAGTTTCATCCAAATCTGTTGAATAGTTTTTATGTGAAAGAGTAACAAACATTCATCCTACAAATATTCGCGTTTATAATATTAGTAGGATAATGCGGACAGTAAAATTTAAATTAGATGCAAAAAGAAAAACCATTAAATATTTTTATTGATGGTTCCGAGACAGTCCTTTCCTTTGAAACTTAAAAACTTACCACACTTGTAATTAGTAATTATTCAATATATATATATACATATAAAAAAATAACAAATATTTCAGACATCTAACACACAACGCCATCTATTCTCAAGCTAAGCAGAACCTGTGTTATGGGTACTAGACAACTTATATAAATACATATGTAGTTTTTTTTGTAAATGCATACTTATCATACATAGAAAATACCCAAACTCCTAAAGAAACAATTACAGATCAAACAAACAGGACCCGACCCGGGCATCGAACCCGCGCCACCGAGGCAGTAAAATTTCATTGCAAATGCCAGCCGACTTGAACTAAGTGGTACTATTTCTTCACAGATTATGTGGGTTAGTGTAGTAGTAAGTAATTATTGTTATTATCTTACTGAGTGAGTAAGCTTACCGACAATTATATGCAGCGTTGGTAGCCATCGCAAGATGGTCCTACGATCTAGAGAAGGTCGCATTAAATCATTGGATATGAGCTGCCGGCATCCAGCCAACAGGACCAGCTAATATAATGATCCTTGAATGAGACCTAACTCCTGCAAAAGACGAGATGGTGTATCCTAAAAGATAAATAAGTGATGTGAGCTTAGGATTAATTTAAATGGTGTACTTCAAAGTGTAATAGACCAACTCGTTCCTTTAAATTAATAACACTAAGATATGGTTTGAGTTAAATTAGAATTATTGTATTTATAACAAACTTTTATTTATTTAGTTTCACCTGTCCCGATGTTTGTCTGTAATCAAATCTTGCAAGTTAAATTTGATCCACTTCCTTGATTCCTAATTGAGCTGAAATTTACCTTTAGTCCTGATGAAAATGCTATTATTTTTGATCGATATTATTTTTAATCTAAAATGGGCGCCGTAACAAAATGCCGGCGTACATATTTCTGAACAACCAACACAATATGGGTCTCAAATGAATGAGCTTTAAGCTTTTATTATTTTTATTATGAAGTAATAAAATAATATATTTAAAAAATAAATAAAAATAATCACTTCTTTATACAACTTCATTGCCCACCACTAAAGTATATATTTTGTATAGACAGATGTAAATCTACATTTTATATTACAATAGGTGGTCTTATCGTAATTCCATTCCAATTTTTGTAATGAATAATTGTGTTACTTCATAATTAAGCAATCATCAATCCAACAAACTAAAAAATATGGCGCAGTTACTTAAACTTTTTTCTTCCATTTGAAATTAAAACAATATTCAGGTGGGACTTAATCAAGCCAAAACGAAATTATTTATAGCCAGTATCTTCGTTCACGATTTAAAGGTGCGTTCATAATCCACTAAAACAAATATGTATTTACTCGGTTACATTGATTTTATGTTGAGCATTGTTTTATAAATACAAGATTGTCTCTAAAGCAATGTTACCATTATACTTTGAAATGGAGAATTAATGCTTTACCTCGTACTTTATCTCGAGGGTCGCTTTAGAACCAATAAATAGTTAAATCAATGTTATTTATATCATCGAGTCAAGGAATTCCTTGTCAATATTTAAACTAGAAAGTTCTAGTGATTTATCTAAACCTAAATAAAGCAGGGAAGCACAAATGAAAATTAAACTATATTTTAAATTACATTGCCTTCAGTTCACTGTTGAGTACAAAAGAACAAGTCTTTATTATTTATATGTAAAAAATCATTATAAATTGTTATATTTACTGCATTGTATTTTTTGCTTTAAAATATAACTCCTGCATTAGGAATACACATGATGTGTCACAGGAATCTTTACAAACATACATGAAACGGACACAAAAAAAAATCAGACTCAGAACAATAATTTGTGGATCACATAAAGTGTTTTACCGTGTGGGATTTGAACCCACAACATTTGCGCAGTAGAAAATGGCGTGGCGACCGCTTAAGCCACTAGGCCAACCGTGCAGTATGATTAAAGATGATTTGTCCTCAAATCACCACGTAAAAGCCCTATAAAGTTGAATAAATTTTACAATGACCGATAAACACAATTCGCAATCTGCCTAATGTAGACGCACCTTTAAGTTAAGATTTTTCTTTTAAGTTTATTCTCATTAGCCATTGCTATCACGCAACAATATCTTAGCCAACTTAAATTAAATTTAGTCGTTAAAAATATTTATAATACCCAGTGGTGCGGCTCGCATTTTTATGAGCGTTTAGCAGATACCTTGGGACACCTTAGTAAATATAGTCTACATTTATAATCAACGATGTATGTAAGTTAAACTATTTCTTGAATAAACATTTTTAATCTAAAATCAATTTGAACCTTTAATGTCCAGTCCCCAACCCGCACTTGGCCAGCGTGGGGACGTATGGCCTTAACCCTCTCCTGAGAGGAGACCCGAGCCCAGCAGTGGGACATTATGGGTTGTTGTTTTGTTTTTGTTTTTTTGTCAATTTGAACCTTTAATAACAATAGACAAGAAACAACATCAATATTTACATACAAGCCTCAAAATTACTCCGCATTATCGCCTCCTGGCAGCATTCCCAGAAGGTGACAGCTTTGCCACGTTGAATGGAAATACTAATTATCTGTGCTAGAGAAAAGACCAGCCCTCTGTTCATCGATCAAAAATCAATATTATTAAAAACTGATATGAAATAAAAATCTTAGGTAATTTAACATTATTAGGAAATTAAAACTGTAACTAAAAAAATTCAAATATAACTTTAAACACAATTCCAGTATCAGTTTACTCTATGATGTTTATACATATTAACGCAGACCTGTCTTAAAGCGAAAGAAAGCTTAGATCTTCTATACCACGCTGTCAGATGCGTTGGTCTAAAGTCTGTCCCAATTATCTGGGTGTCGTTATAAAGCGGTTCCCGGATCCCTCCCGTCTCAGGCGCAGAGTGGCACACCGTGTGGTTTAAGTCGGTTCGACACACCGCCCCGCCACACATAAAGGAAGGGTCTGTGCCAATTATGCTTCTCTTGTCACACACACACACTGCATCATTTGTTTCCTTCGTCAGCTCTTATGACACGACGAGTAGAGAATGACGTCGGTTAGTAAAATCATCAAAATCATCATCATCATCATTGACTCTCCTTAGAAAATAGAATAAAATAATGAAATGATGCGGAAATTATTTATAACATTTTGAGACGCTAAGATCGAACCATGGTTTGCAATTGGAGGGGCTTACGACCAGCAGTAGACTACGATGAGTTGTTGCTCTGGTGATCGCCTTTTTACAAACTACATATTATCGAGGGAGAGCCACGCTTCGGCATAAGTGAGCTGCCACAACCGCACTGATATCACGGCTTTAGAAAAAATGGATGTCAAACAGCACTTGCGCTGTGTTTCACCGTGTGAGTGAGGATACCGGGGGCCCATAATTTAAAGGCTGTTAATAGCTTACTCTTTGTGATAAAACAGTTTGTTACTACTGTATGTATTGATTTGTGATTTTTAAGTCTATATAAAAGATCTAATGAAAATAATTTTGACAATAAACTTGTCATGATCATTTGTGTCTGAAATGAATGACCTCATAATGCATAAATACAATAAATTCTAACTTTTAATAATAATAACACAAATAAATATTTCTGACATCTCAAACACAACGCCATCCAGTTTCAAACTAAGCACAGCTTGTATTATGATAGCTAGATTGACTGATATAATTCTTATATACTTTTTTGTAAAAACACACATATTTTGCATAGGAAACACCCAAACTCCGAAACAAATATTTAGAGATCATACACAGATTTGGTCCAATCCGAGGATCGTATCGCGAGACCTCAAGCACAGCCGTTACATATATTACCGCTGCGCCACCGAGGCAGTTAAATGTTACACAATAAGTCAATGATGTTGCTATTCAAACATAATATATTTTCTAAAAATTTTCATTACTTTTTAGGATGTAAAGCATACAATACAGCGAAATAAATACAGGATACGATAAATGGTATCATACCGAACAGTGACGAAATCCAATTTGTATACAGTTTGTAGTACACATCAACTAATCCCTGTGCCTTGCTTATCTAACACAGCCAGTATTTATCCGCTACCAAATCCAATGGACATCAATCTGGTCGGTGACCATTACAGTCCTCCAACAAGGCCGACAATCCGATGCGCTATTAATCCAACCACCTAACATTGGCACAGATTATATAAATTGATTCGAAACAGACACTCTATTCCTGTCATTTTACCTATAAAGAGCTTTACCAATTCGAGTCATTTCTGAGTATTTTCTGACTAAAAGTGAGTTTAAAGAGAATAAAAAGAGACTGGTCTCATAATACTTGTGTATTAGACTTACAACCACTGTGGTGCACTACCGAAATGAACCTCCATTTTTTTTATGTGATAGCGGGCAAACGAGCAGATGTATCGCCTAATGAAAAGCGATTATCGCCGCCCATGGACATCTGTAACATCAGAGGCGTCACAAGTGTGTTGCCGGCCTTTGGGGGATGGGGAGGAGGATAGGGATGGGGGAGGGGTTGGGGTATGGCCTCCGGTATCCTCACTCACTCGATGAAATACAACGCAAGGGCTTTTTCACACCGGCTTTATGTGAGGACATAATATCACTCCGGTCGAGCCGGCCCTTTCATGCCGAAGCGTGGCTCTCCCACGGCACTTTATACAAGTATGTATATAGCTTAGCTGCTTTTTGTTAATACAGTGAATATAAAAGAAAGATCGTTTATTAATATACGCAAAAAAGTAAAAAAGCCAAAGCTGATAATAATTTAAACAAAAAACAAATAGTAAGCGACTACTAGAACGTATATAAGCTTGAAGTATGTTGTCACTAGTCACTCAAATACCGCTTTATCGAATAGCCTCAAAAGCACAATAAATATATTAATGGTGCATAAAACTTACAAAAAACCTGCCTTATAATATCTTCCCATTTTGCAACCTCGTATTATTTATATTAAATTTTGAACATTCCATCATTGCAATGAAAACATGCTCTAGGCATATTGATGTCTGTGCCTAAACGTCAACCAATTATCTGTGAAACCAACTATTTATCGTTGGACGCTGTTTAATGGGACTTTGTGAAAGCTAAAATCGGTTTCCCTTGATTAAAGTTAGATTTAGCTGTGATTTAACCTAGTTCTAATTTTATTTATATACATGTATAGCATAACACAGCCAACCTTGCATTGTATAGTGTTATTTTGATGGTATAGAACTGGTGGTATGATATAGAAAAATCGCCAAGATGGATAGATACCAACCAATAAAGTGCCTGGTCTCTTAGTATATCCATTTGTATAGTTATGTTTATACCTGAAGTATGTGATCGATTTAATACGATATTATTATATGATGACCACTTCGCATAACTTGCATTATGCATAGAGCAATATTAAATCAACAAAAGAACATAAAATAAGAAATAAAGACAGTGTAGCAATTAATTTATTTTCTCTCAAATCCTAATCAAATAAAAATTAATTGAGAATTTCACAAAAGTATGTTTATTTAATGCAATTTAAACTATATATTGCGACATCTAATTTAAAATAAATATGTTGCAATCATATGCAAATTTAAAGAATATGTTAGAAATATGTGTCTGTTTTTAGTTATCCGTATAAATAAAAATGAATAACAAAAATGTATGTATGCGCATAACTTTCAATCAAAAGCACCAAATTGGATAATTCTTGTTTTTTATTGTGAGGACAATGTTTTTTATAGAAAAAGATAAAACGAAACCGAAGGTGTTATATGTTCTTAGTTCCGCTTAGTCTAAAATAAGTTTTCTGGTAATTCAAATTTTTTTACGATAATTAATATGGGCTTACGAAATTCGCCAGATCAGCTAGTATTTTTATAAATGATTACTGTTGTCTCTAGAATTTGACAATAGCAATGCGCTGACAATCAGCAAAACATGAATATATCATCAAAATAAATTATCACTATTTAACACATATTTCATTTTATTTAACATTAAGAAGATATATATATGTATTGAGGGTAATTTCCCCTATCCTCATAACCTGTCCTACGATTCCACAACTTTTTTGGCAAAGCCGCAACACAGTCGCGAATGTTTTCATGCAACATAATTTATACATCAATTATTGTCTCTATTTGTACAGCAACAGTATCGTACAACTGTTGCTACGCTGACTATTGTTTTATTGGCAGCCATTTCATGAGTTCGTTTCGATTTGAATTTCGAATGGATTAAGCGATCAGTGAATATTTGAATGATTTATGGGTTTAACATGCTTTTTTGTAAATTTACCTGTGTGTTAGTTTGTGTGTTTCTTTGTAAACTACTTTTCTGAGTGTTTCTTTTAGTTGTATAATTTTTCTGGTTTATATTCTGTGCACCTATGCATTTGCCGTCTTCTTGCAGCGATGCCATACCATATATAGTCCACTGCTGCACATAGTTCTTAGCTTAGAAAGAAAATTTGACTTACTTTAACATGCTGGCTGCTAATTTTACCCGACTGTGGAAGAAGGAGGGTTATTTTTTTTGAATATATGTATGTATGAATGTGTTTATATTTCTTTAAGTGGTGTCAATAGATCCGTCCTAGTCGTGAGAGTGAAAAAAATTGCACGCAGTCGGGTTTTTACCCGACTGCGAAAAAAGGAGGGTTATATTTTTCAAGTGTATATATATATGTATGTAAAATATATATGTATGTATATATTCTTGGCACGCCCTAGAGTCTAAACGTCTTTTTAGTTCTTTTTCTCTTTTTAGGTATTCAATGAATTTAATAAAGATGACAGATATTAACGCAGTCGGGATTTTTTATTTTAAATCATTCATTACTTGTTTTAAATAATTCATTACTAGTGTAGATCTGTTGTTGTTAGTCGACGTGACTCTTCATATTTTGGTCCGTCACCACACGGACATAAATTTAAAAGTGTATCGTATTACAATAAACGTTGAAACTCACAGTGTCAACATGAGCAAGTCTCTGCAACAGTTTACTTAATCCATAAGGTTTGCGAGGTTATCGTGTCGCTTTGTCCAAAGTTTAGCTTGATACCACTTTTATGACGCTCGCGCGGTTCAAATTTTGTATTTTCGTAACTTTGGTGACAGAACGCTTCGAGACATACTGAGACTTAGTTTGTTGAGCTTGTAGTATATCATTCTGTAAGATGAGTTAAGAGGTATGATTTGCTATAATTTTTTAAGTAAAATGTTGGTGTCTTCGTAAACGATGCCTATAAGTAATGGTCGGATATTTTAGAAGCTTTTATACCCATTAGGCAAATGTATGACTGCACGTTTGGCCTAGTGGTTTAAACGATCGCCACACCGATTTCTACTACCCTAAGTGCTGTGGTTTCAAACCTCACACGGGACAATACTTTGTGTGATCTACAAAAATGTTGTTCTGCGTCTAGGTATTTTTTGTGTCCGTTTGATGTAAGCTTGGAAAGTCTCACAAAATAGTTTAAATTCCTAAAGCTGTCGTTGTCTTTAAAAAATATGGAAAAAATGGTTCGGCAGTAATAATGTCTACTGTCTGACGAAGAACCAGAGATAAGCTTTTCGTTTTAATTTTGGCGATTGATAGAGGGGTTTTAATAAAGATTCCCCATAATTGTGCCATAAAATAATCTTAGCGTCAGTGCCAAAGATTTTTATCTATTTTTTTTGTGAAATATCAAAGTTAGACATGTCTTTATGGTAGCATGAAATGGAAAATCAATTGACCTTTTATTATCAAGGTCTTCTTTGTTTTTAAAGACCTCATGATACCATATTCACAGAAAAACCAAAAACCTTGGTACAGCTAAGGCATTCAGTCTGTAAACTTATTTTTTTTATTTTCCACCCTTAAAATGATAACTTATGCTACAAAATAAAAAGTAATCAAACGGGATTTTTTTTATTCTGACCTCTCTTTATTTGTGAAGTCAATTAAAAATAGATATAAAATCAAAAATCTGCAACACCTATGTAGGTTCTCCAACCTAGTCAGCAGTATATCCCGTCCACCTTTATCGCTGCACTCGCCAGACTTTGTGATGTATAGCTTACAATGTGGTTTTATCTTCGTGACGTATACATTAACGTTACATTTAAACTGTTACCAACGGGCTGTGGTTATAAAAAGACAATGTAACGCGTATATGTCTTTTGAATAGATTTAACAGCCACCGGTGATGGATTATCTGGAGAGAGGTTTATGACGCTGTAAAATGATGGGTAGTCGGTGTGTAGGTTGTCTTATGTGATAAAAGCAATATTTGAACAATATAGTAAGTATTTATCAACCTAGCAGAAAGTGTTGTAATAATGTGTTTATTTCAACACTACGTCAGAGATTTGTAAATGGTCCAAATTTAAGTATCAACTGAACATCAAACAGATATGAAACAATGAGATCTGTCTTTAATAAATTAAATTAATAAGAATAAACTTTTATTTGTTAATTTTTGGATTTTCTTTTATGTACAAGCTAGCTGTTGCCTGCGGCTCCGCCCTCGTATATGTCGGTTATCGCGGTAAATAGTAGCCCATGTGCTGTTCTGATGTATAAGCTATATTATTGTAAAGTTTCATTCAGAAATTTTTACGTGAAAGAGTAACAAATATCCATCCATACTTACAAACTTTCGCGTTTATAATATTAGTAGGGCTAGTTATTACTATGGCACTTTGCTTCCTATACTACGCTTATAATAGCCGGTTCAATTACTACATGTGATAATAATAAGAATAATTTCATTTTAAGTCTAGGTGTTTTTATATATCACCGTTGCAAAATTTTAAATTATATTGAAAACTGAATCTTATATATAAAGGGAACACATCAAAGTGTTTATACACGTCTGTCTAACCGTCGCTTGAAGATAAGCGCAATGCTAAAGCATTTAAGCTCAAAAGCTGTCTCATCTTGACTTGTATAATGTTTCAATTTAGTTGTAAACACGGTTTAGTTACATAAACGCAAGACACCGCAAAAATCCAACGTATAGTGTCGCGTCTGTGGCAAACGAGCCCTAATATGTTAAGGACAGTAGGGATGCGACACATACATATATTAAAAGGCTGTGGTTCACCCAATATATAAAGAAAAAGATAGACAGGAAGAAAATATTTATTCGATAGTAAATAAATGTTTTTGGACATCTATCACACAAGGCCATCTAATCCAAGCTAAACAGAGCTCCGGTATCCTCACTGACTCGATGAAACTCAGCGCAGGCGCTGTTTCACACCAGTTTTCTGTGAAGCTGTGGTATCACTCCGGTCGAGATGGCCCATTTATGCCAAAGCGTGACTCTCCCACGGTAGAACTACTACAGCACTGGTATTGCGCTTGCGCAGTTAATATGCGTTGACTGGTCTATTGGCCCTGATCTGAGATCCTGATTGCTTAGTGAGAATGTTTATTTCCCAACGTAAGAAAAAAAATTATGTGATATCCACGATCATTGGTTCTGTATGTTATGTTAGGTATGTATGTTTGTTAGGGTATTCAAAAAAATCTTGACTCGCTAACATCGACGAACTACTGACACTGACGTGCCGAAGATTTTTTACTCCTTCCTTCACTAAATACCGAAAAATGTATTTGTAATGTATTTATTTAATATAGGAACTGTTTAGTAAGAAATGTGTGCACTTTCTGCATTGAATAATGAGACACTGCTAGCCATTTAGCAGTTTAAACGCAGTTTGCTGTCCACTGTATCCCATCCCTATAACCATCTAAAGAAAGCGACGCGTACTTTGCATGTTGAGTGGCGCACGCTGATACCAGCAACGGCGTTTGCACTTGACTGAAAATGCATCTTATTTATCCAATTCAATCCAAGTTTATGCTTGGGTTAAGGGTCGCTTACAACCCCGAGAGGGCGGCGTCTTGAGACGGCAACCTATGTCGTGCGGCGTTCCGCAGGGGTCTGTCCTAGCACCACTCCTGTGGAAGGTGGGGTAAGACTAGGTCCTTCGAAGTTGTCTCCTCCTCGGACTAGGCGTACTTTGTTACGCCGATGACACATTGGTCCCGATCCGTGGGGCGAACTTCTAAGAGACGGCGAGCCTGGCCTGCATACCTGACTCATTGAAAACTCGAAGTTATCGATTCTACAAAGTATTAACTTGAGATAAAGTAGTCGAAGGCATTGTATTATATTTAAAATTCCACTTTAAAAATGAAACTTCTATAAAATAATTAGTAATCGAATACTATAGTTAAAACGCAATAAAAAATATACTCAACTTAATATATACAAAATCTCATTTTCATTGCTCTTAATTCCTCTCAAGACACTGAAAGATAAACCTAGACAAGTCTATGAAACTATACTTGGAATAACACGAAAAACATGTGAGCTGTCTGGTCCTACTTATACACAAAGCAAAGATGAGACCCTATATTTAGATCTAAAAGCAACTCTAACTTTAAGACTTAAGGTGCACTTTGTGTCGAAAATTTTAAATGGTAACTCGGTTTTCAAGCACATCCGTCTTGCATTTAGTCCGTTGTTGATTCTTATAATTTTGAATTAATTAACGCTGACGCTGTCTGTTCGACGGTTTTAAAATGGCTGTGCTTTTAAGAATATGGGAAAGTATATCAAGTATACTGCTGAGATATGAAACTCTAAATAAAAGAAGAACTACATTAATTTCTGGAGAACATAGTACTTTTTTATAAATTTTTGTTATTTGTCTTTGTGTTATTTCCACTGGACATAAGGGCTTGCTAAATTTCAAAGACTAAATTCACTTATAATAAGACCCACCTCTGTTCCTTTACGTATTTCTTTAATCACTAGGTTTTACCTGCGGCTCCGAACACATACGAGTATATTTTGGTTATCGTGAATAAAAAATAGCCTATGTACTTTTCCAAGGTCTTATCTATTTCCATGCGGCGTGAGAGCTACGCTTCGGCACGAATGGGCTGTGGGAATGTGTTTCACCGAGTGAAACACGGCGCAAACGAGAATACCGGAATGAAAGTAAAAGTGAGTATA
Source organism: Hyphantria cunea (assembly GCA_003709505.1). Classification (NCBI taxonomy): domain Eukaryota; kingdom Metazoa; phylum Arthropoda; class Insecta; order Lepidoptera; family Erebidae; genus Hyphantria; species Hyphantria cunea. The sequence goes on from PKRV01002000.1 coordinate 889,810, forward strand.
CCGGAGGCCCATTTTCCAACCCATCCCCCATCCCCTTCTCCATCCCCAAAAGGCCAGCAACGAACTTGAGACACCCCTGGTGTTGCGGGTGTCCATGGGCAGCGGTAATCACTTAGCATCAGGCGAACACATATTCCATAAAAACCAAATGCATGCAAATTGGTTTAACAGTTTATCCGTCAAAGCGAAACAGTTGGGCATGGAGAGGGATAGAGTTACTTTTGAATTTGTAATACAAGTATGGATAAGGATGTTCAAGAAGAAATATAATACTACTCATAATACACAAAACCAAATAATACAAAAAAAACAATTGAACAAAACTTTAAATCAATAATCGCAAAAGATCGACTGTCGCAAATATCTAGACGTGGTTTTCTGCAATAAGATTCTATCTACGCGTGAGTCAGTGTTAGCTCCACTTCGCATAAGTGAGTTGACACAACATAGTGCACTTACACCGCTGCATACTATGCATCTAATAAAATAATATAAAATTAGAATAGATTTATTCCATATAATTTCTATACTTATGTCTTTATACTTGATTCTGAGGGTCGTGACCTCCATTTGGTCCCATGCTGTAAATGATAGCTTGCTATCTGTTTCTGTTTTAAGCAGTGCGTATTACAAAGGCGATTATGGTTAAGAACAAAGAAGGTAAAAAAGTTTGCACGATCATCAACAAAATGGCCTGACAAAGTAAAAAACTATTCGTCTCCCAATTTGACAGGATCTTGAGAAACGCGCTGGATAGAAACTGTTGGAAATAGATCATTTGCTGTAGATGTAACTCTAACCTTTGGCCAAAGATGGGGTAAATGAGACTAAATTTATTTACAGTTTCCTAATTGTGGATTCGATTGACACCCAACATTAATAATAATATATGTTATGAGCACAATCAGTAGTTCTGTCTCAGGTATATACTATCTATAATTTTGCTATATTATATATCTCAGACTGATTCAGTTATGTAATAAAGTACAACTAAAATAGCAACAAAAATCAATAAATGCCAGCTGCCAAAAAGATCAGTAAACGTAATCCTAAAAAGTAGACATGAGCCGGCAACATGTTGACCAAGACAGTTTCTTGGCAAGAGGCGATTTAATTACACGCGGCCACTCGGGACCACAAACATCGAGGACATATAGACTTGGCACGAGATTTTACGTGAAAAAACTTAAACTGTCCCGGTAATTGCGATGTGAATTTGTGAATGCCACGTTTTAGGTTTGTTAGGTTGATTTTTCAAGTTGGCAACTAGACCGAAAGAGAAATTGGCCGCAGTTACACAGATTGCACACATGTAAAGTGTTGTTTTTCCATTGTGGTTATGTGAATCCGGATTCACGATATATTGTTCTTTAAACAAAGGTAACCTTACTAAATTGATGTGGCTGTGGAATCGTTGCAGTAGCCAATAAATTTAGGTGAACTATTTATGTGCATGTATTTTTGGTAGATTTAAAGATATATTCATTCTATATACTTAAAGGGTTCTTTATATCACTTTTGCATGCACTCAGACACAAAGACGTAGTATAGTATTTACTATATTTACTTTTGAGAAATTCTGATAGTATTTGTGGGGATATTGGTTGACGAGTATGCCGAAAAAAGGAATAAATGAACACTTTTTACCGTCATTTTACTCCCAAACTATCTCAACTATGCATTAAGTTGGTATTTCTAAAAATATTTTAATAAATTGCAACCACTTTCAATTTTTTAATTCAAAATATTGTATAAAAATATTTATTTACTTTGATCACAAATGTACTCTTTCAACGCCACCCGAAGGTTGGCTAGTAGAGAATTTTCAGGGCATTAATTCTGCTGATGTACATTAAGTATAAAATTTAAAATAAATTTTGATTTTTTTGGGTAAAGTCAATACCCCATTGGTAATGTACTTTACTCGGTGAACTACAACGAAAGACAGGATGCCAAGGCCAGAGTCAAAAGCATCGAAAAAGTTACTTGACACCGGTTTTCTATAAAGCTGCGGTATCACACTGGTTGAGCCGTCGTATGTCCCGAAGCTTCACTCTCCTACACTAAATTATCTAAAGTAGACATGTAGCCAATTCTCGAATTTCCAAGCATAAAGTCACAAAAAGAAAAAATTATGTTTTCAATATTTGAAAAGTTCTAGAACATTATTGAAGTTCTCTTCTTAGAGCTCTTACAAAGAAAGAACTAATCTGAAAAGAAACCGTTGAAAACTTAGGTAAATCTGGCGTTATATCGTAAGTTTAAAGACAATGACGAGTATCGGATTTGGCGGCGAGCCACACGAGGCGGGACAATGAGCCGATTTAGGAGCGCCGCGTGACAAGAAACTTAACGAACACGTCATCAGTGGACGCATGACGGATAGAGGGGTGATTATAAGTTATTATATCGTGTTTATAAGTTATTATACGATAGGAATGGATACACTATTACAGCAATTCATCTCTTGTTTGGGGAACTTGCTTCACAAGACTGAACTTAAGTAGTGGTTACTATCGCACTTCCATAGGAAATAGTGCGTTGACTTTTAAATTATTAATGTGTCTTTCAGTTGGCAATAAATTAAACTTGATAGAACGATAAAATTCACTTAAATATGATTATTTCCTTTTGAAAAATCATCAAGATGCACCCCATCTTTTACAGCGTCTTGACTACACGGTTAGCCTAGTGGTTTCAGTAGTCAGTGTTGCTGGACGAGGCGGGCAAGTTGTTTGAGAGGGTGCTCTCTGCCCGCATCGTCCGGCACCTCGGCGAGGTCGGCTGTCTCCTGTGGAACGTGGAGTACGACTGGGTCCTTCGAGAGCGTCTCCCCTCCGAGCTGGGCGTAATCAGTTACGCCGATGACACGTTGGTCACAGCCCGGGGGGCGAACTTTCAGGAGGCGGCGTGCCTGGCCACCAGGGGAGTCTCTCTGGTGGTCGGGCGCATCGAGGCGCTGGGCTTTCGGGTGGCCCTGGACAAGACGGAGGCCCTGCTGGTCCATGGGCCCCGACGTGGGCCCCCCCCGGCGCCTCCATAGTGGTCAACTCGGTCCCCGTACCGGTCCGGGCCCAGATGAAGTATCTGGGCCTGATCCTGGACGGTCGGTGGCTCTTCAACGAGCACTTCCGACAGCTTGCTCCGAAGCTGGTCGCCACTGCCTCCGCCCTCGGGCGACTTTTGCCCAATCTGGGTGAAGCCAGTGTCGCAACGAGAAGCCTCTTCACGGGGGTTGTCCGGTCGATGGCGCTGTACGGCGCACCGGAATGGGTGTCGCCTCTGACTGCCCAGAATAAGACGCGCCTCTGGCGCCCTCAGAGGGTATTAGCTGTCAGAGCGCGCAGATACCGCACGGTGTCGACCGAGGCAGTGTGCGCCTTGGCCGGAACACACCCGTGGGATTTGGAGGCGGAAGTGCTCGCCGAAGCTTATCGACGGGTGGCTGAATTCTGGGCGGAGAGTGGCGTTCGCCCTCCGCCCGAAGAGGTACGCGAGTGGTGTGAAGCCGCCCGTCGGGCCACTATGGTTCGGTGGTCATCGCGGCTGGAGGCTCCACGTGCTGGTTTCGCCACCGTGGAGGCGCTCCAGCCAGTCATCCTTGAGTGGGCAGGGCGGCAGCACGGGACCCTTTCCTTCCGACTGACGCAGGTGCTTTCCGGGCACGGTTGCTTCGAGAAGTACCTGCACTCGGTCGCGAGGAGGGAATTGAGTCCCACCTGCCACCACTGTGACTGCAGTGAGGACTCGGCTCAGCACACGCTGGCGGTGTGCCCTGCTTGGGCGCCGCAACGTCGGGCCCTCACTGCGGTCATCGGAGGAGATCTCTCGCTGCCGGCCGTCATCCGCTCCATGACCGGCGGCGAGAGCAGTTTTACCGCAGTCGCGACCTTCTGCGAGGAAGTCATCTCGCAGAAGGAGGCAGCGGAGAAGGCCCGGGAGGACGACCTTCACTCGGACCCGATCCGCCGCCAGCGAACCGGGCGGCGGAGGTGCGCCTACCAGCGCCTCATGCCGCCCTGAGTGTGGCCGCGGATGGGCGGTACGGGTTTTCCCCCCCATCCGCGTCACAGGCCAGCCGCGAAGGGGCGACGTTACGCGTGTGCCGTACGTCGCCTAATTTGAGAGTTTAACATCAGAAGACGGTGCCCGCTTAAGCGCGGGCAGGCGCTGGGAGGGGTCCGGATGGCGTAAGAAAGCGGTTCCCGGATCTCTCCCGTCTCAGGCGCAGAGTGGCACCCCGTGTGGTTTTAGTCACACATTCCGACACACCGCCCCGCCGCAGACCCCGGTGGGGTGAAGGCCCGAGGGGGTTTGTGTGATCCATAAATTGTTGTTCTAAGTCTGGGTGTACTTTGTGTTCATTTCATGTATGTTTGTAAAGATACCCGTGACACAGGAATGTATATTCCTAATGCGGGAGTTGTCTTAAAAAAAAAAGATAACATTAAAATGAAAAATAAAAATTATAACTAGCACGTTAACTGTCCAGTAATTATTGAGTGTTGATTCAAAACCTACGCAGCAGACAATCTTTATAAATAAAGAACAAAGATAGGATGTTATCTGTAACTAAGAGATTTATTATAAAATTAGTTTGAAATTGTTGATTAATATATTATATTGAAAATAAAAAAGCCTTACCGTTTTCTGTCTTCATCTTTTTAACTTCAATACAACTGTATACATGTTCTATTACTAGCAACTAAAATACCAGCTTTTATTCGCGGCTCTGCCCACTCTCTAAAAAGTAGCCAAATTCGGTCAAATCGGTTGATTGGTTTTACCGTAAACGCGTAATTAGAGAAACGAATAGACTGACAGTAACTTTCGAATACAGCATTATAGTATGGAGTATGTATTTTTTTAGAAACAAAATTAAAATCCAAGTTAAATAGTTAAAGTCAACTTTGGATTGAAGCAAGTACCAACATTTTTCTGAAAAGCTAGATCCAGTGTTACTGGACGTGAATGAATGAACGAATGAATGTAAAGTCAACTATGTTGGTGATAAATGAAAGGACGCGTCCACTTTTAGCCAGCTCAGGAAGTTATTCTCCACCCATTCGGCCACTTTAGGAAGAAACTTTGAGTGATTACAGTTGCAAATTGATTTGAAACTATACAAAGTGGTATTCCCATGTAAGTATATAGTCATAGATAACTTTATATGTATGAAGAATGCTGTTGGAAAATAGGCATCATATTCCGTGACACAATTTCCCTTACGATTGAACTTATAACTGAGAGCGATTTGAAGTCTTTTTTCAAGAATAACATTTACTTACGATATTGTAGATTTGACAAAAAGAAACTTACAGTAATAAATTGTTCCTTGTCTTACTTTATGCAGAGCTAATAAGGTAGAAGGTAGTACAGGAAAAGATGGAAGAGATCTATGCTCTGGATCAACCAGATGAAACTGTAACCTGGTAGAAATCATTGGATAATAACTTACAAATAGTCGATTACTTCCTTTTAACCTACGCGAGGCATGTGTCGAGTTACTAGTCACATCACTAATATTTTATAATAAAACTGGGGGTATCTTCAATTTTTTTCATTATTGCTGCGAGTTTTACTGCCAACTACTAGCCAGTTGCCGTCGCCGCGTCTTTCTATTATATTTTAAATAAATTGTTTAATTGCTTACGTGAATACGTAACCCGAATATATTTGGTTCCCTGGTACGAGTTACCGTTTGGCTTTCTACCGGTACGAGTAATAGCAGACGGCGTTAGCATCTGCAGCCGGAGCGTCAGGAGACGTCACTGTACCGCGTCACCGACGAGGGCCAGTTCCCCTGGTCCCCAAGGAACTGAGCCGCTGGGAGCGCCGGCTGCCACAACAGGCACGTTCTTCCCGTACGCGACCTCAATAGACTAGGCTTAAGACGAACTACCCACGACCCCAAAATGATGGTCTTCTGTACCTATATTAAAACACTAACGAATCGCGTTTTTTTTATTTTACATAACCGAGGTAAAGTTACAAAATATACAATCGTTAGCCCCGTGTCTGACAACCATCAGTCTGCAAACTGAAAGAGATAGTGAGAGATTGTACGAGTGACTAACACCGCCGTGGTATATCTACGTGTCCATGACCGGTATACCAAGAGCTACACGACAAAGAAGAATAAGAAGATTTTACAAATCAACTAGCCTCGCTTCGCGGTGTTACCCGCAGTTAAATAACAATCGCGGGTAACGTCGCGGAGGAAAAGCTAGTCTAAAAAAGTAGCCAAGTTACTCCTTATATCTTCAGCTATTTGTCAGTGAAAGTCCCGTCAAAATCGGCGGTCTGTATTCTCGGAACTCAAAAACAGCATTCTCATAGTTCTAGAATACCTTCTAACATATCTTGTACATTCTCAAACAGGTTTTCTCAAACGAATATAATATTTTTGGCAAAAGTATGTGTCAAAAATACGTAAAACGAAATTTGTTAATATAATTATTGTTTACTCAAACATAGATATGTATGTGTAGAAGATAGTTTCGTAGCGGAAAAGCCGTGTAGCGTGTAGCTCTGTGTTATACCGACTGAGTAGTCACAGTCCCACGGGAAGCAAAATATTCCATTCCCGTGGAATATTTTGTTTACAATTCAAGAAGGGTTTGGTGGATCGATATTTTTAATAAAACTTAGTACCTCCCCAAATATTATATGCAGGTTATAGATGAATTCATTTTTATAACGGAAGAGAGACTGATACACAAACCTGTGTTAACAATCTGCAGCATAAATAACGTAAATTGAAAGTTGAAATATTCATGTAGATATTATAAGGTACTCTGCTAACATCTCAAGCCGGCCAACCTCCTTAAAACATACATTAAATTTTTCAAACTTATAATCGATAGCATTTTAGCAATATGTTTAATAAAGAAATTATTATAAACAAATCTGTTCTGTTCTAATAATGTCTTTACAGTAATAGCGTGCCATCCTCCGTTTCCTTAACCAATTCTGTGGAACTTTCCATTCACAAAGTTTACGAAGTTAATCCTTCGGCACACGGTCTCAAATAAGTAACTTGCTCCAATACTTGGCTAATTAAACAACAAAATAAGTAGCTCGTGTATTAATCAAGTCAGAAAGTCCATTAGTAAATGTTGAGGGACAAAAGAGTTGGGACAATCGATATAATCGCGCCTTGCTCGCAAAATGCTTCAGAGTTTTGTATTGTGACCACAAACTTATTTATGCCGAGATATTTTATGATAAATCAATTGTTATTACCGTTACTGTATTCCCTCCTAATAACACTAAACAAAAGTGCACCTACTTAGATTACGAGTAAATTATGTCTTAGAGATTTTCTGGTAGTGACTCATTTGATAAGCTTTAAAATTTACTTCATATTTATTTAAAAATTAATAAATCTCTTTAATGTAAAATATTAGTAATAAAATTAACTTAAATAAAACAACTTAAACTAAGGATGTACAACTGGCGGCCTTATCGCCCGGAGGCAATCTCTTACGGGCAATGGTGATTTAATAGTTTGTTTTTAAGTTATTTACATATTAAGAGCTTATTTTGGCGGTATGTAAGTAGTTGTGTTGTATAAGAGGAATCAGAAAGTTCAACATTTTACGACGGTACGCTTGAACAGATGAGAACTGATCAAATTGAACGTGAACGTGAAAACAACAGTTTATTTTTAGATAAAACATCACAGAGATTCAAAAACAGTCAATCAGACAGGTAATGATTAAATAAGGAATATACAACAACTATCGAATGTATTATTTTTTTTATTTATCTCACACAACCAACTTGTAAGAAATGGTTACATTGACTGTGACATCTAACTTCTACTATCTAAATGTCGCATTTATTTGAAATTAACTTCCCTGTCCTCAAAATCAGCCAGAAAGCATGGTGCCACTACGCTAATGTCACCTACAAAAGAGCGATGATGGATGAGCCGTATCGCAGATCGTCTCAAAGCGACTATGCTCCTACACCCTTTCTACTATACGTATATGTTTATACGAGAACTAAATTGTTTTCTGTTGTACAAGTTATGATGCATTTTATTTCCATGTTCCATCTGCCTTTTTACTTTTTGGGTAAAGAGTATGTTGTAAATCAAATAAACGTATGACATATTAAAAAAAGCTTGAATAGGTACTTTTCTTTCAGATTTGTATACCATCTTTGATCTTGAAATGTACAGGTGACATTGAAGAACTCTCGCCTCCACCTTCCACGGTGGAGTTTCAGCTTATCAGTGCCTTATGACCCTGATGGCCAGCACTCACTGCGATCTCGCACAAAAGTATTATGACGTTACTGGTCTTGATTGCCTTCATCCACATTGGGGTTCCATAAACGGATTATTCGTGCTTTCATGTTAGGTAGCACTGCGGGACGATTCTCGCGCTGCTCCAACTAACTTGAGAGCCAGATATCGGAAGCGACCTCCCAACGGCACTCGAGTACGAACCCCAGGTACCTCACGGAGGGATAAATCCTATTCCCTCTCCGCGATTCTGAGAGGAGGAACTGATAGAAAGGCAACGCACTTTTGACTCTTGCTCTGCAGACGTCTATCAGTAGCGATAGTAACTTCCTATTTATTTACTGCTCGTTTGTGTTATATATCTCATAAATAATTATAAACCACTTAATTGCGCCATCTCTTTTCTAGATGATGTACTTTTTGGACAATAAATAAGGTTGTCTGGAATAAATCATCGTGAGAAACCACCAATTGTTACGTTTATAACTATGTAACTCATCTTTTGTTACGTCTTTATCTTTTGTCTACAATAAAGGTATTGTGGTATTTATTATGGAAATAAATAATACCGGTTTAAACAGACTGAAAATTAAAATCGATAAACACAATCTGTATACATTTACTTAAATATAGTCGGTTTATCGGGTTAGTCGAAATGTACTGAACTGAACTTAATCTGGCCATAAATCTTTACAGTTAAAATATAGTATATACATAATATATAGTATAGTGTATAGTATAGTAAATAGTATACTATAAACAAAATATTACTTTTGAATTTGGAATCTGTCATTTTTATACGCTTGTTCATTGTTTTCTTATTTCAGCGCCAGTACATTGTAAAATATTTTGTGATATTAAAATGAAGTGGGATGATAAAGAGAACCGGATCGCTGTGATTGCATTGTTTTTGCCTTCATACCTACTTTATGTAGTAGGTAAGGAGCCAAATACAAGTTTTAAAATCCTTCTTGATATTAGTCAAAGTCAGTGGTTTGTGTACCGGGCTATAGATAGGTACAATGAAACCTCCTCTGTTTGTGTCAGAAAAAAAATGACCGTCCACGTAGTGCTATATATATGTATATCGTGTACTTTAAAAGATGACTTAGGACTTGCAGCCTTTAAGAGACACACTTGTCATTTATTAACTATAATGATATGTTAAAACTGGTTAAGCATAAGTTCACAAGATACTTATATTTAAAACTATACGGGGTATACCCGCTTTACCCATTGATGTGTCTGTTTGTACTGAGTATGGTCGGATATAATGAACTTAGAATGCGACGAAAATACACACTTGCTCCGTATGTAGGAAAATTACTGCGTGGTATAAAACATAATCCTGGGTCACCCGAACCTGTGCGTGCCTGACCGGTTCATGTGGAGGCGCCAACGACCGCCTCTATTGGCCGTATCCACGATTTATTTACTCGAGAAAGCACCCCTTACACGAATCATCCATGTAATTAACGAAATTCACAAAGAAATATAATTATTTCGTGCCAATTGAGTGTACTCGCAAATTGTCTTTTAAATTTAATCTGTTACAAGATCTAAAATCAGCAATATTTTGTTTTATATTTTATGTTTAATTTTAGGATAGATTGTTATTTTTATTAAGTTTATCCTTCGTTGTCTTTCTGCAATTGTAAAGCAATAGATGTAATATTAGAAATGTAAGTTAGCCTTTCTATCGCATTAGGTTAACCTGTAATGTGTAAACGTAATGTAATACATAAATAAATAAATAAACAGAGCTAGGCATTACCCGACTTCAATGATGGTTTGGTTGCTGTTAGCTATGAAGTAGTGACTGAGTCATATTTTTGCGAAAAAGGTATCAAAACATCGGCACAAGTGTATGGAGATACCATTCTTGAGAAGGTCGTTAAGCCCCTTAACAACACCGTGTTCAATAACCAAGAATGTTCCTTTCAGACAGACTCGCCGGATCATAAAGCTCGATCCACCCAATCTAGGTTAGAAACTAACGTTCCGGACTTCATCAGAGCTGAAGGCTGGCCGTCATCCAGTCCTGATCTTAATCCACTGGATTATGATTCATGGTCAATTTTGGAGGATAAGGCTTGCTCTAAACGACGTGAAAATTTGGAGTCCTTAATCAATCTATACGATTGGCAGTGAAGAATATTTCTCATAACTGGCCTCAACGTTTAAAGAACTGTATTGCAGCCAATAGAGACCACTTCGAATAATCTTTATATGTCTTTATTCTTTTAGATTGATGTATTAAACCAACACACTGTAATAGTAATAAATGTTACGTACAATAAAATAATGTTGTTTTTCTCTGTTACAATATTTATTGCAAGACTTAGTACATAGTGGGTCTACTAACATACAGATATTCCATAAAAAATCTTTAAAACAATGAAGTTAGAGGCCCGTCGCTTCGAGCCTCTCCCTTCAATACTATAATATTGTTAATCACGCCATCTATCTTCTACAACGCGTACTTTCAAAAGGAGAGAGTGATCTTTTTAACCCAACTGCGAAAGAAGGAGGGTTGTTTTTCGAGTATATGTATATTTCTTTGACACGTCCTAAAGCCTAAACGGCTGAAGTTATGTATAAGCCTTATTGAGTGAGTCTACTCCGCGTGATGGAAAGCATAAGCAGAATACAAGAGTGATGGTCACCATACTAATTAGGAATGCAGCATGTTAGCCTAATGAGATGCTTCTACATCATTGGGCACCGGTCTCGTACTCACCAACAAACACTGCTGTTGCTTGTGTTGTTGTTGCTGCTGTTACGTTAGGTTGGTCTTCTATGAAGGGTAGTACCGCCCCGGCCAAGTCGGCCTATTCGTGCTGAAATCAGCGTGGCTCGACTACCCTATACTTCAATACTATTTATCGAGATACCGATATCTGCTCTATTCTTTGATCTCTAATTTATTGCTTCTACTCTACTGACACTGCTTTAATGTCAAACTAGCCAGCCTGACGTCCACGCTTCAAAGTTTTAAAAGGGCATTAACGTCTTGTCACGGAGGAGATCGTTTTTTGTTTTCGCGAAAGACGGTCCCCATTTCATGTCATCCACATTTTTTATATTTTTTATCATTAATTCCATCACGACGAAGACTTGAAGACTCGAAGACTTAGAATTGAAGACTTGAAATACTTGACATTGGCAGAAATAGCTGATCCGGCTGATTGCCATATCATCAAAAGAAGAAGAAGTCTTGTCACGGAGGTAATATATAGGGTACCCTATATATTACCTTCGTGACAAGACATTTCATTTCATTAACCAAATACGGTTGGAAAAGAAAACAATTATTAATGCTTTAATGAACTTTATTAAGTAGAAATATATAACAGGAATGTCAGTAAGAGATATTTTACAAGACCAGAGCGTTTATTTCGCTAAATTTACTTTTGTACAATATACAAGTACAATATAATATAATAAGATCTATTATTGCAAATATTAAATACTGATTACGATAAATAGTTTAGCAAAATACATATTATAAATGGTAAGTTTATTATGTTTGTGTATATTATCAATAAAGTTTTATATCCATTTCGATAGATGGCGTTGTCGCATATACCTACATTGCAATACTAAGATTGTAATATTCTTCCAGGTGAAATATTTTTTGAATTCATATCGTTCTAAGCAAGTATGTTTTAGTGTGAGTATCTTGAAGACTTTTTAGAAGGTGGTTCATACTTTCCATTGGGAGTGAAGAATTAATAACAAAACAATTGAAGAGGGCATGTGTCAAACTCTAAAATATTAATCACATAAAATTACACTAGAATACAACACAGAAAAATTAACATCCTATTATAAACAAAAAACGACTAATTATTTTAGAAGTTGTTGCTGTAACTTTGAAGGAAAGAGTTTATGGATGACTCCTAATTCAGATCCGAAATTTTATATCCTCAGTTGATATTTTGGTATACAGAAAGCAACAATAAGTATCATTAAGAATTTTAAAAAATAAATAACAATATATTATTTTATTTTACTATACGCCTACATAGATATTTGTTTATAAATTTTGAATAGTTAAATATTAAATTAATTGTAAATTATATTATTTTATAAGAAAAAGGAAGCTCAGAATCACTAAAACATGGACTCGGTCCTTAAAAGTGTAATTTCTAACTATTTGAATGCGTCACTTAATTTGATATCACTTTCACGCCAAATGCGCTTTAATCTTCGCTACCTATTTGAAAAACTGAGCACGGTTAGAGACGAGAGGCCAGAGATGAAAAGCTAGAAGTGGATAGACAGAAGAGTACGGCTAACTTCGTGCTAAGGTCGCACGGTCATAGATGGGAGGCCAGGAGCGAGCGGCTAGAGCGCGTGCGCGAGCTGAGCGCGCTCGGCGGGGGCGAAGTGCAGCACGGCGGCGATGGCGTTGAGCATGTGGCGGCGGCCCGCGCTGTCTCGCGATACCAGGTAAGCCATCACCACGTTCTTCAGGTACTCCAGGTTCGCACCCTCGCGGGACTGGATCCTACGCAACCTGACACAAACAACGATCTTTAAAAATGCCTGAAAAAATATGGCGACAAATTTTTGTCCAGGAGTTCACCATTGTTCTTTGAAATTCAATTATCAAATTAAAATATTTAAATATTTCGGACATTCAACACACAGCGCCGTCTAGTCCAAACTAAGCAGAGCTTGTATTATGGGCACTAGATAACTGATATAAATACTTTTTTTTGTAAATACATACATATTATACATAGAAAGCACCCAAACTTCGAAACAAATATTTGCAGATCATACAAACATTTGGTCCGACGCGGGAATCGAACCCGAGACCTCAAGCAACGCAGTCGCATCCACTACCACTGCGCCACCGAGGCAGTCAAAATAGCAAAAATATCCAAACGACTAAAACTGTTAACGGCCATTTAAATTTCACCCAAATATTTATTTATTTATTTGTTTATCTTTATTGTATATACATAGTACGAAATGGTATAACAGGAACAATCACACAATATGTATAACAATTGGCGGATATATAAATAATTATATTTATATATTTCATTCTAATATACAAACCAAATTACCTGTCAATTTCTTCTTTCAATGTTCTTATAACTTCTTTGAAACGCTCTTTCTCTATCGTAGCTTCACGCTGACAATCTCTGTAACATTAACGCTACCTTTAGTGCCTATAGACATCATTATTACAAAACAAACTAGGTACTTCCCCAATGGATTAAGAGGCACAGAGGAACTGGCAAGGAGTGTTCCAGAAACACAGGTAATTGGCTTGCCACTGTCTTTGAACCTATTTCATTCCTGGACAATCAACGGTATCGAGATGGCCACTATCAAAGCTGGAAAACTTCTTCGACCGCAGGTAGTCTAAATGGGTGGTAACGGAGACTAGACGTCTAAAGGGTTACAAGTACTGTTATGAGAGACTTGGCTCTAAATGCTATTCACCATTACTTCGACGGACGAAGGAGTGGCCCCACAACGTGTTTGTATATTTCCTGATACAAGATCGCTCCCGGCCAACGCCTCGAGGTTCTTTATGTATGTAGTATCCTGCTCCGACACACATAAAGAACCGTTTCCTATACAGCAATGGGATATATTGTCTTCAAAATTAGGTCCCTAGCGATATCACTTTATCATCCCAATTGACTTGAACTTTTTTTGTATGTCAGGTGGGCGCCTCGCTCGTCTCTCAGCCTCTTGCTCGGTAACATGTTTAATGATCTCCGTCCTCCATGAGCGCAAGCCTGAGGGTGACATGAAGCCATCTGTGACCCTGGCAGAAGCAGGCCCGAGGGGGTGAGCGCTCCACATCACTCGCCCCACCTTTTTGGGGACAGTAACGGAAACAACGGGATTTCCACAGCAAGACTCGGCACCGGATCATAAAGCTCGATCCGATCGAAGTTAGACACGAACGTTCCGGACTTCATCAGAACTGAGTCATCTAGTCCTGATTTTAATCCACTGGATTATGATTTAAGGTCAGGTTTGGAGTGTAAGGCTTTATCTAAATACGTTGAAAATTAGCAAGCAGCCCTTAAACAATCCATATGCTATGCTATTCATATGCTGCTATAGATAACTGGCTTCAACGTTTAAAGTACAGTGAGGAGAGGGCCACCTACAAACCGTAGGTGGCCCGACGTACCTCGGGGTTCCAGGGTCTTCCTTTCTAGCCTGGTACCCTGGCTAGGAAGGAAGACCCGTACCAGAGACGGTGTGCGGTCCTACATGCCACCAGGAGTTGGTATTAGAGGGGATTTCCGCACGGGAAAAAGTAAAAAAGGGTGAACGCCTGAAAAATCATAAATTGCCTAAACTTTTGTAATGTACACAATGCCTATGCCGACACAAATCACATGTATAAAAAAGACTGAGAAACCGTTGTGATGGGAAAAAAACACTCATACATTTTGTGTTCACTCTATTTCTATGATGAAATTTCGAATAAATGAAGATTAACACAAATTACTCCTTTGCTTAAATTTAGGATTCAATAAATGAAAGGATCTCCACTTTCTGGAGGACTGGTCGTTCAACGTTAGCGATCTAAGCTATTATTCGATAAGGTCGGAGGTCACGTTAAGCAGACGGTCCCGGTTGTTATCATAGGATAACAGTCGTGAAGCTTAGTTGGAGGCCTTCGGGCGGCTTAAAAACAACCAATGATGACGATGATGCAAGATGACGTAGCCACAAGGTATTCTTGCCAGTCCCCAGCCCGCACTCGGCCAGCGTGGGGACGTATGGCCTTAACCCTCTCCTGAGAGGAGACCCGAGCCCGGCAGTGGCACATTATGGGTCGTTGATGATGATGATGAAACAAATAAATACCTGAACTGTCCCTCCAAGACGTGTTTCTCTTTCCTCAGCTGCGATATGTCGAGGTCCTTCCGAGCCAACTCGTGCGCATAGTGCAACATATGCGGCGGTGCTGTCGCGTCCTGCCTTACACCAAACGTTCATGTAATGTTATAAAATTAGGATTATTATTTTTTAAATATACAAAATGGTTGCCAACGATGCCATGGTGGCGCTCATAGCCCAGTTGCACTCGGTGATTAGAAACAATCATCGAGGGTAAGCAACGATGGCGCGGTCAGTACCTGGATGGGTGACCGCTGGTGGCATGTTACCATGAGCGTCTCCGTGATTCGGAGGTCACGTTAAGCAGTCGGTCCCGGTTGTTATCATACGATTAACAGTCGTGAAGCTTAGTTGGAGGCCTTCGGGCGGCTTAAAAACATCCAACGGCAAGATTTACGTAGCCACAACGTTGTCTTGCCAGTCCCCAACCCGCACTTGGCCAGCGTGGGGACGAATGGCCTTAACCCTCTCCTGAGAGGAGACCCGAGCCTAGCAGTGGGACATTATGGGTTGTTGTTTTTTTTGTTTTTGTGCCAACGACATGTAATGCGTCCATAATTTTCAATTTATGTACCCATACATAAACGGCGTTTAGAGGTTAGTTGAATCAGGCCTTTATTACTATCCTCAGTAGAGCCTGCTGGAAAGAGGTTTTTTATGGGATAGGAGGCAAACGAGCAGATGCATCGCCTGATGGTAGGCGATTACCGCAGCGCACGGACACCCGCAACTCCTGAGGCGTCACAAATGCGTTGCTGACCTTTGGGGATTGGGGTGGGGGATAGGGGAAGGAGAAGCGGTATAAGGTAGGGGTCGGTATCCTCACTCACTCGGTGCACACACAAGCGCTGCTCCACGCCGGTTTTCAGTGTTTTACTCTTATATCTGGACATGACTCAAATATTAGACAGAGCCCGCTTACCACCCGCGGTGGATCGTTGAAGAGATATATACGTACATCTATACAAAAGAGGCAAACAAGCAGACGAATCACTTGATCGTTAGTGACTAACGCTGCCCATGGACAAATACAACTCAAAACTCACAAGCATATTGCCACCGCTTAAGTACCTTCTCCCTCTACTCAAAGGCAAGGGGAGGGGGCCTTTAGGAATCCAGTACATGTCATCCTATTTTAGGCACAATATGGCTCATTATGGAATTAAGTAAATGAATGTAGTGTACCTCTTCACCGATCAAGGATTTTTTTCTATTTTAAAAAGATAAGTTAAGCATTAGAAATAATAATAAACAAATATTTTCGGACATCTAACACAGAACCCCGTCCAGTCCCAAGCTAAGCAGAGCTTATGTTGCGGGTACTAGATAACTTATATAAATACACATATACTTGTTTTTGTAAATACAATACATATTATACGCAGAACACAACCAATCTCCGAAACAAAGAGATCTATTTGCAGAATATACGTTTATTAATTTCGACCCGGGAATCGAATCCAAGACCTCAAGCACAGCAGTTGCCTACGCTACCACTTGCGCCACCGAGGCAGTTAAGAAATATACATCCTGTAGCGCGACACAAAGACCACCCAGACTCAGAACAACAATATGTGAATCACACAAAGTGTTGTACCATGTGGGATTTGAACCCTCGACACTTGGCGCAGTAAAGGGCGGCGTGGCTGTCGTTTAAACCACTAGGCAAAGCGTGCAATGAAATTAATAAACTTCCTTATTCGTGTACCTAATGTGTGTCTAAAGATAAGACTGTTTATGTACTGACCGTGAGCATCCCATCCTTGTAGAGCTGTTCATCAGCGCTGACCTTCCTCTCCCGTTCACTCCTGGCGCGAAGGTAGCTGTCTGTTTCCTCCAGGAGGGCCGCGTACCGAACCCTTTGCGTCTGAACCTGCTGTTCTAGGGCTGCGACACGAGACTTCAGGTCTGACGATACTTCTTTATGGTACATTTGCTCGTTGTTTAGTTTCTGTTGACAGATTTTACGAAAAACTTTAGAACATAGTAATGAACCAACTCAAGGTTGACTGGTTGATGATGTCATGAGGCATTAATTCCGCCTCGTGCTATTATAATGCAGGAAGTATAAATAAAGAATAATAATAATAATTACTCCGTACTAAAAAGGCCGGTAAGGCATTTCTGACGCCTCTGGTGCTGCCATGGGCGGCGGTAATCGCTTACCATCAGGCGACACGACTGCTCGTTTGCCTCCACTACATAAAAAAATGAAATACTATAAAGCACCAGGAACCTTAGGTCATACACTCGGGAAAGTCTTTTTTTAATTTGACATTAGACAAAAAGATTCCCATAAACCCCGAAATCTAATATATAAAATTTTCGTGTCGCGGTGTTTGTAGTTAAACTCCTCCGAAACGGCTTGACCGATTCTCTCTCATGAAATTTTGTGTGTATTCAACTGTTGAGAAACTATCTTTTCCTTGCTCCTATAAACACTATGTTTTATTTGTTTTGCATTCTTAAGTCTAATATTAAATAAAAAACCCAAGATTTTTCTTATTGTGAAATAATTAATATTAACAAAGTCAACTACGTAGTTGTTTGTTAGTTACACCTTTGTTTATTGGTTATTTGGTTCCATGTAACAAGGCGTGGACCTGTCAAGATACCAGGAAGGAACATTATCAAAAAGTGTTCTAAATACTAGAAGAACAAAAACAAACAATCAAATAAAAATCAGATAAAATTTTTAAAAAATAATTACAAACCTCCTCACAAAGCTTCAAAGAATCCAATTTGTCCTGTTTCTCCTCTTCATACATAATTTTATAAGTCTCCACTTTCTCTTTCAACACAGCTATCTCACTCTTGAGATCTCCTACCTCATTCTCTACTTCACTCCCACTATCTCTTAATTTCTGCTTTTTGTACTCGTCGAATTCCATTTTTAAATTTTCATACTCCTCTCTGCATTTCAAATGAATGTTCACATATCCTTCTACTTTAAATACTGTAGTGATATCTATAGGGTTGCCAAGTTTTTCGTTTTCTGCTATTATTTCTTTCTTTAATATGTGTATTTTATCAATCAACGTCTGTAGGTACTCGCTGTCCGCCAACTTCTCGTTGTCCGTTTCACTCTTCTGTTGTGTTTCCGTAGATTCTTCTAGAAAGTTAAAATTGTACACGTAAAAGATGTGTAATGATACAAATGAAATGAAATCGTTACAAAAACATATCATTGTAAAAAAAGGTTACAACAAGCTAAAATTTAAAAAAATAAAAAGCCCCCTACGCATGCACTTTTTGAATTGATACGCCAAAAATGCCTACACAAGTCTCAGATGTGGAACTGTCTATTTTTCACGGGACTGCAGTCTGAAACGGGCGCAATGGCTTATCATTAAGCCCGTTTACATCATCAACTACCCATAATGCTGGGCTGGGCTGGGGTCTCCTCTCAGAAGAGGGTTAGGGCCATATGTCGCCACGATGGCCGAGCGCGGTTTGGGGACTGGCAACACAACGTTGTGGCTTCGTTATCTAGCCGTTGGATGTTTTCGAGCCAACCAAAGACCTCCGACTAAGCTTCACGACTGCTTATTGTGATATCCAAATCGAGACGCTCATGGTAGGTACTTACCCTCGGTGATTTTTTCTAATCACCGAGTGCAACTGGACTATGAGCGCCTCTAAGAAGCCCTTTTACATAAATATATAGAAATTTCCTGTGTATCATATTTTCACATAAACACTTACAAAGGATTTCAAAAAGTAAGAACATTATATTAGGTTCCAGGAGGTCACTATCATTACGAACAAAAGCTTAGAACTTTATTTGTCAGGGTACGGGGCCTTTATTTGTATCTATTATAATTGTATCACTATTTTCTTAACGCGAATGGATTAATACTACATTACTGCGACCTGAATTGCACTTTATTGTTTTGGAGAAAGACTTGCTATTTATTTGTATGATTTTATTCAGTGGAAGTATTTCAGAGATTAATAAAAAAATACCAAATTCATTGTGAGCCTTTATCTTCTCCATGAGTCGTCCGTTGAGTGAGTCTTTCAGCTGCTGTATGAGTTGCTGGTCATGTCTTCTCCTCAGGTCGTACTGTCCAACCGTCTCGGACAACTCCGCTATTTTGCCCTCGAGTAACGCGACTCTTTCCTCCTGTCGAGCGCATATTTTACGCGCTGATTCTTCAGCGCGTTTCGCTTTTATTTGCTCCTAGAAATTAAAGAAAAAATTGTAAAACGGCGTTATTTTTACCAGACTAAAGCGGAGTCAAAAGGAAAGAGAAAATTTTTGAAATTACACACTTTATTAGCTTCACCAGTATGTTTGTTTGTTTGTAACCGGCTCCTTTAGAGCTGATATTGTGCCACTTCAAACGATCAGATTTCATTTAAACATAGCAGACTTATCGAGGACTGGTGACAATACAACAATTAATAAAAAACGTAAAAATACGCTGTGCGCTTTCTGAAAATATTTCGATAACGAAGTCCCACACTTTTTACATTAAAATAATTTCTTTTATTTATCACTCTAACCTTAACTTGAATTATTAAAAAAAAACTTTTGGTTTACTAATGAAGGCATTTTTTAGTTTTTTTTAAACCGTTTTTTTTTTCTTTGATCATATTCTTTAACCATAATCATTTGCAACTTGATTCACAAGTGTGTTGACGATCCTTTGACTATGACATGCGCTTTAACTATTTGTTGGAAGGTTTGAGGTTCTTATCATTCCAATCATCACATGTTTTAAAACGACGGCTACACGAACTGAACCAAATTGGAATGGTACCACGCGGGAAGCACCAGCTTTCCAATAGAAAAACAATCATCAAAATCAGTTCAGTCAGTCGAAAGTTACATACAGGTAACAAAAAAACAGTCGAATTTATAACCTCCCTTCTGAAATATTCTCAAAAAACCGTCGCCATAAAGATGAATGTTTAAAAACTTTGGTACACAGTTACCTCTCTAATGGCGACTGAATGCGACTGTTCTAGTAACGCCAGTTTCTGCTGCAGTCGAACCAGC
Organism: Hyphantria cunea; assembly: GCA_003709505.1. Lineage (NCBI taxonomy): Eukaryota > Metazoa > Arthropoda > Insecta > Lepidoptera > Erebidae > Hyphantria > Hyphantria cunea. The sequence continues at coordinate 909,957 of PKRV01002000.1, forward strand.
AGAGCCGGTGTCTCCGATGTTCGAGCTTCAGCTCTTTGCAATCGACGCTGAGCCGCCTCTAAAGAACTGCTCAAGTCCCGCACTCGTTTCTCCAACTCCGCCTGGGAAGCTGGACAATATATTTTGTTTAACTCGTAATTTATTCATTTCTTAATGAAAAGTGTACAGTGGTGTTAAATTTTTATTTATACATCGGTCTACCTTAACGGTACGCAAAAATTATACAAGAAGAGCAGTTATTTAATTGAACATCATAAATTACATTTCTCAATAAATAGAACATGGGTTATTTTTTTATTTCTAAAAACGAATAATAGTTAGATCGATTTATCGCCCCCGAAACCCCCTGTATACTAACTTTCTATAAAATCGTTAGTCGTGACCGAGATTCAGGTTATATTTACAAGAATTGCTCGTTTTAAGGTATTAGATATCAAATAAAAATGACAATATAACAAATCAAAAAGTTTAAATTATACTTTAAGCTATGAATATGTCATGTTGGTGTCTGAACACCTATACACCTAAAACAATGTAATTTACTCTTAATAGCTACATCTGTACGACCATATATCAGAAAATATAAACAAAACCACAAACAACATCAATAAACTAAGAACAAGTAATCGTGCTCAGAACACAATTATATGATCTACTGCCCACCAAGTACTTCTACTGTGCCCAAGACAGTTACAATACAAATGATCATGATAAGAAGTTTTAACTTATAATAAAGACCTCACCTTGTGCTTCTGTAGAGTTGACAACCTTATCTTCTAACTTTTCTTTAGTTTTTCTTTCACTGTTCAATTTTAAGTGAAGCTCTCTGAAAATTGACATATTTTAATATTTAACTATGAATAAGACAAGGGAATAGTTTACACGAATTTCAAAAATTAAATTCTAGAACGGATATAGTGCAATTTCCAATATTTAGGAATATTTTTCAAAGTGTCGCTGGCAAGCAAGCACACACGTCACCTGAATGTAAGCGACGCCGTCGTTAACAGTAGGAGATTCATGCTTAGGCATATTAAAAAAAAACGATTATTTTTTGTTGCTCATCCCCGAGGTAGGTTGCCGGAGCCTAAACCAGCCCTGCCCCTGATCCTGTGGGGTGACTCGAAGAACAGTAACGCACGTTACGAATCTTAGAGTTGAAGGTATGAAGGAATAGGTATCATGTCCCTCCAATACAAAAAGAAGGATCCTCCGACAAGGCGATCATGCCTGGGGTGCCGCGGCCCAACGAATGATGTTAAGAAGTTGTTGTATATGATTAAACCGGCGCGAAAATTCCTATATCGCGAAACAAGATTAGCAGTTACTCCGGTGTGTTTTCGGTAGATGGCGCTGTGATATATTTTGTTGTGTTGTAAGTACATGGCGCTACGATTTTTTTCGTTGTTTATTGCCAAAGAAGGTTACCGGAGCCATTAACTGTTGATTCTAAAAAGGGAAACGAAGAGCTGCAACACACGTGTTTATCTCAGAACTGTCTACGAGCGGCAGAAATACCATGATGTGAACCGTCTGGTCGTTTGTCCTACATATTAATCCACCTACTAAAGAACCTGATCCTAGTTCCCTGGTCTAATTAATTAGTGGACTCATTCACATCAACAGCGTTAATCAGTCCAATGCTGGCCATAGATCTCTCCGTAGAAAGGTGGTTTTAGCGTACTGCATCATTCTGGCCAGATGGGTTGGTATAGGGTTTATTTCAAGTGTAGGGGTCCGGGTAACGTAAGAAAGCGTTTCCCGGACCCCTCCCGTCTCAGGCACACCGTGAGGTTTTAGTCGGTCCGATTCCGACACACCGCCTCGCCATAAACCACGGTGGGGTGAAGGCCCGAGGGGGTTTCCACACGTTAAAAAAGGGTTTGTTTCAAGTGTGATGTTGCCCTACGTAGCCGGCTTCTTACTCACTTCTTATGACATCCATGGGATTAATAGGGGTGGTGAAACTCCGTATTTTTAATCCGACATGGACTCATTAATAGGGAATATGATTGTTCTTTTTTTAATTTTTAATCTGACAATTTACATCTTTATGTCATAGAAAAAAATATAAATAGGCCTGAAAATAGTCAAACAAATTTTCTAAGTGAAAATTAAAACACTGCCTACATTCGAGTTATTAAAACGCCGCCATTTTGCGCGCGCTTTTGACACGGCCAATGACGTTAATGTCATTTTGTGTTTGTTTACTATTCAGTGTTTCAGTTACTTAATACTTATTAACAATTTTAATTGCTAAAAAAATATTTTTATGACAAACACTACTCACATAGTTTGAATTCGACTCCGATAATTTCGATAACGTGACCATTGACGTCACATTTCGTTTCGACCAATAGTAAGCGTTTTGTAAGTTTGAATTTCCCTCCCTCAATTTCACTTTTAATATTTTCTAGATTTAGTCATTAAACAAAAAATATGCTTTAAGTATTTTTCTTGTAAAGACAATAAAGAATCTAGAAAATAATATTTGAGACAAATAAAATTTTTATGCATATTCCATTCCGTATTGAAAAATAAAAAAAAAAACAAAAAAAATTGAAATGAGTCGAACTTACTTCATCATAGCCGCATGATCAGCCCTTTCCTTCTCTCGTTCTTGTATCTCGTACGCGATTTTGGCTTTCAAATTGTTAACTTCAGCCAAGTGTTGTTGCACCAGGGTCTTCGTTTCTTCTCTTATTGACGCTATTTGATTCTCATACTGTTAATGTGAAAACATTAAAACGTGAAAATTGTTACAGAACCTTTGATAGTGCCATGAGGCGAAATCAGTCAGGATTAAAGTTAATTAAAATAGTGTAAAAAGTACAATTGAGCTTAATTCAAGAATTTATTGTTACATAGCGATATTTAATACATTTTAGAATTAAAGTTACTTATAAAATACTTATTCAACTACTTTATTTAATTATGTTTACACCTGATCGGTTTCGCCTTACGGTATCAACATGGTATTTATTACAGCTTGTTGTCATTAATTAAATTTCGAATGATTGTTATAAACACAGAGCAATAAGATTGTAGTAATCTATCAATATATTAATACCCGAATAAAAACTTTGTACCCTTATTTAACAAAGTTATGTTAACAGAGGAATATGAAGAATGGCACAGTAAAGGCTTATTTGGAGCAAGAGTGCAGGTTATTAAAAGTCTATTACAAATCTTAGCAAGAGCTGAACCAAATTCATATGGGACCATACGGGAAGCACCTGCTTTCAAATAAAAAGTAACCATCGAAATCGGTTACAATTACACATGTGGGTAACAGACATTAAAAAATACATTCGAATTGATAACCTCCACCTTTTTGAACACGATTAAAAATAAAAAAATACTTAAATAAATTATTGTGTAATTTCGACCACTAGTTTAAATATGGAGAATATTCACGATATAGATATACGTGCACACCATTTTGGCTTCCGTGTATATTACATTTGGAAAACTGGAATGTTAATACTGAAAGCCAAATATTTGAGTTCATGCTAGAATACTGTAATGATTAAACACTGGCTTATGTGTAACACACGCAACGCAAACAAGTACGCGTTCAGTTGGAAAATTTGAAACGTTAGATAAATTCAAATGAACAATTTTAAGGAATTGATTGAATCAACTTTCATTCTTTTTGTTTTGTATTCTTAAATAAATTACACAAACGTAATATTTTAATTTATTCTAAATTATATTGAGCACTTAAAAAAATCGGCCGGCTCGACCGGAGTGATACCACGGTCTCACAGAAAATCGTTGTAAAACAGCTTGCGCTGTTTTTAACCAAGTGGAAGATACCGGAGGCCCATACCCTAGCCCCTGCTCCCATCCCACAAAGGCCGGTACCGCACTTGTGACTTCTCTGGTGTTGCAGGTCGCTTACCATCGGGCGGTACGTGCTCCTCAGTGTCCAACACAACAAAAAAAAAAATTAACGCAAACTTTTTTCGATGTGACGACAGATTTTAGCAGTCCACTACGAGACAGAGGTCTCTTCTAAGGAGGATTTGACCTATTATTACTCAACTGGTCATATGGGTTGGATGGGTTTCAAGTTTTTCTGTCTTCTGCAGTCCTGGGCAATTAGTACTTAAGTCTCTTACAATACCCACGGGATGAAGAGATGCTAGCACTTTGTACTTAATCTGCCACCGTAAGGTGACAGATAGCAGGAAACCAGGAATAACTGTTGCCTGATACACCTGACCGACATTTTTATTAACTAAAAAATGACCTTTCTAGCCAGGGTCAAGTGCTTCTCTCGCATTATATATCTTCTATCCTTACTTCCATACTAATAAGATTATAAATTCAAAACTAACTCTGTCTGTAATGCTTTCACAGCTGAATCGCGTCAACGATTTCAATGAAACTTAGTGTGGAGATACTTTGATTCTTGAGGAAGAACATGTGATATTTTTTACCGCAAAAACTAGTTCTTTATAGATACGAATTCTACTCATGAAAACCTCCTTCTCAAAAGACATACCTTATCTCTGGTAAGTTTCTTATCTGCTTGGAAAGCTTCCTCCATTCGTGATTTCTCCTCCGTCAAGGCAGATAGTGACTGCATGAGGGCAGCGACTGAGTCATCCCTTTTTTCATCTATAAAAGTTAAACAAAACTGTTGACTGACTGAAGGTATAGTCATTTAAAAGGTCACCATGTATTTGAGTGTTTTGGATTCAATCCCACATGCGATTGACTTGATTTGTACCTGTTGTATTAATGTTCATGATGTTTAAGACACATTTAAGAAATTAGAAGATCGTTCATCTCCATCTTTGTTTTTAAAAGACAACTCCCGCATTTGGAATATACACCCTGTGTCGCGGAGACACAAGCTACACCCAGATTCAGAACAACAATTAGCGGATCACACTAAGTGTTATCCTATTTGTGACTAAATCCACAACACTTGGCGCAGTAGAAAGCGGCGTGGCGACGCTTAAAGCAATAGGCCTACCTTACGGTCAAACTCGACTCGACTCGACTACACGGTTGGCCTATTGGTTTCAGTGGTCGCCACACCACTTCCTACAGCGCCAAGTGTTGTGGGTTCAAATCCTACATGGGACAACACTTTGTGTGATCCATAAATTGTTGTTCTAAGTCTGGGTGTACTTGACACAGGAATGTATATTCCTAACTCGAGAGTTGTCTTTTAAAAAAAAAAAAAAAATAAACTTTGTATATAACGTTCAATTATAAATTACCTCCAGTGTCTTCAACACTTTCTGTCTTGTTCAAGGCTTTGAGGCTAATTTCCAACGCCTCCTTCTCTTTGATAAGACCTTTGTACGCTGTGACTACATCTGTAACATGAATGACAAAATATTATTCGTATGTGAAGTTTAGTATGCCAAATTAATTTTGAAACAGATATATCTGAGAGATAGATAGAATGTCGAAGACAAGAATACCAATACTATTCCGAGGTGCGACGACAGCGTCTTTCCCCATTTCGGGGCTGTTAGCGATTAAAAATTTGGTCTTTTTTATGTATGAACCTGCCAAAGTTACACTTATCTGCCTCATGGTAAGCATGAACAGAATCAAATCATCACCGTACTCATTGCTAAAACAATCAATGCAGCATATTGAACCACACTGTGGCGGTCTATTGGGGCTCCGGTCTCGGACTTACCAACGAAACCCGACAGCATGAATACTGTCATTTTACATTGATCTTCTGTATGAGAGTAGTCCGCCCCGATCGATACCGCACGTTTAAGGGTACTGCTTCTTGAGCTCTCAACAGTTTTCATTCCTATTAAATTAATTATCGAACCTACTCACACACTATGAAGAAATGTAGAATAGAATAGAATAAACTTTATTGTACACCAGTTAAAACAGTTTACAGTCAGGAGCATAACAAATTAACGACCATGTACAAATGTAATTAGACTGTTAACTAGTTCTATGAGCAAAAATATATGTAAAATATTATTGAATATTTATTTTATTTCTTTAGTAGGTCTCCAACATCAGATGTTCAACATTATCTATCTATGATTCAATACACGAAGCAAAAGCAATGTTATGCAAACGGAGGAGTGAAGAAAATTAAAAAAATATATATGAAATGCATAAAATTTTTTTTAACATATTATCAATCACAGCATGATCGGTGTTACATGTCATTTAAATCACTGTATTGTTTGTTTGGTGATAAGATACTGATAGTTTCAGGTTTATCACCCATAATCATTACAATCGTGTTTTTTAATGGCATACTTTTAAGTCAATAACATTTTTTTCTAGATTGCATCAGGTCTGTAACTTTTACTTAGAGTTAGTAAGTAATGATGATAAAATTTAACAAATACTATCAATTACCTTATCTAAATAATATAAGTGATACTCTCAAGTTAAGTACTCAAACTTCTTTAGATACAAATAAATAAAATAGAAGTTTCTGTTTGTCATTTCAAATTAACAGCTTTTTACTAAATGCCTATTAAAGTACATACAGTACCTTGTGGTACCTATTAATACATTTTTTTATGTTGTTTGTCTATCGGTCTGTTTGTTCCAGCTAATCTCTGGAACGGCTGTACTGATATTGACAGAATTTTCACTCGCAGATGGCTGATAATTTCAGGGCTATGGTTACTTTTTAACTGACTTAAAAAAAGGAAAAGGTTATCAATTCAACTGTATTTTTTTATGTTTGTCACCTCATAACTTTCGACTGGAGGGACCGATTCTCATTGTATTCTTTTTGATTCTTTTTTATTAGAAAGCATCAAAAAGAATACAATTGATCTAGTTCGAGACATTTTATTTTTTATTAAATATTAATTAATTTTTACTAGCTTCGCCCAGAGTGATATAGCGGCCTAACTAAAACCGGTGTGAAGCAGCTCCTGTGCTGTGTTCCACCGAGTAAGTGAACATACTGGAGGAAACGAGCAAAACCTTCCCCATCCTCCTCCCAATCCCCCGAAGACCGGTAACGCACTTGTGATGCCTCTGGTGTTGCTAGTGTCCATGGGCGACAATAATCGTTTACCATCAGGCAATACGTCTGCTCCTTTCTGTTTTTTCCCCCAATTCCATAAAAAAAAAGTTGTAGTTGAAGTAGAAAAGTTTCCGTTGTTATTTCTGAACATCATAAAAGAGTTTTTCAAAGTTAGTATGTATGGCAAAAATAAGTAATATCATTTAATTAAATTCCTCTGTCTTCTTTAGATAACAAACCAACGACACTTTTATATATCCAAATAGTAGTAAGTAGGTTTTTATATTGTCAAGTTTTATAGTGTATCTATTATTTTTTATCAAAATTAATACATATTTCTGTGAAATACTAAGGGTCACTTACTTAAGAAGAATTATTATCTTAAGAAGAATCGGGAGTACATAATAATTGGTAGATTATTATCAGATTACAGTAGTCATACAAACTATAACAGCTGGAACAATGAAAAAGCTGCTAAATCAATTGAAAAAGCTGCTAAACTTCAGGAAACGAAGGTTTAAGAAACTGTACACATTTCTTACCTCTTAGTCGTCCTTCATATCGCTTAATTTGATCCGCTTGCTTAGTAATTGTTGATATAAGTTCCTGTTTCGACAAGGATTCCATTATTCATATAATTTCGTAGCACTTGATTTAACAATTTATGCCTTTGCTCGCTGTTGGTTCCGATTTCTTAAGATGGAAAAGCCACTTCGTTATATGCTTTACATAATATCTATGGAATCCTAAAGATAAACATTTTGAATATTACTAGGATCTACAAATTGTTATTATTTTCTTTTAATTGACGTAACACGACAATGTTAAATTGACAAGTCAAATTGAAAAGATTGCAATTGACATTAGTTCTACTATCACAGATTAAAAACGCATTTTCTTTTGATGTTACATATTACTTCTTTAAAACTTGTTAATTACTATGCTGGTTCCTATACAAAATAAACTGACAAATTGAGTGTTACCTAAGTTGCATGTACTATGACGCACTTTTTGGATAATCAATTGGAATAATTGGTATCGACATATCGAGTGAAGTCCAGTTTCATGGCTATTTGGATGGTAAAGCTAAACTAACTTCGAAGAAGCTTGGCGTTCTCAACAGATTGAGACGGTGTTGCACTCTGGCCCACCGCCAGCTTTATAAGGCGCAGGTTTGGCCTCATATGGAATACTGTTCTTATTACTGCCTAGTACCAGCTTCTTCCTCTAGACCGTGTCCAACGGAGAGCAACTCGAATCATTGACTGCCAAGATGTTTCAAATCGGCTAGACTCTAGCGCTGCGAAGTGATGTGGTCCCGCAATGCTTTCTATTGCTTTTACTAAGGAAAGTGCTCTGAGGAATTACTTGAACTGATTTCTGCTGCCTCTTACCGCCATCGTCCAAAGCGACAGAAGTTTCAACTCCATCATTTAAATGGTTGGCAGTACACAACTGTGCGCTTTTCCAGAACTTTCTGCCTCGCTCCACAAAACTGTGGAATGAACTGTCCCTGTTCCCGGATCAAAACGACCTTCTATCTTTCAGGCAAAGAACACATTATTTTTAAAAGGCCGGCATTGCAATAGTTACGCCTCTGGTGATGTGGGTGTCCATGGACGGCCGCGATAATTTACCATCGAGCAGTATGTCTGCTCGTTTGCCGCTTATCACATAAAAATTTTGGAATAACAGAGTTCAAACAAGTAGCAGAATCATTTTCTCAAAAGGTGAAGACATCTCTACGGGAATGTCTTATTCCACTACTACAATTGAAAGAACACGATTCAGTATACCCAGATATAAAAACGTGGTTAAGATGACATGCGATTAAAGATAAAATAAAGGGGTTTTGTACGTTCAGTGTAGGTACATAGAAAGTTAACGCTATGGGCGACTCTTTTATGGAAGACATTTAATTTAAAACCGTTTTTCTGAAGACCCTCTAAAGTTACTTTGAAAATGGCTTTTTTGTATCTAAAGAATTTATATAAAAAAATTCTATAGAAATAAATAGAGTTGGAGTGTCTGTTTGTAATATTAAAATAACCGCATCTTTAACAATTTTGGTTTGTCTGTTTCTTTCGGCTAATCTCTGAAACGACTGGACCGATTTTGACGGGACTCTTTCACCGGCAGATAACTATTGGTGTAAGGAGTAACTTAGTCTAAACTACATCACTTCACATACTTTTTTAGACAAGCTTCGCTCAGCGGCGTTACTCGCATCAACAACAATTATAGCGAGGAACACCGCGGGCCTCAGCTAGTCTATTATAAAAACCAGATTGCCCCCCCTGGCCCAAAACCTGGTTACGCCCATGTCTATGTACATAGTATAATCACAGTAAGAGTACTTAATAACATAATGTTACGTAAATACCCACGCTTACTGACATATGCAACTTAGCAATTACGCAGTATGTGCCAATTGCGTGATTTTTGTTATGTTTCTTTATTTAACATCTAGTCTTGCTCTCAGCATATGTGAAGTAAGTTTACTTAGCCACTACTACACTACTACACCTACACACATATAATTGTTATTAGGTACTGTATAAATATTATGCGCAACTTAACTGCTTTTAGTTTTAACTCGTAACTTAAAAAAATTAACCCAATTTAATAATTTTTTTTGTAATTCACATTAATTGCTTAAAATATTTTTTTGTTTTACATAATGTATTTATTACATTCTTGTCAGCTTAATTTATTTTTAAATAATGTTACATATAATAAAGTCTATTTAAAAAAATTTTAATTACAATTACTGAAAATATTAAGCAGACTGGCCTTCAAAATCATATTCAGGTGGCCCTCAATTTATTTTGAGTACTAAATGTTTGTTTCATCGTAATTTAAAAAAAGGTACCTATCTCATGGAAGACATAAAATGATTTCTGTTTATAAAACACATTAAATACTGTATTAGAATATATACAATACTTATTTTCGATTTTTTGATATGAATTTGTTGCTAAAGTAATTAAATCCAACTAATTTAATCCGAGCTGGGTGCCAATTAAAATGAGCCTGTGATTTAAGCACCGCATAAAATTAAATAACAATTATTTGTATTCTTTGTTTCATTTACTCATTGCTCATTAGGCAAAGTTCAACATAAGATGAAGGCAGCATTTGTAAAACATGGCGACTAGGTGTATTATGTTGAAAGTATTACTATTTCCTTGAAACACCTAACATTATGTCTACAAGAAACTACAGAAAAATGTAGTAAGCAAGCAACACACATACTGCATCCATAAGTAGTAATGTATGTAAGTAGTAAGTAGTTATGTATGTATGTAAAACTAAGTGAAGTCGTAACATAAACAGATTTTTTATATTTCAATTAAAAAATATTAGATAAAGAGCAATAATCTAATACCAATTTAATTTTAATTTTACCTTTCAGCCTATATGTCTTTATTAATCTTTGCTTAATAAATTGTAGGCACCCAAAAATAACATTTCAACTATGACCGCGTTTTTCTCAAGTTTCAAGTTTTATTTGGCATTTGAATGACACAAAGTGAAAGGTAAGGAAATATTTATTCGCAAAAAGGCGGTTTATCGGAATTTAAAATTAAATTTGGAACAAAAGACACAGGATAAGGAATGTGTATCAATTACAATACTTCATACTTGTAATTAAATATAATAAATAGCAGGTACAACCTGATGTAAACATTTTTCTTTAATTCGAAAAAACTCTATATATTAAAAGTTTATAGTTCTTTACTGAGTTTAAAAATTGCGCGGCAGTTTTCCAGATCAATGTGTACGGAGGAGATACTATATACTAGAGGGAGATTCTCGAGTTACCACATCAACACGGTGTAATTCTATGAGACATTTATTTAATTGCGGTCCATTGTGATACAAAAGATTTTATTTAATAATCGTAAAAGCCTTTAACTCCCATTTAAGTGTCATCTTAGCCAAAAGACATCTATTTGACTGCCTCGGTGGCCCAGCGGTAGCGTACGCGACTGCTGTTCCTGAGGTCTCGGGTTCGATTCCCGGGTCGGATCAAATGTTTGTGTGATCTGCAAATATTTGTTTCGGAGTTTGGGTGTTTTCTCTATGTATGATATGTATGTATTTACAAAAAAAAACGTATATAAGTATTATATCAGTTGTCTAGTACCCATAGTACAAGCTCTGCTTAGTTTGGGACTAGATGGCGTTGTGTGTTAGATGTCGGAAATATTTATTTATTTAAATATATCTGGACAGAGGCCTCACCCAGGGCAAATCCTTACATAGTTTATAATGAAGTCACTCCCATTGTCTGTTCGCATAGATCTTTAAAAGTATTCAACAGATTTTAATGCAGTTTTTTAGCAATTTAATAGATAGAGTGATTCAAGAGGAAGGTTTTTACTTGCAAAACATGGTTGAGGAAATCCGAGAATTTCCTGGAACATTAGAGGCGTCACAAGTGCGTAGCCGGCCTTTGGGGGATGTGTTGGAGTATGGGCTTCCGGTATCCTCACTCACTCTCATGGTACCCCGGTCGAGCCGGCACATCCATGCCGAAGCGTGGCTCTCCTACGGTAATTTTAGATTTCGTTTTTTTTTACTTACAATTCATAATTACCTGCCTATGAACAGAAAATTGAAAGACCATCGATCATGTAAAAAAAAGTCAATAAGAATAAGTTGTTTTTAAAACTTTTAGCAAAACCACATTAAAAATTGAAAAAAAAATAAACATCTTTGGTAAATAAATGCTCTATGTTACATTGTCTACATTCGCATTGTGTGTAGGTATGACCAAGACCACACTACACCGTACTTAGATTCTGCTCATGTTGTCCATCAGGGAGGTTCACTTTGCCAGTCTCATTTATTACGTTATATAAAAATGAAGATATCCAAATAACAATGATTCTGCTGGCTGAGACAATACTTTTGTTTTAGCAGCGTTTAAATTATATAACTGGATATAGCCTTTCACTGTATTTTTGTGTTCGTGTATATCAGATACACGATTACAGATTTATTATTAACGTAACTCTACAAATGACGCACTGTGTTTCCCCCTTAGTAAGTTTAATGACCTCTTATTAATTATTTTAATATGTACTCGTATTAAATTACCTAAAAAAAACAAAACCTCGGTCAGTTGAGATAGCTCTTTGTTCCTACGAAATAGCTTATTATTTAGTTAGTAAATAGCTAAGTATTTATATCGAAACAAAATATAATCCTCTAATATACTGTTAATACCGAACTGAAAGAAGTAACATTAAAATTTCTGCATCGTCATCTCATTAACTAAAGCACCTATGGCGGATCGATGTGTTTAAATTGTAGGTTAGAAAGATGTCTCCAAATATTTATATTGAAAAAGAAATATAGTTTAGAAATACAATAAAAATACTGGATTGTAAACATCATCGACGATTAATAATTTATATAATACCGCCTAACATACACAATATGAAATGGCGAATAGTTTTATTGCCATAAAAATTAATGCAGGCGACGGGCTCCTTATACATGGTCGAACTCCTCGTGCAAGGTCATTGACCGTAGATTTAAAAATGGGGTGCACACCCCCTGTTCTAATTAATGTATGTCCATGTTGCTATAAACACACGTCACATCTAAATGTGTTCTATCAATTTTTTTTTTCGGTCTTCATACTATTTCGAAATTTTATTTCTTGTTGAAGATTCAGACAACAATAATTCTTTATATTTCTATGATGGCGTATAAGGTATTCTGATCATTTAGTTTCCTGGTACTTTAAAGAACATTCCGTATTTAGGTTACTTTATTCTTCATGCTTTATAAAGTATTCAAGGAGTTTCGACGAGGTTTCTTTTTTTTTCTCGTAATTGGACTTCACTCAAAGAGGGCATAGACAATTTATTAATTTACACCATTGATATGGGTTTTCTCAGGGCATCGATTATCTCTTTTGTCTAACGACAAAACTCAGTTCCCATTTCTTGTTTAAAAAAAACAGGTGAATATAAATAAGGATACCTCGGCGTGTCCGAGTTGAATAAATCTTTCATATCTAATTCATAATTAATAGACCTACCTCCTGCCCACGATTAGAGATTCATGTAATACTTACCTACATACCAATTCACAGAAACTACATTTCTATAAAGTTGTAAACTTTTTTTTACTCAGCAATTAAGTCTTAATAATAAAACAACAGATTTCTAATTTAGAGAGGATGTACATTCATGTAAAAAAAATAGAATTTGATTTTATCTAATATGTAGGTTTTGAGTTTCTATTTACGAAAAATATAAACAGTATGAATCAGAAATGGATGTGCGGATAGTTGAGTGGCTATAACGGAATGAAATAAAACATTATTTTATATGTATTATTGCTAAGGTCAATATTTAATTTCTATCAATATCCCCTACGTCAGATTACATTCGTTGACATTATTTCAAAAATTAAATGTAAGTAAGCCAAACACATTTTCATACATTATCGGCGATTTGTACTCTGTCTTATAACTCTAGCTACATTCTAGGCCAAAACCCTACAATACCCAAACCTGCCCAAATAAATACAAACAAAAAGAAAAACTAAACCAAACATTAAACATGGGATAAATAAATTCTTAAAAGAAAAATGTTAGTATTTTTAAAATAACAACGGAAACTATTCTAAATAAATAAAATACCACAAGTTATAACACAAAATACTAAAGCTGAGATAAACGAATAAGGTGGACAGGTGTGTACCGGTATCTCTTCGGTGGAGAAGCAAGCGTATTTGTTTTTAAACGACAGGGACGACACAACATAGATTATAAGTTAATATTGTATAAAGGATTCATGCTTACTTTATGCGCGATGTTTTGCGACCTCATTGAAGTCGCGGAGGCCTGCTAGCTTTTAAAAAAGTTTGACGGGTTTCATTGCCATTTTATTCATTCAATTAAATTAGAAGCTTGAAACTTCTAATTCCTATTCCCAGCTACACACAATCGCGCACAGTAACAGCACATCCACAATAATAGAATTAATATTCAGAGGTATATTACCTTTGACTAGTTTCATACACACCATTTAGTATTTCTTGTGTATTGTGTGCTCTATATGGGTATATTACTTATATTTAACCAAACACCACACCAACATAATTTTAAACAAAAATCCTAAACTACATTTTAAATTATAGAACACAGTTTTCTTTAAATACTTATTTATACTTAAAGATTTAAATGTTGCGCAAAATTATAAGTGACTAGTTTCGCGTATTTAAGTACTTTAAATAAATAATTACTCTTAATGAAACATTTATCCTTATCATACAAATTAAAGAAAATACTTATTCAAAATGCATCAATACAAGCCCATCTATTATTTTCGTGAATATCTGCTTGTTTACCATTTTAATTATGATATGCATTTGACTATTAATAATTTAACTATTACAGAGAGTTCTATAATTGAATATCTGAAATAATACAAACAGTTATTTAAGGTATCGTTACTGAGTAAATTTACCCAACTAATTTTGAACTTACACTACATTTAATATATTAATATAAACATCGAAATGAAATCTATAATTGCTATTACGATTATGACAATAAATTATGTTTACAATGAATTTTAAATTACTTAAATTTAATAATAAATAGTGATGATTATATAATCAAATTAGAGAGACAATATCATGATGTGAAAGTCAAATGTCATGGATTTAATTTGTGCAAGTGTATAATATAAACATGACAAGAAATTATTGCAGTATCGCATAACCTGGCTCCAATACTTACACGAATATTCCAATTGTTATTCTCAATTTGACTTTCACTGTTTAATATACAAACACTATAATTATGTGCCAAACGTGATACATTGAGGTATCCGATTCATAATAAAATGTTGATCAATAACTAATTATGTGTACTGTCATGGTCTTTAAATCATTTTGATACGAGATTAACATTGTCTGATTAATGGAGAATTTATTCGATAATGGAACAATATAAATACAATAAAATAATAATTATGATCCTAATTATTAATTGTTCTATAAAATGTAACCACCTTATTTTATGACTTTGTGCACAATTCAAGCTCCAGAATTATATTATTTATTAGACATTATTATAATAATGGGGCCATCCTTATTTTATTAACATGAATGGAAGTTATAGTTTTAGTCATATTTTCACTTACAAACACCATTTTATAAATCAGTCAATGTATTTCTGACCTCTTTGGTAATAATTATACAATGAATATTTTGTTTACACTATTTTAATTATTGCAATAAAATAATAGCTGTTGTAAGCAATAATAATTGCACTGTTTTTTTTTTTAATATACATATTCTAATAAAATTTTTTTTTTTACTTACAGTAAAAATTTTAGTATTGCACTGTCAATTGTTTAACATATATTATTGCATGGATCATTGTTACAATAGAATCTTGTTGGCATCATTATCCTACTAATACCAGAAGGTAAGCTATCTTAAAAAAAATCCTGTGTAAACAGACATAAATACAAAATTTGAAATTAGAAACAAGTCCGTAACCCATGTCATTGTTCTCTAAATTTGATTCAAAACATAGCAATACATTTATACTTCATTACGCTCCTTACACTTATTTTACGACCAGAATATTTTATATATGAAAACTTACATGACTTGCTCCTAATTTAAATATCTTAGGACATTTTAAGGTATTTCACTAGACATGTATTTTATGGACTTGATAAATTAAAATTAGGTCAATTTTGTAGAACACTCAGTATATGTCAGTCCTTTAGAAATTTTCTAGATATTATTGTGATGTTAATATTTGTACTTATAATGTATGAACATTGTTACAAACTGACATTGTGTCATGATTTGAACCACATTTATTTTATATTTTCTCAGTACTGTAAGTCAAACTTCAAACCATGACAAAAGTAATGATCAACATTTTTGCATTTAGCTACAATTTATTGACTAGATTTGGATCATTTAAGATTTACTCTTGTTCGTTTTGAAGCTGACCTGGAGTACCTGGCCGTTCAGTGAGTATCCGTTCAAAGATTGGATGGCAACAACAGCCTCATCGTAATTGGTCATGGTAACAAAACCATATCCCTTGCACTTGTTAGTTGTGGGATCTCTTATTATTTTAACACTCTGGACGGCACCAAATGGGCCAAAGAGCTGCCAGAGTACACTCTCTTCTGTGTCAGCTCCTATGTTGTAAACAAAAATGCACCATCCAGAGCCGCCAATGGCATTACCTTGTATAAGCGGATCGGCTAAAGGTGAAAATCGTTGGAGACCCTTGTTGATAGCGAGCAGTGCTTTTCCAGCTGGACCAACGAAGCGACGAGCAGCCGCAGGAGCTAAATATGCAGCTAACGGAGCAAGAGCTTTGTTCTGATTACTCGGGTTATTAGCACATTTAACTGTGATAGGCCCAGTGCCACCTGGTGGTACAGTACCGTTTAACTCACGTATCGCGTTCTCAGCCTCGTGTCGCTGGTCATAGCGAATGAACGCCACTCCTCTCGACGGACCTTGGATCGATTGTTCCTCGGCGCCGACTTGGAGAAGATGTCCAACATTCACGTTTTCATGAAGAATTCGCGAGCTGATGATGGTGCCGAATGGGCTGAAGAGCTTCTCCAATTCTTGCTGAGTCATGTGCTTCGGCAGACCAGACACGTATAAATTGGCACCCTTTATGGCATCCGAGCTCGGGCGGGCGTAAGACACTTTAATGATTTTATTCTGGAGTCTCAGGCCGTTGAGAGTATTTACAGCTTTTTCAGCGTCTTCCGGCTTGTGATAGTTAACAAACGCGTATCCCAAGCTCTGACCATTGAGAATGTGGTCCGGGAATACTGTTACTTTGTCTCTAATAAGCTTGCAACTTTCTACTTCGCCGACACTCGAAAATAATGACCGAATCTCCTCCTGTGTCATCGTTTGCGGTAAGTAGTTGATTATAAGATTGGTCTTCGACTCATTATTACAGGGTTGGACCTTGCTTCCATTTTGCGTGGGCTGGTTCACGTTAATGCCGTCGAGTGGATTGGCCATCATTTTGCCTATTTCTATGTTTACACCAAATTAGGAGAAATGTCACAGAAAATGTGACTCTCTAATGGAATTATAAAACTAGTGAGTCAAAACATAGATCCACGTTCTTAGTCAGTTATAACAACACTACCTTCGCGTTGGTTGAAATCATATGCAAGGGAAGAAAATCAATAAGATGCTGTTCACTTTTGTACTTATCCTGTTTTCGGTGGTTCAACGCCGAGTCCGCTGAATCAAAATATAATCAGAAACACAAATTAACGTTAGTTTATTAGATCGTACGGAGAATATGAAAGAAAAGTGAAAAGGAAATCAACCAAAAATCTATGCGACTCGCGACCTATTCTCGTAAATTCATTTCTTTCACTTCACTTTCTTTTTTAAAAGGTTGCCATGTTATAAATCTATACTCCACTTCTTAGTTTCTTGTTACAATATTATTCGTCACAGTTAAATGCACCTATTTCCAATAGTAAACTTACAAGATTCTTATAATATATGTTTTAAAATTTATATGCATCTGTGTGTTTAATTGTAAAGGTTTTAAAAAGATAATCAGAATTTAAAAAAATAATATTTCAGTCTGCTGAACTACTATACAATTGGATGGGAAGAATGATAATTGGTTTGGGAAAATCCTTATTAATAAGTAGTTTAGTTCTTAAGTGTCAATATAAGGACTAAATGTGATTTTTAATAATGAATTTAACTGTTAAATATGATGAAATATCTATATATCTAACTAATACATTAAACGAGCAGTTCTTATATATTCATATGCCTATTCTGAATTTCGGAAACAGCTCTAACGATTTTCATAAAATTTAGTATGAAAGGGCTATCGGAGGCGAGAAATCTTTCTAACTGGGATCATTTTTAGAAAATTTACCAAAAAAATACCTAGCTCAGCTCAATCATCCAAATACTAACTTTAAAACGTTTGCATTAGCGTTGTTATTAGTGAAAAAATGACTTATATATTAATTTTGACTTATTTTAGATTTCAGACCCAACTATATTTTTGTTTTATTTTACTATTGTTAGATATCTCAAGTACTAGGATGAGCAGAAAGCGGTTTTGCTTCTTCATAACTGTAATTATGATACACTTAAGTACAAACATAGATTTTAAATATTTACCCCATTAACTGGGTAATATTTTATATAATACTACCCTAAAACAGGTACACCAACATCACGGTTACAAAACGTAGCCAATACAAAAGCCAATAAAAATAGCGTTTATAGAAATAGCTAAGTGTATCGATGAAAATTATTCTATTTTCACCTTATTTTGGAGACTTACTTATTTGTTGATAATATGCATATCAAAAATCTATGAAATAATAATTTTCTTACAAAATACTCACTTTTAAACTAGCTTATTTTCAACAAATAGTACAGTTGCGCCATCTATTATCATTCATTGTAAACGTGAAAGCGATAAAACTGCGCATGCGTGAAATGCTAAGTTGGCCGTACTTGGCACTGACGAAATAAATTGAGTTATGAAAACTCAAGACTACTTACTAGGGCCGAAATTCTAATTGGGCAAAGACCGTCTAGTTAAGATAAAACTGAGGGCTAGTGGAGTGGTAGGTTATTGATGGAGAAAACTGGAAAATAAAATAATTGTATTTTAAACTTACTTAATAAATAGATATTTGCTATAAAAATATATCAAAAATTTCAACCTCGATGTTGAGTCTATCTTTTTTTGCATATCCTCAATATTATACTTACAGTTTTTAACATTGAAATAAAATTAAAACAAATTCTATTTTTTTATGATATATGACAAGTAATGCATTTTGCATTGCATTTCTTATCATAATATTTTTTTCGAAAGACACTCGAATAAACCATTCACTCATAATCCTATTAATATTATAGACGCGAAAATTTGTATGGATGGATGTTTGTTACTCTTTCACGTAAAAACTAGTTAACGGAATTGGATGAAACTTTACAGTAATATAGCTGATGATACACCAGGCTACTATTTGCCGATAACCGAAATATACGCGGGCCGAACCGCGGGTATAAACTAGTTATTAATGAAGTGGTGAACAGGCGTCAGACTGATCTTCTGATGGTTACTGATTACCGTTGTCCGGAACCTACTACCGCCCAAGAGACGTGCAACTTTCGTTCCTTGAACAAGAACAAAAACACTTTAAAAAATGTAGATATTAACGATTTCAATTAAATATTATTTTCTTGACTGATAGGTAGACTGGTAACGTAGATCCTAAAGAGTTCTGTACAGTCCTTTTAGGATAAAAATTTCAACTTCCTTATGAATTATAATTATCATAGATAGATGGCGTTGAGCCTTCCAACTTGGATCATATTTTTAAATCGAAGACAAAAGGGGCAGTCTATGTATTTTTTCTATGTTCTACCGTAGCCCCTTATCTAAAATATGACTAAACAGGCCAAGTGCGAGTCGAATTCCGGTTCTGTACAAACATTTAGATATATTATATAATGTAACTAAAAGTTTATGCTTATTCTCAATCTGTTTCTTCTTTATCTGTACTGTGAGACATTGCTTAATGCTTCGTACCAAATTTCAAGATTCTGAGTTCACGGGAAATACCCTAAACTGTAGGTTGATTCCCTTGCAAGTGTCGAGAATTTGCAGCATAAACGACTGTATCTTTTGATTGCGTTGGCTTACAAGTTTGATTTTTTTACAGCTCCAAGGAACAGTAGACCTAAGTATTTGATACGAATTTCAACTTGATACCTTCACGCCTTCCTGAGTAAAGGGGTCTTGCCAGACAGACGGACAACAAAGTGATTCTATAAGGGTTCCGCCTTTTCCTTTTGAGGTACGGAACCCTATAAATGACCTGGATGATATATCTATACAAATAAATAAAGTTGGAGTATCTGTTTGTAATGTTAAAAAAACCTCTATTTATTAAACGCATATGTATATACACGGTACATATACCAAAATAACACTTTTTAACATTTTTATCCGTCGGTCTGTCTGTTTGTTCCGACTAATCTCTGGAACAGCATATCTGTAATTTATTTAATTCAATTAATTATTTAAGCATAGCTTCAATTTTGACGGTACTTTCACTGGCAGATAGCTGATGTAATAAGGAGTAACTTAGGCTATTTTTTCAGACTAGCTTTGCTCCGCGATGTTACCCGTGGTTGGCAACCTACAACAATACCCGTGGGTAACACCGCGGGGCTCGGCACTATTGTACACCATACCTTACAAACAAAATGCAAGCACGGTACCGTACGGTACCAGCAGGCTCAACAGCTGTCTTAAATTACGTTAAATTTTGATACTTGAATACATTTACTGTCAGTTGGTGATTGTGGTTAATTGTTTATTGAGTATTCAAAACGCGATGATGTATCATACATGGATGCGTTTGGACAATGGAAACAAACTGATTCATCGAGTTACGTGTTTGTGCGTGTGTGCCTTTAGTGATAGGACTAGCGATTTGTAAAGAGTCAGGGGCCATATAATAAACTGAAACTGCGAGTTCTTCAGAACAACTTTTATGTCGCATAAAAAATCCGAGGAACAAATTATCATCTTGAGAATTTAAGGACTGATACGATTCTCTAACTTAACTTAAATACGCTTAAATCATTACCTAAAATAAATACATTAATGAATTTTGAATATGAATAAATAAGTTTAATAGCTTGCGTCTAGAGAATGTTCATTAATAAATTAGAACAGCATGATTTAAAAATGATGTGCTTGGGAAACATTGAGACAAGATACCAAAGTAGAACCTGAACTATAGATATATATCGCCCCATAAAGTTAAATAGGTCTCGTATAATCTAGAAGATTTGAGATTCGGAGGACGGCACCATCTAGTATCCAGTAGTACACCACTATTTAGATTGTGATTGGTGTTTCGATGTTTTCGGCGCTAGATGCTGCTAGACTATTGCTTCTAGGAGATTCTATTTGTTCCAGAACGATACTGGAGATCATTCCAAATATTTCGATAGCCCTATAAAAGTGGAGCATGTTGGCCGCAAGGAGAGTATCGAAGCGATTTTCAGGTGCGACTGACGAGTGATTTATTGAATTAATGTTGTTGAATTGTTGACATTTATAAACATTGTGTTATTTTGATAATCAACCGACTACTTTTATTTAGTTAAAACCCGGCTCGTAACAATTTGGTGTCAGAAGTGGGATTAAATTATACCAATACTAGCAAAGGAAGACACGGAAGTGATCCGAACTAGGAGTCAGCGTCAGCAAAAGGCTGACCAGAGGCGATTTGGAGGTACAACGGAAGGTCATTAGCCAGCGATAGAAGCCACGCCGTCCACATCATCAACAACTCTTTATATCACGTGCCTAATGGTGGTGCTCCAGGAGCAGGCTCGCCGTCAGGAGGAGCAGGCCCGATATCAGTAGGAGCAGGTCCGCCATCAGTAGGAGCAGGTCCGCCGCCAGGAGGAGCAGGCCTGCCGCCAAGAGGATCAGATGGTCTTTTAAAAGGCGTGCATGAGACCTTCGGCAAAGAACTCAAGGGATCAGGTTCTTCAACTCGAGAACCGTATCACTGACGACGAAATTCAGATTGCCGACATGAAGAAGGCATTAGGGAACTTCAAAACCCATTTGAGATAGAAGTCACAGCGGTAGGTCCATCGGGTTAATGTAGAAGTTTATGAAAAGAATAAATGGTTACTGTACACTTTTACTTTTTATTAAACAAAACACACAATAATAACTTTATGAATAAAATCCGAGGTAACCTATACCGAGCTATATTTGCCCTTCATCTTTATCTTTATTAAAAATAAAATAATTTACCTCGTAGATAAAAACTTATTTACGACGTAATTACATAAACACCTGAATCAAAGATCATTCAAAACAAATCTAACCCTACGATAACCCATTACTATATCCAAAAATAGTAAAGATAACCGTTTATATGTTGTACCAAATAAGGCCCGGTTCTTAGTGTATTCGGTGCGTATGTACCGAAGTACTGCGAAACGGCGGTTTAGCATACATAACTTCCTATTTGGACTTTGGATATTTACGTCACACTACACTTGTTGGCGTTCTTTGAACTCGTGTCTGAGAAATCTAATTGAGCGGATAAGCAAAGTCCTTTACTGTGATAGGTAATTAAAAACCAATCGTAAATAACAGTCCAAAGACACATTTTGGCCTAATTCGGTTCACATTGGAGTCAAGTGCGTGTGTACTAAGTACGCAATTTGAACTTTGGATTATGATATTTTCTATTCAAACGTTATTCTACGAATTATTGTCCCCAGGATCTAATTTATTTTGTCCTAAGTGCGTTGCGTACCGTACACGTGTAATAAGTTTCAGAGAACTCTGATGTTACAAGAATATTATGGTTAATCTGTTAAACACATCGCTCTACTTGCCTAGAAATGTGCCTCATCATCTTTATCATCTTCCTAGCCTTTATTAATTCCCAAGATTTTATTAGTTCAACCGGTTTTACCTGAATATCAGTTTTTACACGGAGCGACTGGCATCGGACCTCCATAACCTTGAAAGTGAACTGAATTCGAAGGTTTAACTAGTAGTCAGTATATTTGAGGAAACTGACTTCCCAATAACGATTGCCATATATGTTCATGACAAACAGGATCAACGGCTTAACGTGCTCTTCGTGGCACGGGCGAGAAACACCACCATACAATAATTTCTTGTAAGAAAAATCCAGCAGCAGTCCAAGCGAAGCTTACGCTAACCACCAGACCAAAGAGGCATGCGCCTAGAAATGTGCCTAATGTGCCGAATTAATTATGAGAATTATATGGCTAGGTTTAAGTAACTCTTTTTCATGTTACTATTTTACTGAATAAACGTTTAATGTGTTTTGTTTTTAGAGAGACGAAAATATATCAACTATTATAATTTGTTTCTGGTATTTTTTAACCTGCAGTTGATTAAAACCCCTTTCTAAGACGAGACCTCGAGAAAGAATCTCCTGCAGTGGGCTGTTAAAGGTTCTTGATGATTGAATAATAAGACAAAAAAACAACTAAGGTATAATGCAAATACTACTGGAAAGTTTATTTTTAATTTCAGATATTTGACTGCCTCGGTGGCGTAGTGGTAGCATATGCGACTGCTATGCTTGAGGTCTCGGGTTCGATTCCCGGGTCGGAACAAATTTTTGTATGATCTGCAAATATTTTTTTCGAAGTTTGGGTGTTTTCTGTCTATAATATGTATGTATTTACAAAAAAAAAGTGTATATGTATTTATATTAGTTGTCTATACCCATAACACAAGTGATGTTTAGCTTGGGACTAGATAGCGTTGTGTGTAAGATGTCCTAAATATTTATTTATATTTTAATAAACGCCATGTATCTTTACTTTTCTTCGGGTGTTTTGTATGTCTAAATAAAAATACATGACTTGGTACGTTTTTAATAAATGTTGTTTAAGGGAACACTTTGTATTAAATAAACCATAAAGCTACCATTACCATATTCACCCGTCTGAAGATTCATTTACCCAAGGACAATTTCATTATCACTCTCCTGACTTACATGGCATTCGTCTCGAGGTCAAAATATCCTTGAATATGAACAGTAACTTTCTACAAGGTGCAAGTTACCTTGTAGAAAGTTACATGTCGGATCTCTGGTATCTTGTTCACATTTCACGATGATCGTGTACTTATCGATTTTCATTCAAGTATTATTCCCGAGTTCTTTAAGTAATCTTACACATGTAGTAGTAAAATCATTAAACAGTCATCTCCATCATCAGTCAGTCCACTGCTGGACATAGGTTCGAACCTCGGCTTCTCGTATCCAGCTCCTACCAGTCGTCTTAGGCAAATCATCACTCCACCTGGCCGGTTCTACGGTAAATGCTTGCTAACCATGTGGGCTATATCGATGACCGTAGTTCATTGTCGGGTCAACTCGTTTCTGATACGATCTACGAGATAGAGAGAGAAAGATAAGTGATCATTAAACAGGTTTACACCAAATTCATTGGGATGAATGAGATATTAAATGCCTAAAGTATGACCTGGGTGACCGGTTTTTTTAAACTAAACTTTCTAAAAATGAATCCTAGCTAGATCACTGTATGTAATGTTTTTTAATAAGTCATCCTGCAAGCTATGATTCCCAGGACCGTGAATACAAACCGTAAGAGAAAATTGTTCCGAAGTTTTTAATCCTCGCGTATATAAAACGTGCCAAAAAATACTACTTAGAACTTTCTTGTGTAAACGGACAATAAAGCTCAAAGTATCTGTTTACTGTTTGAACATAAAAAATGCTATAGTATAAGAACTGCTGTATTTTCACGAAGACAAATACTAACCGAGTCTTGTAAAAGTAAATGCAAACTTGGAAAAATATTAAAACTGTTATGTAAATCGAGTCTAGTATTCATCTAAATCAATGCTGTCAAATATGAAATGATTCTATCAAAATTGTTTGATAGATTCGACGATAAGCGCTTCTAAAGAAACAAACGTTGAAACCAATACGATTTAGCTCAACCTCAACAATCAAAGAAACTCAACAAAAAACAATTATTTTAATTCATTCATTCTGGAAATAAATTAACTTTTAGTTATTTATATTTACACCTCCTGGTGGCATGTCGGACTCGAACCAACCAAAACCGCACGCCATCGCGGGTACTAGGATCAGGGGAACCAGGTACACCCTAGGAAGGAAAACCCTGGAACCCTGACGTATCTCGGGCCACCTACTAACACGCGCACCCCCCACCAGAGCCTGCTTCTGCTAGGGCCACAGATGGTCTCATCTGTCACCCCCAGGCTTGCGCTTATGGAGGACGGAGATCGTTATGTGATCTCCGGCGCCCGAGTCGTCTGCGGTACCTGGCCCGTTCCTGGGCCTGGCGGACCAAGAGAGTTCTAAACCTCTCCCGGTCCCGCTCCGCCGCCTCCTTGGCAAACGTAACTAGCTCGCAGAAAGAAACAGCGGAGTTCCACGCGCTCTCACTCCGCAACATGGCCGCAATCATGTTACCGAGCGAGAGAACCCCCACCCCAATGGCCGCCACGAGATTACGCCTCTGCTCCTCCCACGCCGGACATTCTGTCTACGGTCTGGCCATCGCAATGGTGGTATTCAGGCGTTAGCTCCTTGTGGATCAGACACAGGTGATCTCTGTTTTTATTTACACCTGTATTGCATCTTTATTGGAGTATAAAAAATCTCAAGGCCTGCGAACCGATTCGACTGTACAAATTTCAGTTAACTACCGCCGAAGGAGTTTCAATGAAAGGATAAATAAACTAATTTAATTTTAAGAAAAAACAGTAAACTCAAACTAGAAACTAAGTAGCCTAGTGTTTAGCTAGATTCTAACGCGAGAGGTACACGAGAAGAATATTTTAATTATGCCATAAATCACGTTGCACGTTGTACTGACGGTGCATCACGAGGCTGACCACGACTCGAGATAGCGCTGACGATAATTTTAATATCTGGGTCATATGTAAGTGCATTACAAAATAATTACTCTACGTATTCACTCTTCATGACTTGTATCTCCTCTCCTCATGTATATATGTTAGTTATCGCGCCTAAAGGTAACGGATGTTTTTCCTCAAAAATCTAATCCATTTCAAATTTTATTAAAATTTATGCAGTGGTTTGGCCGTGAAAGTGTAACAGCGAGACATATAGACAGACAGAGCTACTTACGAATTTATTATATGAACCTGGATTTAGAGTTAAATCTCTAGACCAGCTCTAGACTAGAGTCTAGTTAACATTGTTACACTGCCTGCCTCGGTGGGGTAGTGGTAGCGTATGCAGCTATTGTGCTTAATATCTCGCGTTCTATTCTCGGATCGGTTCAAAAGTTTGTATGATCTACAAAATGTCTGTTTCAAACTTGGTGTGTTTTTTATGTCATAATAAAATATTATTATCAGTACCTATCATACGAACGCTGATTCAATAGGATATACTATAAATATATAAGGTTTGTATTTGACGTTGATAAATTGCCATCAGTGAGGTTTTTGAGCTATTTTTATCTGAGTACGAGGCGGGCAGAGACGGCACGGCGTCGGGCATCACTTTTGCGTTCTCCATATTCAATGTACGATTATGTATGTCATAGGTAGTTTATCTTATCGACCTTGACTTTAAACTGATCAGCCTCTAAACGCGATTACTTATGCCCGTGCGACAAGAAAGTGCCATATCTTTATTTACAGGTTGCTACATAAAACTTGGCCGTATTTAAAAGTCTTATAGTAATAATAATAAAAGAAATAAATAAGTATTTTCGGACATTTAACACACACAACGCCATCTAGTCCCAAACTAAGTATAAGCTTGTATTATGGGTACTTGACCACTTATATAATTATAGTTTTATATTTATAGACATACATACATATTATACATAGAAAACAACCAAACTCCAAAACAAATATTTGCAGATCATACAAACATTTGGCCCAACTCGAAATTCGAATCCGACCCTTCAGGTCAGCAGTCGCATACGTCAATCGCTAGAGCACGAAGCAGTATAACAAAAAACAAAGCAATTTTTGATATAAACAGTTTTAAATCTAAGTTTACAAGATTTTTGGAAGTTTCAACGTTCAAGGGAGTAGAGCCACGCTGATTTCAACACGAAAGGTCTGGCTCGACCGGGGCGTTACTAGCTTCGCACGCAAGATCAACGTAAAATGAGAACGTTCGTGCTGTAGTGTTTCTTTGGTGAGTACGAGACCGGAAGCCCACTGATGCAGAAGCACTTGTCTGCATTCGCAATGAGTATGGTGACCACCACTCTTTTAATCTGCTTATATTTTACATCAGGCAGAGTAGAGCCATTAAACTGTGGTAGAGCCACGCTTCGGCATGAATGGGTCGGCTCGACCGGAGTGATACCACGGCGTCACAGAAAACCGGTGTGAAACAGCGCTTACGCTGTGTTTCATCGAGTGAGTGAGGATACCGGAGGCACATACCCCAATCCTCCCCCTCCCCATCCCCCAAAGGCCGGCAACGCACTTGTGACACATCTGGTGTTACGGGTGGCCATGGGCAGCGGTAATCGCTTACCATAAGGCGATATGTCTGCTCGTGTGCCCTTTACACCATAAAAAAGGCCCTTACATATAAAAAAAAAACTTTGAAGCAATTCGTCACTTTAATCATTGTACATATCACCTATTTAAACATTGGTTCAACACATCTTACGGAGTTTGTAGTCGGTTTTTCTTCTTAAAAATTACATTTTGGAACCATTAATGTTACGTAATAATCATTTTCACGGGAATTAATGAGATCTAAATGATCTCATTAATTACGTACCTCTGATTTGCCTGACGTTTCGACCAAGTTGCACTGGTGTTAATTTTCGTGAAAAGAATTATTAATTATATATATATTAATATCATAAAACGCGAAACTTTAAAAGTTAGTAATAATGTAACGTTTCGAAAGTGCCTTAAAAGGTCTACTTGAAATAAAAGCTATTGTTTTTCTTTTAAATGTATAAAAAATTGTTTGTTAGTGTGTAATCTATACTTTTAATAAAAACTTGAAGAGTTTGTTTGATTAATTCAACGCGAAAATCATTTCAAAATTTTACAAACTCCTGGTGCTATTTGAAAAATCTTTCATTGCTAGATAGCCCTTTTAAAGAGGCAGGCTATAGGCTATATATCATCACGCTAAGACCAACAGGAGTGGAGTACCAATGGAGAATGTTACAAAAAACGGATTGAAATTATTTGCTAGGCAATAGTAGACGTAAACGAGGTTATGTGGTTTAGCTGGTTTCAAATAAACAGCCTTTTACTAAATGCATATTTATGAAATTATATACGATATTTACTCACAGCAAACTTAATTTTCAAAGTTCTTGTTTGTTACAGCTTATCTTTGGAACGGACCGACTTTGATGGCAGATAGCTGATGATAAAAGGAGTGACCTAGACTCCTTTTTTCAAACTTCCTCGCGAGCGAAGTTCCCCGGGCTGTTGTTCTATAATCACAACAAAGACAAGAATTCCACGCGTGAAAAAAAATAGCCACAGCGGTCAACACCGCGGGACTCAGATGGTAAAAACATAATAGGTTTAGTCGATTGTCTGAATAATCGATTTAGAATTTCCTACAAGAAAAAAATAGCACGCTTCACTCGTCAAGGTAATCCAGTTTTATGTCTTTGTTGTGCCCTAAGAAATACCTATATAATTGTAATTGTGGTATTACGTTCATGGAATACGTACTGTGTTGCAATAATGACTATTATGTGTCATTCGGAATGGCTAACGACTTCTTGCTAAGCTTGCCCCTTATCACTCGTATTAAGTCACTAGCAACGGAACTTGCGCGACTGTTGTGATTATGACTGATGAGGTCTCGGGTTCGATGCCCGGTTCGGACCAAATGTTTGTATGATCTGCAAATATTTGTTACGGAGTTTGGGTGTTTTCTATGTATAATATGTATATGCATATTAACAAAAAATGCGTATTCTATCGGTCAATTTAGTTTTCATGGTACAAGCTCTGCTTAGTTTGAAGCTAGACGGCGTTATACGTCCGATGTCAGAATATATTTATTATTATTATTAAAACTCTCATAACTTTCCCCCGTTTTGTAATTGATAAAACAATACGCTGCGACCAAAAGGAACAGGTCCTTTTGGTCGCAGCGTAATGTTTTAGAGGCTTTTCTCAATAAATTGATCCATCACTAAAATAATATGTACACACTTTAGTTCAAACTGCTTTGCAGTGCCGCCGCGCCGGGAAGATTTAAATTAGACTGTGCCGCGTCCGAGCTGGCCCGAGGCCGAATTGGTATTTTTTTATGGAATATGGGGCAAACGCTGGGCTTTCGGTGTCCTCACTCTCTCGGTGAGACACATCGCGGACGCTGTTTTGCACCGGTCTTCTGTGAGGTATCAGTCCCGTCGAACCGGCCCATTCGTTCCGAAGCGTGGCTCTCCCACGATATGTATGTATGAATATATGAAGACGGGCGCGGACGAGCCGTGGCTCTCGTACTGTATAATATAAACTGCTTCAGACAACAGGTACCTATGTAATGTTCCAAATACGTGCCCCGTCCGGGCCAAGTACACGGCACGCTCCGGGTCGGTTTAATATAATTCGGTCTGTATCCTATAGTGTGTACCACCTCAGAATATGTGTTGGAATTTCAGTAAACACACTCATTCGGGAAGTTTGTTTTGTAATGACACAATTATTTAACGTCACATGTATGTGACGTATAAACTGCTAAGTGGATCGGTGGATCTCAGTACATTTCAAGTGCATGCGAACTGACGTGTGTGAGAAAAAAAACATTGAATATTTTGGAAACATCAAATTGTTTTAGTAATAAGAATATCAACATCGCGTCTATCAGTGGCTCTGTTTGTAAATACAGATGAAAGGCAAATGAAACGATATCTCTGAAAAATATTTATTTATTTTTTATTAATTTGTATCAATCAATCCTATATCCCTATGTTCACATTCTTAGTATAACAGTAGATAATCTAACGCGTCTAACTTTTTTAACCGACTTCAAAATGAGGAGAAATCAATTCGACTGTATTTTTCATGTTCGTTGTGTATATATTGTGTATATATATGTGTGTCATATTCGTATTCGCCCATAACGTTGACGAATTTGCTATGTACACAGAGCAAAAAAGCCCATTTATTCTATCTCTGTATCTAGTCGATGTTAGCCACGGTTTTAGCGTCTGAGAATGCTAAATGAACTTTCAATTGTGACAGTAGAATAAAATATTGCCAGTAAAAGTTATTTTTCTTTACATTTATCGACCAAAGATGATATTAGGAATGTAAACAAAATACAGAAGTGGTAGGGCAGCTGCCCACCTCCGCCCTATACATAACAGGACAGGATCTTTCTCACAGAAAAGCGTTATAACGAAATTTTTTTCGGTCTTCACCAAGTGAGTAAAGATATCGAAGAGTCCCCGTCCACACAATTCACCTCTTCTCTTTCCAATGGTTTCGTCTGAAAACAATTGAGATCTTGAAAAAAAGCTCAAAAGGTGTCCATTGTTACGTACACAGATTAATCTGTGCTTATATATTATGATGGTTCCTCAGATTATCATGCTAAATCGAATCGTCACTCAGACGAAAAGCTAGTCTCTGATAAAACAAAATATGTGTTAAGAAAAACCCTTGCAATAATTTAGTAGTAGATACGCGATATAAACAAAACGCTGTGTTGTGTAACCGGACCGAGCGACGTCAACGGCCGACCACGTTCTGAGTTCACGTGTACTTAAAACGTACTCACATTTTACCGGTAACCGGCAAGCCAAGGAAACCATTTCTCTAAAGTTTTTTAAATATTTTTTTTTAATTTTAAAGGTGGGAGAGTAAGCTTTCAGCACAGTTACTCAGTTAGTACCAATTTAAGTCAATTCTTTAACATTAGTTTTCTTCTGTTTGGTTTCAACATAAAGTCAACAACTCTTAATAGTTTATGGGCCCCCTAAGGGACATTAGCCTCTTCTTCGAAAGGAGATTTTGGCCTACGCAGGCCAGACAGGTCGGTATAGAGTTTGTTCATGTAGTCGCCTCTTAAGACACCAATGGCATGACTAATAGTAGCGACACTCCATATTCTAAATCCCTCACCTTAAGGATAACATGTCCTCCAATACTTTCCTAGTACAAAAAATAGCTTTCCAATTCAATAATTCCTAGCAGGCGACTCATCGAGCTTAGCGTCAGTGCAAAAACCTGCAAATCAAAAGGCACTCAGGCCCAGAATCAAGTAAAGGGGGATTTGGACTTCACTAACTTAATTAGTCAATACCGGTTTTCTGAGAGAACATGATATCACTTCAGTTGTGCCAGCCTATACATGTAGAAGCACAGACGCGAAGCTGAGTCTGTATAAATTAACCCTTATCTTTAAACCATCTTTTTAACATTTACTATTCCCCATCGGACCATTGAATTCGAATGTTGAACCAGTTTTCATCATATTTGAGGCCACTGACTTTTCAGGAACGATTGATAGACGTTCATGATAACCGGCACCGATGGCTTAACGCGGTCCCCGAAGCGCGGGTGACAAACACCACCAAACTTCCATACTCCGGTGTTATTAAGAATTTCTTATTAAAGAAAACCAAACAACGGTTTTTGAGCTGACCTGGGAATCGTACTCGAGATCTCTCGATCAACAGTCGCATACGCTAACCGCTACACCAACGAGATAGTCTACTCAAATCTTAAAACAAAAATATTTGCTATGTATATGAAGACAGACAAAGAAACGTACTACCTATTAGAGACAAAATATACTCAGGAAAATAAATATATGAAATGATTAGTTTAACTGTGTCAATGACTAACTGTGATATCCTGCGTTTAAATGCAAAACTATCTGTGTTAATTCACGCCACGTCGAGTGCGATTTGAGTGCATATGCACTGAGCTACTGAGCTGGTTTTTTATTTAACTAGAGGTTGTTTTTTTATCGTTTTAATTGTTTTATTTTATTGCTTTAACAAATTTATTTTTAACTGTCCTTGCTCTTTGTTGCAGTTGTAGCCGATCGTATATATTATTTGTAACAGACTGCTTTAGATACGGTTGTAAGCCTCCTGTAAATAACTTGGATTTGAATAAGGCTTGTGCATAGTATATCTAATATTGAGCAAATTAGTGGCATTTATTGTTATGCGGATGATACCACTGGCGACGCCTTTTACGCCGGCCGCATCAAAATTTCTCGGGAAAACGTCATTGAGAGTCGAAACAATCTTGTGTCTGAAGTTGAGACCTCTTTGATAAAGATTGGGGTAGACTTAATTTAGTCCAATTTAACCCTACAAAGTCACAAGTTTGCTTTCACCGCTCACCCCAATACCAGCTCCTCCCGCTGGACCGCATTCAACGGAGAGCAACTCGAATCGTCGATTTCCAAGAACTTTCAATTCGGCTGTTGAAAAAAAGTTGAAGTGAATTGAAAGCGCTGCGTAGAGACGGGGCTTCACTGTGCATCTTCTATCGCATTTACCACGAGTGCTCCGATTCCGCTCCGCCATCGTCTTTCGCGACAGAAATTTCATCCCCATCATCTAGATGGTTGGCAGTCCACAACTGTGGGCTTTTCAACTTTCTGCCTCGCACAACAAAACTGTGGAATGAACTGTCGCCTGCGGTATTCCCGGACCAATACGACTTTCAAACCTTTAAGAAAAGAGCGTACTCCTACTTAAAAGGCCGTCAACGCACTCGCAACGCTTCTGGTGTTGCGCGTGTCCATGGGCTGCGGTAATCGCTTAGCATCAGCGGTACGTATTCCATAAAAAATATTTTTTAGTAAATCATCCAAAAGACGGCGCCAGGAAGATTTTTTCGATTGTTTTTAAAATATAATTATTTTCACAATAATTATTATATCATGAAACGCGAAAGTTTAAAAATGTTTGTATATTTCTTTGGCACTCTTTGTAGCCTAAACGGCTTTTTAGATTTGAAATTGGAAGGTATCTTTAGAGTCAATAAAGATATTATAATTGTAAGTGATACTGGGTTTAAAAAACAGAGAAAAATCAATTCTTTGTCCATCAAATGTTTTCAAACATTTACACTACACAAATACATTCACAATCTATCTAGTACGGTACCAAAATAAATGGTTCGATAAATGTCTTACAAAGCCATATTTATAGCACGAAATATTTTTAATAATTAAAAAGCAATTTAGCTAAATGAGTTTTAAAATATAGTTAGGTTTGGAAAGTAAACAATAATTAAACATTTACAATTCTAATGCGCTTGTTTTTTAACTTTGATAATAATAAATCTCAATTAATAATAATATATTGATACTTATCATACATAAAAATATTAAAATAATTATAAATAACAGGAAATGATACCTTGATACATAACTTCAATACGTTCGAATTATTCTACTATAAAATTATGTAAAAAAGAAATAATACAGTAATTGTTTAACCGAAACAAGACTTTTTTTTCATGTTTGTCACCCCAAAATTTTCGACTGGGTGACCCGATTTGGATGATTCTTTTAATTTTAAAGCTGGTGCTTCCCGTGGTTCCATTTTAATTTGATCAAGTTATTGAATTCGGTTTTTTTAAATTAAAAGTTATACTGAATTTGCACTTTCCGGCTGTTGACGCAGAGAAGGTGAAAATCTCTCTGGTCTTTTGACCTACCTATATAGTTAAGAAAGACGGTATTGCACAATGTGCTCGCGCCATGTTGAAACGACCAGCTTACGAACAGATTGACGCTCCTCGTGACCAGAAGGCCGGCCTTTTTCTAGCACAGAGAATTAGCATTGCAATTCAACGTGGCAATGTTGCCAGCCTTTCTGGGAGCCAGTGGGCGATAATGCGAATGAATTTTTGACGCTTGTATCTATATTGTTCTTTCTTTTTTTATTTTGTGGCTATACCTATACCACAACTGGTGACCCTGAACTACGGTGTAATGTAGTGTACCGAAGAAACATCGAACTACGGAGCAACGAAGAAAACTAAGAAACTACCAATCCTAAATCGCGCAATAGAAGTTCTCGCGCCGATTAACATATATACAACTTCCCAACATCAACCGTTGGGCAGTGGCCCGCCAGGCATGATCACCTCGCCTGGTCGGAGGATCCTCCCTTTGTGTTGGAGGGACATGACACCCGTTCCTCCACAATTTTATTATTTCTAGTATTTTAATTTAATTTCATTAATCTTATTGTAATATGTTATTGTACAATTCTCTCTAATGATTTTCATCGTGTACCTATGCTTAAATCTTTCGACTCTTACGAGTCTCAGAAGCACACTGACCAAAGAAATCTTTTGTCACGGGTCATTCACCACTCCATAGTTGTTGGTGAACATGCACCATCAGGTGACACAGTATAGAGTGAATGAACGAATGAACTAACGTGCTAAGTAGAAAATAGAATCATTAAAATAAATGATACAGTCAAGAAATGACAAAAAATCGCTTGTCAGTTTGTAACATGCAGTGTTATAATTAGTAGTCAGAAATATATGTACGTTGTTTATCTAGGTGTACGCTAATGCTAAGTATTGTATGAACGTATATAAATTTGTGACATTTAGAGACTCAAATTACTGATACATTAATATTGTAATCTCTATAATATATCTTTAACTCAACTTCTAATAAAACAGCGCTACGGAGCATGTCTTTCACATACCGTTACAGCCTGCGCTGGAGCATAAAACCCGGACAATTGTGTGCAACAAAGCCTGCGACGCGATTGGTGCATTTTGAGTGCAGGCGCACTCCATCGGACGATTACCTTTGTACTGTGTGTGATGTAGGCAGACCACTCATTGTCATATACACACATACATACATACATTATATGCACATTTACTGTTAAGTTTAACGCGAATATAAACGGATGAGTTCTTTGTTATTATATTCCTGGATA
Source organism: Hyphantria cunea (assembly GCA_003709505.1). Classification (NCBI taxonomy): domain Eukaryota; kingdom Metazoa; phylum Arthropoda; class Insecta; order Lepidoptera; family Erebidae; genus Hyphantria; species Hyphantria cunea. Next base: position 944,479 of record PKRV01002000.1, read on the forward strand.
GTTACTCTTCACCTCTTCACTAAGGTTCAAATCATTGTGAAATTTCGTACGGGAAAAATTGATTTTAATAGTTAAGAAAAATATACCCTAGGAAATGAATAGAAAGCCTTACTTAACAATATCAATAAGCCAGTGAGATTTGTTTAAAACTGATGCATACTCGATTTTTGGTTTATCGTTTGAAGTGTTATGCTGTGATTTATTGCGTCATATATCGGTATTAAACCAATTGAAATCTTAGGACCATAGAACACTGGCATCTATTAGCATCGACAAACGGCAACTAGTCGCTTTTTAGAAGCTAAATACGGTGACCGAAATAGCGATGCAGCATTAGCGATTTTATATCGATCGAGAGATCGAACGTAGGGAGTCGCTAAAACGCGATGCAATATCGATGCAGTTGCAAAATCGGCAATCGCCGATGCTAAAAGTAGCTTGTGTGCTGTGGCCCTTATATGTGGATCAATTACAAAGGGCTCAGATATAACCTAATACGGAAGTACGTATTGTCTGTCAAAAAAAATTAATCGCGTTACAATCAAGGCGTTTAAGTGCACTATTTTGGCCTTATAACGGTTATTATTAAGAACACAAAGAACAATTCAAATTGGAACGGCAATCTGATGCAGGTCATGCGCTAATGACACATTACTTTGTGTGGTTCATTGCAACAAACGAATATGATTATGTATCAGCTAATATTTGCCTTATCACAAAATATTGTTATTTCACATTATAGCTCCTAAACATTTTAATGGTAGATAGAAATATGTTTTTATTTAAATAGACTAAAAAAATCGACCAAGTGCGAGTCGGACTCAGCAGGCGGGAAGGGTTCCGCACAATTAGCTATACATTTCAAGCCTCTACCTGTTGCCGTTTTATTGTATGGAAGCATCTTAAATACTTATTTTATTCTATTTTTAAATATTTGTGGTTATAACGACAACAAAAACACACCATCTCTGAAAATTTCAACTGTCTAACTATGACGGTTCGTAAGATACAGCCTGGTGACAGACGGACGGACGGACAAAATCTTAGTAATAAATATTTTCTGACATTTTAACACACAACGCCATCTAGTCCAAACTCACCAGAAACCCAAACAAACAGAAAACCGGTGTGAATGAGCGCTTGAGCTGTGTTTTATCAAGTGAGTTAGGATACCGGAGGCCCATACCCCAATCCCTACCCCTATCCCCCTCCACATCACCCAAAGGCCGGCAACGCACTTGTGACACCTCTGGTGTTACGGGTGTCCATGGGCGGCGGTAATCGTTAACCATCAGGCGATACTTCTGTTCGTTTGCCCCTTATACCATAAAAAAAAACTAAGCAGAGTTTGTACTTTGGGTACTAGACAACTGATCTTAACACATATATGCTTTTTTATTGTTTTTTCTTGTTTTTTAGTATACAAAAGGGACAAAAGGAAAACCCATCGACGTGCACTACTAGAATAAGATCGTGCACACGTAAAGCCATTAAACACAAAAACAATTTCAAGGCTGTTGCCTAAAATGTGCGATATCATCAGACCCTAGTTAGTATTTCCCACACTTATCTACACGCATTAACCAGTAATGTGTATCTTCAATAGTATTAGGCCAGATTGGGGGTAAGTTCGCGCATAGTATACTTAGTGCAACAAATCAAAACAAACGAAATCGAAGTGTAGTCGACTGGCGCTCCAATCGTTTGCTCGGAACGGTGCTTACTATAATCTCCGCGTCTAGCAATTAAAAAAACCTAAAAACCGTCTTTCTGCGCATCTAACGAATCTGGCCAAGTTACGCGCTGGTCTCTATACTAGCGGTAGTTTTGTTCAAAGTAACAATATGTTTCCAAACCTCGTTAATGGCAAGTCAAATAATTTCCGAGACATAACTTAAAGTCCTATTATATTTCAAACGTTTACGTTACTGTAGATAGATAGATGGAAAATTCTTATTTGCCATCTTATGTTCATACTATAATATTACAGTTAGAAGAGAGTACATAAAATGTGATACGGAGTGTACAAAGGGCAGCCTAATTGCCTAAAGCAATCTCTTCCAGGCAACCTTAGTTTTTAATCGATTTTAATATCGGTAAAACTATCGATATACGCAGGGTGTTCAAAAAGTTTCGCGAATTTTGTGTATTTTCAAAAATTATTTATTTCTTCGTGAATTTCTATTTTGTCCCCTTCAAAGTTATCCCCCTGGGATATTATGCACTTGTGCCAATGTTTTTTCCAATCTTCAAAGCACTTCAAAAAATCATTTTTTTGTATCTTGTTCAGCTCCTCCTTCGATGCCGTCTTTATCTCGTCAATCGTGGCGTAGCGTCGTCCTTTCATGGGCCTCTTCAGTTTCGGGAACAAGAAAATGTCACAGGAACAAGAAAAAGTCGCGGACAGATTCCAACATCTCATTAGCAACGTTCATGCGATGCTGTTTTTGATCGAAATTGAGCAACTCGTACTATTGGTATATCTACGGTATTATAATTAAATTTTTATTAGTATTCTATCTCTGTTTTAACCGAATTTAAAAAGAAAGTTCTTGGTTTCCTTTTTATGTTTTTTTTTTTTATATATTTAAGCTGCCAAAATGACTCTGCCCTGCCTGATGGAAAGCATGAGCAGAATCCAAGAGTGGTGGTCACCATCCTCAATGCGAAAAAGAACAATGCAGCATGGTGACCCACACTATGGCGGCCTGGGGGGAAGGGGGATGGTGAGGGAGATAGGGGCTTTGGATCGGGGTATGGGCCTCACATGGCCTATGGGAAACACAGCGTAAGCGCTGTTTCACACCGGTTTTCTGTGAGGCCGTGGTATCACTCCGGTCGAGCCGGCCCATTCATGCCGAAGCGTGGCTCTCCCACGGTAATGTTAGGTAAATCAGAATCATAATTAACTCATAAAATTCAGACTTGATAGGAACTGAAGAGTTATTTTTTCCGTCCTCACGTCACCACATATCACGTTCGGATGTAACAGAATAGAGTGAAGGAGAGAGCGGAGCGGAATTGGGTGACGTTTAGAATCATCTTAGTCCACCAGGCCCGGGAATAATCCAGGTTCTGCTCTCAGTTCAGGCGCAGGACATCGCTGAACGACCTCAAAAGCTAAGGGGTGGGGGTAGCAGTTGAAGCAGAATAGGGTGACATTAGAAAAGGACCATGGTCAACCACTTCTTACAAGAAGCTCGATATGAGAGGTTCAGAAAGAGGGAGTGTTGCGTGGAGACGGGCGCTAAGGAGGCATAGAAGGGGATATGAAAACAACAGGGAAATATTAAACTAGTTTAGTTGGTGGCAAAAATCGAATCGCCTACTTTGCAAATCTGTAAATCCATTACTGGACTATTAGCTAACTGATATTAAGTGTTACTTACTAGAGGAAGTGTTTTTAGTGGTTATTTCATTAATAATATTAATATTAATAAATATTTCGGACATCTAACACACAACGCCATCTAATCCCAAACTAAGCGGAGCTTGTACTATGGATACTAGACAACTGATATGAATATATATATACTTTTTTTTTGTAAATACATACATATTATACATAGAAAACACCCGAACTCCGAAACAAATATTTGCAGATCTTACAAACACTTGGTCCGACCCAGGATTCGAACCCGAGACCTCATGGACAGCAGTCGCGTAAGCTACCACTACGCCACCGAGGCATTTAAATTAATTTGTTTGTTGCTCACAAAAAAATACATAAAATATTGTTAACATTATTATTGTCTATTTTATTCTTCAACTATAAAAATGTAATATTCTGAAAATACCGCATAATTGTTTACGATTCATTAAGTTATATAAATAAATAAATAGTAATAAATAAATATTTCGGACATTATAATACACAACGCCAGTCCCAAACTAAGCAGAGCTTGTACTATGGGTACTAAACAACTGATATTAATACATATATACTTTTTTTTCATAAATACATACATATTATACATAGAATGTAATATAATATGAAGTCTCATTGTATATTACAATCCATATTACAAACAAAAATTCTTGATTTATTCAAGTCGAGGGCTTTGTTAGGCTTAAGCCTAACAAAGCCGCACTCAAGTGCGTTCTCGGTACACGCGCACTGAGTCGAAGTGAGTGGTTGTCTATATCAATGCATGTTGTTTCAAAACAGATGTTTCAGTCCAACGGCTACGCTTCAAATTAAAATGATATTTACAAACAACGCACAGTAGTGTTTTAACACACATATTTAAATAATAGTGTTATAGTTTGGCTACGTTACGATAATAGTATTTGATATCGACAATCAGTACACATGTTGGCAATAACGAAATTTGATAACATACTACGCAAGACTGGAGCAACACATTTTGAATTATGCTGCTAAAATGCATCTTTTTTAGTGGTATATTTAGGGCCGTTTCACACTACTACCTTACTTAATAAATGACTGGCTGAAAGCTCTCAGCGCTCACCAAAAACCCGCGTAAAGTTTTAGAGGCCATCTAAGGCCAACAGTTACAGTCATTTCAAAAAAAAAACAAGGCCTTCCTCAAATTATTTAACAAAGTATATGTAATCAAGAAAATTATGAATAATACTTTTTCACCACAAGTATCACTCCAAGGTTGAATGCTAGAGAATGTCCTTTTTCGCCTTTGTAAGCAATGTTCATGAAGTTCAAACATGTCAATAGACATATTTCTGGCAAAGTATTTGTAGCACTGGTGATCGCATTTACATATGTAACTTACGATAAATATGCTTATAATAAGCCATAGTCATATACTTATAATAAGGTATGTAATTATCTTAGTTTACTCTATTCCAAAATAAATTTTCTTTGAAGTTAAGTCTCACTGTGCCAGGAAAGCGCTATGCTTGAATTCTCTCTGAAGGACAAAACTCGTAACGAAGAAATTCGTCAGAGAACCAAGGTGACCGACATAGCTCTAAAAATTAGTAAATTGAAGTGGCAATGCGCGGGTCACATATGTCGCAGAACTGACAACCGCTGGAGTAAGCGCGTTCTGGAGTGGAGACTGCGACTTGCAAACGTAGTGTGGGGCGCCCTCTGGACTGTTGGCGCGACGACCTGCATAAGAGGGCTGGCAAAAAGGAACATACCGAGCTCCGTGGTGTTCCTTGGGGGAGGCCTATGTCCCTCAGTGGACTGTAATGTACTGATGATGATGAAAGTAAGTTATATGCATGGCTACTAGATATTATTTTTTTAAGTGTTAAGGCGTTTGGCCAGTAGAATATGTAAAAATATATTGCGAAGCAGGTATGGTCCAAAAATTATAAAATGTTACAACTTTGAGTATTAATTTATATAATTTTATGAACATGCATGTTTCACTATATCATATAATAACATTCAAGGTTTTTCAAAGTCAAGCAAACACAACACACAACAGTAATTAATTACATTTGTTTGACAGTTTCGTTCAGGGTAATACAAATTTCCAGGTTTACTTTTTATTTATATATTACAGGATTATGTTTTCGTTTAGGTGTTCTAATGCGACTGCGTAACAAACATAATATATCTTTTCATTCGACTATCCCAATATTGTAAATATGTGAAATATAATAATAATATATTTAATGCACAAATAAAGATTTATAACATTTTTTAAAGGACAATTCGCCCATTTGAAATATAAATTCCTGTGTCGCGGGGATCTTTACAAACATACATGAAACGGACACAAAGTACACCGAGAAACAACAATTTATAGATCACACAAAGTGTTGTACCTTGTAGGATTTGAACCCACAACACTTGGCGCAGTAGGAAGTGGTGTGGCGACCGTTTAAACCACTAGGCCAACCGTGTAGTCGATTATCACATTACACCAAACATTTTCAATAGTAATAATTAAAACACATAATATTGAACATTCAAAAAATGAAACGCACGCACCTGTACTAATGTATTTAAATATTGTATCACAGGTGAGAGCGCCTTCCGCCATTCTTGGATAACTCTTTAGTGCATGTGTCAAAATACTACCTAATAAGTTAGTTATTTGAAATACAAATAATGTTACATCACAATATTAAAATTGGTAAAGTTTTCCTTAAATCAAAATTTCAAGCATTTATTGCAGTTATCGTTTTTTGCAGGTAAATTGACCATGAACAGTTTAAAACTAAGAATGTATTGAGAAATTTCGTATGAAGATATGTATATATGTGCGGTAGGTAATATAAAGTGTAGGTGTATATGCACCAGCTAGAAATCAAGCTAAGAGGTTAATATATATGTAAATATATATAAGGTTTTTAACCATTTATAAATAAAGATCCATACTTTTCGCAATTGGCAGCTCATCTTGACTTTGTCCAGCAATAGATTTACTTTAGATAGCACTTGTTAAAAATATATATTTATTATTACTTGCTGAGCTCATAAACTGAAACACCTAGGTAAACATATGTCACTTTTTATAAAGATGTGAAGTCATTACAAATAATAAAGAATTGAGGAACGTAATACAAATATAAAACATTCAACAAATAGTTAAAAACAAAGGGATTTGTTCTTTGTTTTCTGACAAGGCCTAATTTAACATCCATAAACAAACGCGAAACCGCCGATAAGCATATGAATTCGGAGTAACCTACAAACATATACTTATATTTAGTTAAGTGTGAATGGCAGTTGTGTCTCACTGCCCTAAGTGTCGAAAACAAAAAAAAACATTGTGATTGTGACCCACACGGCGCTCATTGTGTAGTGAGCGCTGAGCCGAGTGCGTTCTTAGTGCACGTGTACTCGGCCGGCCGATTACCTTTGTACTTCTTACTTTGCGATAGGGTCGCCATGACGATTGAAAATTGAGAAATTTTAAAAGTCGGTTTGGCGGCTTACAATTCAGATTAGTCTAAAAGACTTATAAATAACTCTTGTGATCGTGTTTGCTCAAGTCATAATGAACCTTGAGTACCTGTTAAAAAGAATAATTTAATGTATTCAAATTGTAGTTTTTAGGATAATAAAATACTTATATTTTGAATTATATTAATGTAGATAGTTTTATGATTAGGTACGTCCAAGGTTTGGTTATTTAAAATGTAGGATATATCTGATTGATTTTTACTTTATACATATTTGTTTTTTGAACTCTTATAAAGAACAGTTTTTCAAGAGGCATACGGGTAGAAAGGTCAGTTGATCGTAAGTGACTAAGTCCCACCAAAGAAGAGCTACATCTCAAATGCTACAGGTATAGCTGAAGGTATCTTTTCTATTCGCTCATAGCATTAGGTGAGAGGTTTTGGCTTCTTTTATTTTACTTAGTCTTAGTTAGTTTCTTTTACTTAGTCCATTAAAAGCTATGAAAAAAATTCTTTTAGCAAATATTTCTGTACAGCCATGGAATCGAAGAAATTTGTATCGAAGCATGGTGGTTCTCTTACGGCTTTTAAAAATAAAATAGTTATAGTTTCTTTAGTGTTATAAACTAATTAAGTATTGCCACTTCCTCCGTATCATCCTTGTTTTAAACGTGAACATTCGCACCTAAATTTATCTAGGTAAGTACTTGACTACGTGCGTACCCATATAGTATTCCAGCTAAGAACAGAAATATTTTTACTTAAATAACTAAAACGTTCCTGGATCAATTAATAAAATAAAGTTAATGAGTTCTAAGATCTTAGTTTTAATAATTACATTATATACTTTAACACCAAAGTGGCAGAATTCGATTTTCAATTGGAGAGAACTATGAAACTTTCTTTTATTTGAGTACGTAGAGGTCTAGGGTTTGGACCTTACAACTACTGCTAGTTACATATTATACAGGGATCTGTTACATAGTCCGGGATGTCCGAAAAACAGTAAGTAGGCGTGTATGTATACATGTAATATTTATTGTATTATATATTATTGCAACACCAAGAGGTGTGCGTTGCCGGCCTTCGGGAGATGCGCTTGCGTGGTGTTTCACCGAGTGAGTGAGGATACTGGAGGCCCATACCTCAACCCCTCCCCCCATCCCACAAAGGCCGGCCACCCACTTGTGATGCCTCTGGTGTTGCTAGTGTCCATGGCAGTAATCGCTTACCATCAAACGATACGTCTGATCGCTTTCTCCCTATTCCGTGAAAAAAAATATCTTATTTGTTTATGTTCTAAAAGTCCTAGCAAAAAGGGTTAAACAAACAAAAATAAAAATATCTAGCACATTACAAAACGTACGTATGATATAGCAAAGTTTCGGAATCAACATTTACATTTGATACTCGTGAAAAAATAAGTGACATAAGTCATTTTTACTGTTTAACATTTTATCAAGTCAAAGTCCTAAAATAAATAACAACCATAGTCATCCCACAAATACTCATTATTTCTAAATTACTCGGATACAAATCACACAGTAATTTCCCCCTCCTCCTACAAATATCCTCGTCATTTTTATATGTTATTTATTTAATGAATTTACTTCGTGTTCTCGAGGTAATAGAAACTTGTTGGTAATAATCTCGATGAGATGTGAATTCAAGGAATTCTTGCCCGTTCCGTATGATAGATTAATGGAAGATTTTTAGTTTGTTTCAGATAGCTGGGAATACCCCGTTTGTGTATACTCCATAATAATATTATAACGTTTCAAACATTGTTTGTATATTTGTAGAGGGTTATCTTCGGAAGTACTAGATCCGATCCTGAAAATTCTTTCTCTAACAGAAAGCGACACTATTCAGGAGTGACAAAGGCCATATTTTATTATAACTGAACATAAAATTTAATTACAAATAACAGTATTTGTAAATGTAGTTGAAGAAAAGCGGGCGGTTAACGCCCAACGAAGTGGGCACGGATCGACAATTTCTTTCCAATTCGACGACACCTTCACCGTGGGAGAGCCACGCTTCGGCATGAATGGGCCGGCTCCACCGGAGTGATACCACGGCCTCACATAGAAACGGTGTGAAACAGCGCTTACGCTGATTTTCATCGAGTGAGTGAGGATACCGGAGGCCCATACCCCAATCCAACGCCCCCTATCCCCTTCACCATCCCCCTTCTCCCCAGGCCGCCATAGTGTGGGTCACCATGCTGCATTGTTCTTTTTCGCATTGAGGATGTTGACCACCACTCTTGGATTCTGCTCATGCTTTCCATCAGGCAGGGCAGTCATTTTGACAGCATAAATATATAAAAAAAAAACGACACGGATGGCATGGTGGCGAATTGACACCTCGCTGATTACTGAATGTTGGCGGTGCAGCCCCCACACGGGACAACATTTTGTGTGTTCTATAAATTGTGGTTCAGAATTTGGGTGTGCTTTGTGCGTTTCATTTATATAAATGTACATATATGAGACTACCTCGGCGCAGTGGTAGCGTATGCGACTGCTGTGCTTGAGGTCTCGGGTTCGACTCCCGGGTCGAACCAAATATTTGTGTGATCTGTAAATATATGTTTCGGTGTTTGGGTGTTTTCTATTTATAATCTATATGTATTTACGAAAAAAAGTATATAAGTATTTATATCAGTTGTCTAGTACCATTACACAAGCTTTGCTTAGCTTGGGACTAGATGGCGTTGTGTGTTAGATGTCTGAAATATATATTATATTTATTTACTCGCTATATATTCATATATTCTCATTTATATCCCTCATTAGGCACACAAAACAATAGAAAAGTTTAGTTAGAGTATAATGAAATGTAAGTTGAGTGATATTATTGCTTACAGCGATTTTTTCCAGACAACCTTAATACAGATAACCATAGCATAATATTTAAACTCTGAAGACTCTGTCAGTAACCTACCCTTCATCATCATCATCATCATCAGCCTATCGCAGTCCACTGTTGGACATAGACCGCGTCTCGGCAAACGTAGTGTAGGACGTCCACAGACCAGGTGTAGCGATGATTTGCGCAGGACGACTGGCAGGACCTGGATCCGCGAAGCCATAGATCGAACTAAGTGGCGTGAAATTGCAGAGGCCTACCCTTAGAATAAATCGGATAAGTCCAATCTTGTGTGATGCATGAACGATGTTTTTACGACAGTTTTTTTTTAATTTCAATTTTGAACACCCGTTCATTTATTCTCTAAGTGTTTGATAATCCTATTTTAGAGCCTTGAACACTTCAAACGATGTCATATTTAGCTCTTTAATGTCAAATATCTTCATAAATATGTAAATAAATATTCCCCATCTAGTCCCAAACTAAGCAGAGCTTGTATTATGGGTACTAAACAACTGATATAAATATATATATACTTTTTGTTGTAAATACATACATATCATGCATAGAAAACACCTAAACTCCGAAACAAACATTTGTAGATCATACAAACATTTGATCCGACCCGGGAATCGAACCCGAGACCTCAAGAAAAGCAGTCGCATATGCTACCGCTGCGCCACCGAGGCAGTCATGCTTTTTAGATCTTTTTAAATTTTGTGAATAATAACATGGTAACCCCATAAGTCTTGTATGGGATCTGAATATGCTGTGTTTTATATAAGCATAGCACACGTACATATAAGTGTGGTTTTCAGAACAAAACATGAACTATATTTGCCTAAATTAAGTAGGTAGTTATAATTAAACCTTTGCTGCAATAAATAAATAATAATGAGTAAATATTTCGGACATCTAAGACACAACGTCGTCTAGTCCCAAGCTAAGTAGAGCTTGTTTTACGGGCTAGTACCCATGTAACTACATACATCTCGCTACCACTACACAACTGTGGCAGTAAAAGGAAGTTTTGACCTTGAAAAACCATATCTTGAGAAAAATACTACTTACAGCAATTTTTTTGTAAACATCCGCCATTATACCTACCACTAAAGTTGAATTTACGTACTTGGAATAATCTATGACATACATTCAATGGTTTAAAGTTCATTCTATTGTTCCGAGTTCTATCTACACATTGTCATTATTCATCTCTCTTATCTCTAAATACGCAAAAGAAGAACCATAATATAATAACAATTGCAAAACAAGTATAAAGACAACAATAATAATGTGAGATAAATTAATACGAAACCTTTTTAGGATCCCGTAGTTCACGTCTCGGAACCCTTATAGTTACGTCATATCCGTCCGTCCGGCTGTCTACAGATAACCTTACAAACGGCTAGTGCTGGAACGATGAACCTTTGCACGTTTTGCACTAAAATAAAATCACGAACATTTTCGCGTTTCATGATATAATCATTACTTTCACAGGAAATAACGCAATCACTTATTTAAAGGTAGTGCATACCTCTGGTTACCACTGATTATCACACTCGATGTATTTTGAAAACATGTTTTTTTGAGATTACTTTTTAGCTCCAAAAATCCTTAATTTTGTTTTTTATTTTATGGTACCCAGTGTCACTCTCACAACTAAGACGAATCTATTGACACCACTCACATAAAAAGACGACAAGCCGAAATATACATACATACCCTTGAAAAACATGACCCTCCTTCTTTCGCAGTTGGGTAAAAACAAATCAATATTTTTATTCTACTGACACTATACTTTAGCTAAATCTAACAATTACGATGTCACCAGAATCATACAGCTAACATGTGTGACAATTAACTGTTTACATAACGAGCCAATCTGATCTTTATATTACGTCATAAGAAAAGTCTGTGTGACGTGTTCTCGCCAAAAATGTGTACTAAGTAGCCTTATGACGCCAAAAGAAGGGATTTGTCCTTAAGGAACAGGCACAATTAAATATTATCTGATGTAAAATGTTTTTAGAAACAAGTCGAATAGTTTGATTAAATGTGGCGTTGTCTATGATTCATGCTGAAAGTATATTTAAGTTTTAATTACTGCAATAATACACCAAAAAATAATGCTTTTTTTATGTTATAGGGGCAAACCAGCAGATGTGTCGCCTGATGGTAAACGATTACCGCCGCAACACCAGGGGCTTCACAAGTGCGTTGCCGCCCTTGGGGGATGGGAAGGGGGATTATGGGAAGGGTTGGATTATAGGCCTCCGGTATCCTCACTCACTCAGTGAAACGCAACGCAGGCGCTGTTCCACACCGGTTTTCTGTGAGGCCGTGGTATCACTCCGGTCGAGCCGGCCCATGCATGCCGAAGCGTTGCTCTCCCACGGTCTGAAAATTTGATGTATATATGTAAGTTTGATACCAAATTGGCTAGAACCCACATACTCTTATATGGACGGACTACTATAATCCATGTTTGTTATCCAACTTCTCCAAAAATACTTGACCGATTTTTATTAAACTTTTTGTGGTCTGAGACATCAGAAAATAGGACGTAAATAATGTTTATATCTAAATAAAATTGGAGTGTCTATTTGTAATATTAAAGGAACCGCTGTTTACTAAATTCACATGCTTGTAAACACGATACATATACCCATATTTTTTTTTAATATGTCTGTCTGTTTGTTCCGGCTACTCTCTGGAACGGCTGGATCATTTTTTCTCTGGCAGATAGCTGATGGTGTAAGAAGTAACTTAGGCTACTTTTTTGACGACGAGCTTCGCTCCACGGCGCTTCTAAATATTTTTTTATGGAATTGTGGTCACACGAGCAGACGTATCTTAATGACCTGATGGTAAGTGACTATCGCTGCCCATGGACACCCGCAACACCAGAGGCGTCACAAGTGTGTTGCCGGCCTTTGAAAGATAGGGAGGTGTATGGGGGAGGTGTATTGGGGTATGGGTTTCCTGTATCCTCACTCACTCCGGACACTCCGACACACAGCGCAAGCATGTGCTAAATTTCATGAAAATCATTAGAGCCGTTTCCGATATTCAGATTATATGTATCTGTATATATATTGTATATTTCTATAAAATACATACACAATAATACACATAAGTCAGGCACTTTTTAAGTTCAGTGGGAAGATTGGGATCTTATATAAGTACTGTATTGTTGAAAACTTCGGCATTATCTGTTTATTTTTGAATCTGAATACAATTCAAATTGATTGTTCAATTACAAATATCAACATCTGCGAAATTAACCATCAACAACAATTGACTCACGCACTGATAATTAGGTTTTTTTATAAATAATTCTGAAATCTACGCATAACGTCATCAAGTCCCAAGCTAAGCAGAGTTTGTGTTATGGGTACTTGTCACCCGATATAAATACAAAATATACTTTTTATTATATATACACGCAAACTCCGAAACAAATATTCGCACAGGATCGAACCCGAGACTTAGAGCACAGCAGTTGCATACACTACCACTACGCCACCGAGGCAATAAGCGTTGTTATGACGGAAATGAGACAGTTCAATTGTTTATCCAACGATAAATTATACAGTAAAACATTCGCACTCTTGGAAGATGAAAAAACAAGTCGAAAATAGTTACAACAAGTTTGTACAATTGGTGTTATGAGTTTGTCATTGATATTGTTTATTCATCAAATCATGGAATTTGATTCATCTAGCTCACAATTTACCTAACGCTTTCTATGAGCTTTATGTATACTGTGTATATATATATATATCTGAGTAGTAGCGAGTTGATAATTATTATTTACTAGAAGCCCGCCCCGGCTTGCATGGGTAGACATTGATATTTACCCAAAAAATTTAATATTATTTTTAATATAATTTTAAATTTTACCACGCTCTTAGTAAACTTTCCAAGCTCAGAACACTTGACCAAGTCTCGAAGTTTTCATTAGAATCCCGATTTTTTTTTGCAATTGTAATATAGTCTATGTTACTCGAGGATAAATTGAACTTTTCAAATTGATCCAGCAGTTTCGGAGTCTATTCAATGCAAATAAACAATCAAATTCTTAATAATAGCATTTATATCCAGCTAGCTACCATCTATGTATATAGTTCTGAAATCCAGCGGTTAATAATAGCTGCTCTGTAATCGACTTCAAATAGGAGGACGTTTCAACTTGATTGTCATTTTTTATGAATTGTTTTATGTACAGTGATTACTCCATCAATTGTGGATCGATTTTGAAAATTCTTTTTGTATTCGAACGTGTATGCTCCCGAGGTAGTCTCATTGTCACCATATAAGGATCTGATGATTCTAAGAAAATCGAGGGAACCCTCAAATTTTATGGGCACATACTATGTTTCTCATATATTTTTTATATATATGTGGCGACTTCCACATACAGCGGCATCAAAATCATATGACAACGCCATCTACCGAAGATACACTAAACTACGGAGTAACGTAGTGTACAAAGAAGCTACCAATCCTGCATCGCGCAATAGAAGTTCTCACGCCAATTAACATATGTACAACAACCCAACATCAACCGTTGGGCAGTGGGACCGCCAGGCATGATTACCACGCCTGGTCGGAGGATCATGACACCCCTTCCTCCACATATAAATCATCCTACCAAATACCAATTAAGTCCATTCTAACGGGGAACTTGAAAACCAAATTTATATGAGACCCCACCCGGAGAAGTGCGAAATACCTAAAATAAAAAGAATCATCAAAATCGGTACACCCAGTAAGCAGTTTTGAGGTCACCCACAAAAAAATACATTCTAATTGGGTAGAGCTCCTCTTTGAAGTGGATTAATGATACCAGGTTTTATGTAGCATAAATCTCGAAAGAAACTGTTACATGCAAAATCAAATTTTACAATTTATTACTTTTTTAAGTATGAGCTCTTCCTCTACCTATAAATTGCTAACCTTGCCATAAGCTAACTTAACATTCATTTATTGCCAAATTGGCAACAAGACGATTATTTAATTGTTATATTTATCTCGTCAAAAAACAACAAATTCTTTAGGTATGCTGAAGATCCATTTGCCGAGGCTTTTCGCCCCCTCAACAAAAAAGTGCCTTAGTGCCATATGCGGGTAATGTTTCTCGCACCGTATACTCCGTGGGCCATCAGAAACCCTCGAAACACCTTTTTTTTTTTAATATATTTAAGCTGCCAAAATGACTCTGTCCTGTGATGTGGTGGTCACCATCCTCAATGCGAAAAAGAACAATGCAGCATGGTGACCTACACTATGGCAGCCTGGGGGGAAGGGGGATGGTGAGGGGGATAGAGGGCGTTGGATTGGGGTATGGGCCTCCGGTATCCTCACTCACTAGATGAAACACAGCGTAAGCGCTGTTTCACACCGGTTTTCTGTGAGGCCGTGGTATCACTCCGGTCGAGCCGGCCCATTCATGCCGAAGCGTGGCTCTCCCACGGTACAAACGGTTCCCACCTCGAGTTCAGCGGCTTCTGGAGTCCTCCTCGCCATCCTCACGACTTATAACCATAGGTACCGCTGGGGCAGAACAGTATCGTACCACTCATCATTCAGTAAGAGGCGGAACTGCGCCCTGCCTTAATAGGAATTAGGAACCTACAAACAAAAATGAGGTTCCTTCCCATAATAAAAACATAAGCCTTACAAACACCAGTTGGAACGATTTTGATGGGGTTTTTACTGACATTGACCAGATCGCTAATGAAATAGGGAGTTCGACTACGGCACTGTTAGCCTAGTGGTTGAAGTAGTCGCCGCGCCGTCACCGCTTTCTACTACGCTAAGTCACAACACTTCAAATCCCACATGGGATAACACTTTGTGTGATCTGAAAATTGTTGTTCTGAGTTTAGAAGTTCCTTGTGTCCGTTTCATGTATCTATGTAAAGTCCCCCACGGCATAGGATATACATATGCCTAATGTTCTCTTAAAAAAAAGAGTTCCCAATGATGTAGAAGCATCACTAGGCCGCCCATGTGATCACTACTCTTGGATTCTGCTTATTTTATATTTTTTGAAGTGAAACTTCTTTAGGCGCATGAGGGTAAAATTTTTACAAATGTAACGTCACGCAAGTATGTAACGGAAGTGTCGAAAAGCGCGAACGTAGCATGAAGCAACTAACGATGGAGTGAGAGTAGGGAGCAAGCAAGTGAGAAAGATCGAGAGAAAAAGTGAGACAGAGCGATTGTCGTATCGCGCACAGTGCCATGGAGCGAGAGGTGGGAGAGAGCTAAGAAGTTTCACTTCTGACATGTGTACTTTGTACGCACGCACTTTTTTTGATATGTGGGTTTTTTAGTCATAATCTATTGTAAGCATTGAGAGTTCCTACAGCCCATTACAGTAAGATTTTTTGACAGTCATTACTGTCTGGAGCCAGTATCAGTCACCTAGTAAGGCTTTAATACGTAGATAAACATGATACAAAAATATAATAAACATGAACAAATACAATTCAAAATAAAACTTTTGATATTTCTTGATGACAATTCGAACTAACTGTTGCCGAAAAGTCTCGATGTCTTCTTGTTTCAAGTTATGGGTATATGACAATGACATTTTACTGTTGTGTTTTTTTAACCACGAGGGTGAAAACTCTTTGGATCACTGGCTCTTCGGGGACACGTCCTGACTTTCACTATTTATCAACGTAAATGAGTAAGCTATATTCATTGTCTATCATTCCTTTTCCTTTTTACCTATCCTTCATATCTAGTTTTCCTTTTATATTAAACTTTTACCCATCCAATCTCTAAAGAACTCAGTTGACAACGATATGTTGCCCCTTTGATGCAAATTGAACTTAAAGTACAGTCGGCATTATTTAGACGTTTAATACGCTTTAACACATACCTTCAGGTACACGGTTGGCGACTACACGATTGGCGTAGTGGTTTCAGTGGTCGCCATACCGCTTCCTACTTCGCCAAGTGTTGTGGGTTCAAATCCTACATGGGACAACACTTTGTGTGATCCACAAATTGTTGTTCTAAGTCTGGGTTTACTTTGTGTCCGTATCATGCATGATTGTAAAGATCCCCGCGACACAGGAAGTTATATTTCTAATGTGGGAGTATTCCAAAAAAAAGAAATAAAAAAAAGTGTATCTTTAACCCCATCTGATGTATTCAAGTGCTACTTCTTGCATTTTTACACCTAAATATACACTTTCCCCCTTTTCGTTACTACTTCACCTATTAGTAAGACCGATTTCACAGGATTAAGCAAGTAACGGCTGTCAAAGTTAATGAAGCTGTCAAAAATTTATAACTATTTTTTTAACTATTTACAGATCGACTTAATCTTTCGTAATCATTTTGATCTCGAACATGTGAATGATCTTTGATCTGATCAAATGAGTTAAATTTATAGGTCTAAACAAGATCTTAATTACTGCCATTTAAAGTTCATCTAAAAACCAAACACGTACTTCGATTAGTATGTTATTAGCATGTAATTGTTAGACCAATACTAAGAATTCTGTCTACTAGAATTCGAACAAAGGTATTTTGAGATATATAATGAGTTCGAATAATGAAGTTGAAATACCTTTACTTGAAGTTATGATGAAGATAATTATTGTTAAATGTTGATTGAGTTTCTAAAGGACTAAGTTGTCAGCCAGAGGGGGCATTCAAAAAGCATCAAGGCATTAATGTCACTTGAATTATCCACCACCACCATCCATCGTACTATCTATCTGTGTCTTAAAAAAACGTGAGACCGGGCATGGGGCTGTGGTAGCCACGTGCTATCCGTTTAACAAATGGTGTAATTTCGAACAAAACACTAGATTTTTATGTAATTTACAACTCCCGCATGATCCAGGTTGTTATTTAGAGCATGTGGGAGTTTCTTTGAGGTGGGACTTGTTTATAACAAAAACTTGTGTAAAAAAATATATTTAAGTACGTATTTAAATGAAAAGCGATAATAATTAATTAAATGTTGACCGTCAGAACCAACAAAAACAGACATGACAATATCATAACGCGCAATGAGAATGCATCAGCAATGACTCGTGGTGAACATATATCTTTATATATTGGTCTGCCTCTGAAGCTGTTACGTTAAATGGTTCCGATTGCCGCTAAACGATGTTGAACTTGTGTTAACTAATCGTAATGAACACAAGTGGTCGCAAACCAATTGCTTATTGTGCGTGTTTATTTTATACCTGACTGTACTTCGTTAATGATATGATCATTAATGAAAAATTAAAATGTTTATGAGCAATATTTTAAAATTTGAATTTTTCTAATTTTTGACTGTGGCTCCATCCACGTGAATGTCGGTTATCAATACAAAAAGTGGCCTATGTCCTTCTCCAAAGTCCAATCCATCTCTATAACGAAATTTATCCAATTAGGTTCAGTAGTTTTGCCGCGAAAGCGTAACAGACAGACAGAGTTACTTTTGAATTTATATTATAAGTATGGGTCTTATATCGAATGGAAAGCTAAATTATTTCGCTCCTCAAAAATTTAAAACAGAATAACATTGTAATGCTTCTGATTAAACCAATTCATTCAGTGAATAATTTAATGCTTTTAAATATTTAGGATCCTAATTATCTTTGTATCGGGACAAACTAGGAGACGTAGTAAAAATCCTTCAAAAGGATATGACAAATAATAAACAAAAGATTAATCAAAAGCAATTCATTCGGTATGTTAATTTAATGCTTTTAAATATTAGGGATCCTAATTATCTTTTTATCGGGACATACTAGGACACGTAATAAAAATCGCTTCTTCAAAGGATATGACAAATAATAAACAAAAGAAACACCAATAAATATGCCAAAAAATTAAATATTCTAAATGCTAACCGAATACAAATTCGTCACCACACTTTGCAAATTGCAAACAATGGAAGTGTTAGTCATCCCCTAACGACCAATGATATTGAATAATTTAATACGAATTTATTTGCGTATTACCCGCGGTGGTGGTTGTTGTATATTTAAAAGAGCAACCGCGGGTAACGCAGCTAGTCTAAAGAAGTAGCCTAAGTTATTCCTCATATCATCAGCTATCTGCTAGATAAAGTCTCGTTAAAATGAGTCGAGCCGTGTCAGAGGTCAGCCGGAATATATAGACATTTTTTTTATTGTAAGTGAATACCGTATTATACTTTCATATGCATTTACTCTAAAGCTGTTAATTTGAAATTAGAAAGCGACACTTCATTTTGATATATTTGTTTAAATTGAGAACTATATATATAAACTTATTTAATTTATCGACGTCATTGCTTGGCCGTGACCTTGTAAAGGCCGTGCCCAAGAAATGGGTACAATAAAATGAACTTTTACTAAGTTACGCAATTTAGAAGTGAAATGTTCAGCAAGTTTAAGAGAGAGTTGAAGTTAAATTGTCTTCGAACGCCCAAGGAATATCATATTATATTTATTAGATAGCTAGCTTTTACACGTGACTCCGTCCGCGTTATATCAATTCTCGTGGTAAATAATAGTCTATGTCCTTCCTCAAGAATCATTGTATCTACATGCCAAAATTTTATCGAAATCTGCGCAGCTTCTAAGACGCGATGGCGTAACATATAGATAAACAAACAGATGAGCTACTTTCGAATTTATAATATTAGTATTGAATGGTTTTTGATAACTCAAAGATCTCAGATTACCAAAGAAAAAGATATGGTATTTGATGCTTTTTTTAATGTTTGTTGCAAACATATAAAATTATTAAACTAGTAATGAATTATTTAAAATAAAACACTACTGCGTATTATTATTTTTAAATTATAATGTATCCAGTGTCACTCTGTCACTGCTTAAACGAATCTATTGACACTACTCACATAAAATATGACAAGCCGTTTAGGCTTTAGGTCGTGCCAAAGAAATATATATACATACACTTGAAAAACATAACCCTCGTTCTTTCGCAGTCGGGTAAAGAGCTAAATTTTGTAACAAAATTATATTGAAGGGCTTAGTTTCTATTTTGATTTCGCTTCACATCAATTTTGGTCTGAGAATCTCGTATGGTACAAAAATATGAATAACGTTAATTTAAGTGAAACTAATCAGAAATTTTCAAAGGTAGTAGAGCCACGCTAATTTCATCACGGTAGGCCCGGCTCGTGGGGCGGTACTACCCACACACAGAAGATCAACGTTTAATGACAGCGTTCGTGCTGTCGTGTTTCATTGGTGGGTACGAGACCGGGGGCCCAATGATGCAGAAGCATTACTAGGCCGCCATGGTGTGGATCACCATGTTGCGTTGTTGCATTGTTTAAATTCGCAATAAGTATGGTGACCACTGCTCTTGAATTCTGCTTATGCTTTGCATCAGGCATACATTGGCCATACATTATGGATATAACTTATATGTTTATATATAATATTAAGGCAGTCAGGTTTTGTTTTTTTTATAATTTATTACCTGTTGACATAAGAGGTTCAGTATGAGGTACTCAAACAGGTCAGGTTTATTGTAACAACCATTATTCAGTCTGTAATCAGCATTTCGAATTTGGTAACTTGAACTTTTTGTTACGAAATTTACGAAACACAATAGGAATGTTGAAATCAATCACTAATCAGTGTCATGTTGAAACTAAATGATGATATAAGTAAAATATATAATATATTGTGTCTAGGCAAAAACTAAAATAAGATTCACTAATTATCAACATCATCATCATCAGCCTACCGCAGTTCACTGCTGGACTTAGGCCTCTCCACTTGCACGCCACTTAGTTCGATCCATGGCTTCTCGCAGATTCACTAAGGCTCGATATTATTTTTTTTTTTATGGAATAGGGGCAAATGGGCAGACGTATCGACTGATAGTAAGCGATTATCGTCCGCAAGGAGACCTTTGGAGGATAGGGAGGGGGAGGGGTTAGGATATGGGCCTCTGTAATTCTCACCCACTCGGTGAAACACAGCTCGAGCGTTGTTTCACGCCAGTTTTCTGTGAGTCCGTGGTATCACTCCGATCGAGCCGGCCTATTCACTTTTTAACATTTACATAGTAGGCCAAAATAAAATTAAAATTTAAAGTAGTAGAATATTTTATGTCCATTATTAATATTGTATTCGAGAAAACTATAAGAGTACTTTATATTGGAAGAAAAATCTGTGAGTATGTCATAAATTGTGTAGTTTAAAAGTGAAGTACAGCACTCAAAGATCAAAGAAAGAAAGAAAAGAGCAAGCACTGAAGTGTAATATGTGTATAAGTGTTATAAATTATGTCAGACAAATTTATTGATCTGAGCACTATTTCTTTCTTCAAAATCACACACTTTCGTTGTAGAATGTGTTAGCTTATTAGTTCGATAAACTAAAATAGTATTCTATAAATTATTTATCAGAATAATTATCTAGTTCTTCTTCTTTTGATGATATGGCAATCAGCCGGATCAGCTATTTCTGCCAATGTCAAGTATTTCAAGTCTTCAATTGTAAGTCTTCGAGTCTTCAAGTCTTCGTCGTGATGGAATTAATGATAAAAAATATAAAAAATGTGAATGACATGAAATGGGGACCGTCTTTCGCAAAAAACAAAAAAACGATCTCCCGTTCTATAAGTTAGTATTACTTACATAAATGATTTTTTAAAATCATGCTCATTAAATGTCAAATA
Source organism: Hyphantria cunea (assembly GCA_003709505.1). Lineage (NCBI taxonomy): Eukaryota > Metazoa > Arthropoda > Insecta > Lepidoptera > Erebidae > Hyphantria > Hyphantria cunea. The sequence continues at coordinate 965,863 of PKRV01002000.1, forward strand.
GTTGTCACACGGCTCCAAAGGCGAGACTCAAGATTGTTTTTGAAAGAAGTTCACGAGCCTAGAGGACTTAAGACGGGCTTCCTACCTTTCAGCAGAGTAACAAGTGTTTTAATTTAGTAAATATTGTTAACAATGATTGTATTGACAAGGTGTGCTTTAATATAATATAAGGCTGTATCATGACAATATTAATCATTATATTATATAGAATTTTTTTTCTGTTTTATGCAGACATTACACTAACGAATATTGCTTGAAATGAAGCAATTCAACAGTTTAGTATCGTTATTCTTTGTTTATAATTTGCTGCTGTATTCACTGCTTCATATAGAAATATTTTCGCCATATACCATTTTCATCCTTACATCGGACAGAATTCAGACGGTAGAAGGAACGACTCCTATACGGACTACTCTGTGTCGCCGCGAAATGATAATGAAGTGAATCATAATTATGTTTTAACCTAGGACCTCGTACAGGGCTTCCCACTTCTGCGAAACCTGTTTAAGAAATACCTGTTTCTAACAGGTAAGGCGGCTTTTAGGCTCAAGGTCATTCTCAGCTATACCTAATTTTGCTTTCAAAATTGTAATTAATTTCATTAGACACATAGATTGCCACTTTATAATTAATATAAAACTGACGTCATAGCACCAACCATGTGGGGATCAGATAACTCTAAATGAGAACTGTTTATAAATAAATAAAAATAAATATATAAATATTTCCGTCATTCCGACATCTAACACACAACGCCATCTAGTCCCAAACTAAGCAGAGCTTGTATTATGGGTACTGGACAACTGATATGAATACATAAATGCTTTTTTTTGTTAATAAATACATATCATACATAGAAAACACCCAAATTCCGAAACAAATATTTGCAGACATAGATCACCCGGGAATCAAACCCGAGACCTCAGGAACAGCAGTCGCGTACGCTACCGCTGGGCCACCGAGGCAGTCAACAGCAGTTTATAGTCGACTTATCTCCAGTAGCTTGGTGCACGTAGCTGTGCCAGAAATTATTTTAAGGCAAGAACATATAATTTGATATATATTTGCATGTCTTATGGTTTATCTGGCATATAGAGTCTGCACTTAGCAGATTGTACATCAATAAGAGCGAGTCACTCGGTCGTAAGAAACAAACGCCTCCCATGTGCGTTTGTAACACAAAGATATAAGTATCTTGCCTATATTTGAATGCTGTCAGAAGCAGGGCATGGCACTGTGAGGCACTTTTAAAAATATATTACATTAAATTATACTTGTCGCTTTGTTTATTTTTTATAAGTATGTCCTTTGGATTCTGTAAAGATTTTCTGCAATTTAAAAAAAAATATGATCCATGAGTTGGTTTCGTCCTTTCTTGGCAGGGCTAGTCCAGTAAGGAAGAGTCAAACTCATTTATTTATTTATTTAATCTTCCTGCAATTACATTGGGAAAGGCGGACTTAATGCCATGCGCATTATCTTCCAGTCAACCTTTGGGTGGTTCAGAGCGGCGTGTATCAGGTGTATTATTGAAGCAAGTGAGAATTATTGTTCAAGTTGTGCACGGTTGTTCAAGGTACATGAAGATATCATTATATAATATAAATATCTTAAATACAATCTTCATATACACACACACACGTATACGTATGCGTACCCTTACACACACATAAATACACACATATATATACATACATTCGTATAAGATATGGAAAAAATACATACATACATATGCAATGATAAATGGACAGTTAAGTTATATTATGCCGATGACTTTGTCAACAAATCTCGGTAATGATTGCGCATTCCAATCTTGAACTTTATTCGGCTGACACACGATGCAATATCTAAAGGAAGGGCGTTCCAGAGATTTACAGCTTGGACTGTGAAGGAAGAATGAATAATTCGGGAGGAATTGAAGGAAAAAGAAGGAGGAGATTATCGGAGGAGCGAAGATGTCTGTCATGGTTACAGCAGAGATATTGTAAGTGGAATGTTTGATAAGTTGGTGAGTGGAGAAGAGAGTACAACTTTGTCAACGCCCGTAAATTGTGGCGGTTTCTTATAGGAAACCATGACAGTTCCATCCGATAAGCAGATACGGAATATGAATCGAACGCAAATGTTGAGAAGCCGGTCTAGTAAATTGAGGATATCTGCATCAAGTCGAGGTGACACACATCACCATAGTCTATCACTGGGAGAATTACATGGGTCGAACTCATTCGCTCAATAAATAGTTTAATTCGCAAAAGTGTTTGTGTGACTTAATTGCATAATAAATGACTACACTTCATTACCGATCCTTTAATTTGACAAAGCAAGGTATAATAAATATTCTACAGAGTGCCTCCACACCTATTCTTTCCTTGGGTGTCGCAAAGGGCCGTTTGAGAACTAATTACGAAGGATAATATCACTGTAAATGGCAGGATAACTTGTAACAGGTTCGGCCAAAAACTTATTTAAAAAAAAAGGCTTATATCCAACAGTGGTCTGTTTAAAACTTTTCATAATGTGATGTAATATGTGTTGGTGTCCTAACAATATCAATCGTGGATAAATCAACACCGTGAGAGAGCCACGCTTCGGCATGAATGGTACCGGAGTGGTACCACGGCATCACAGAATACCGGTGTGAAACAGTGCTTGGCTGGCTGGCTTTTTTAAACAAGTAAATGAGGATACCGGAGGCCCATACCCCAACCACTCCTCCCATCCCTCTAAAGCCGGGAACGCACTTAATGTTGCGGGTGTGAATGGGCGGCGGTAATCTCTTATCATAAGGCCCCACATTGCATAATAAAACAACGTTTAACGCACAATATTAATCGTCATCAAAGTAATTCAAAAATTTATTTAAACAGTACTATGTAATGTAAAATATCTATCTTTAGTAACTGGTTAGGCTACAGTAAATATAAATAAACATTATGAGTCATTTTATACTAAAAACGTAATAGGTACTATCTACCAACGTCTGTATAGCTGAACGCTACAAGTACTATAATTACCCAACGAATTTTTTGTGCGGTTTATATAATGATGAATCATGAGGAAGGTGTATATTTAATTATTATTTTCTGTTAATTGCCTTAAATCTGAAAAAATATTATAAATCTAAAAAGTTTGTATGCTTGGTTGCTAATCTCAAGAGCCGGTTCATTTTGCTAGTAATCTAGAAAGGCTATAGGCAACATATCGGTATCATCATGCCACGACCAGCAGGCATGAGCATTAAGAAAAAGTGTTGCATAAATGGGGGATAATTATTTATTTTTAGACTTAGGTCTCATACCTGCGTACGCTGTGTAAACAAAAGAAATGTTCATCTCTAAAAGGCCTAAAAAAATGCCAATAAGAGTGAAAACTTGTCACTTAGAATTTTATCAAAGAAATAATGTGTAATATTAGTTTTTTTTATTCTTTATTTTTAATTTTTTATTTTCCCGCACAAAAAGTGCTCAACGCGCTAAAACAACAACGCTAAAAAAGGTTTCACTTCAAAAAAGTCTGTGACAGCATATCTATCATCTATCTTTGACTCGCTATTACTTTTTATATGGCAAACAAATTTGCTCAGGCTGGTTAAACATCACGCTTCGGGCAATAGGAGCGGTATACGAGGTTGCGTGGGTCAGCTTGTATGACTATAATTGTTCAAAACGATTGCAATGTTTCGTCACTGGCTTCATTTTTCTGGTTTTCATAAATACAGTGTATTATTCAGTCAGAAGGAACCAAGTAAATCTGTATTAAGTTACATGTAAATCTGTGGCAAAAGACTCGCAGATACCCTAGGAAGGTAGTGCTTGACAACTCTGGTAGACATTGTCCGTCTTGGTTTCAACCATTGGCTGTGGAGTGCCTTATCCTCTATGCATACAATTATGTAATTAGAGGTCTCCTTCTTAAATGGTATTTTAAATCTATTGTAGACACACAACACACACGCCCATAGAAGCAGAGTGACAACTTGCGCATGATGGCTGAAAGGACCTGTATATCTTAATGAGAGAAGCCCAGGATCGAACTAAGTGGCGTGTGATTTGAGAGGCCTATGTCCAGCAGTGGACTACGATAAAAAGATTACTGATACAATACTAACAAGGCAACCATCAACTTATAAAATGTAAGTATTATTTGACACTGAACACTTCTTATCTGCTCAACGCCCGCACGTAAATATTATTAATTCGTAAATAAAAGCAAGAAGAAGTGCGTAAAAATATTTACATTAATAGCAGTTTTAAGGTCGAGATAAAAGACCTTGGTTAATCAGATTGGTCTATTTTTAAAGCGGGCTAATAACAGAATGAGTACATGGTGTGTATGGCTTTCGTCTCTTTTCTTGTCTTGTTATTGTCTTATGAAGCCGTGGAAAACATTTTTATCACTTTTTTTGGGCGGACATCCCCTCGGATACAATCGACTGGTGGTTATGTCGGACTCGAACCGACTAAAAACCGTACACCGTCTAGGGTACTAAAAGCCTTGGAACCAGGTGCACCCTCGAAAAGAAATCCCTGGAACCCCGACGTACTTTGGGCCACCTACGATATGTATGTAGATGACCCTTTCTTGTGTAGGAACCCTGTTGCTTCTTTTCTATTTACAAAAAAAAGGCGCAAGCACTTTATAGAGCTAGTGCTTGCGCCCCTTTCGAAACCATTTTTAACCTACTTCTTTTCTCATATAAATCTTAAACGTTGTAGGCATTTAGGTCCAATGAAATACTACAAATTACGGTCTTACACAGCATTAGGCAGTAGGTGGCCTATAATGTTGGGGCTTTGACAATAATTGTATCAGAATCTGACCTCACTTACTGATATACAGCCACCGTGTTGGCGAATTATTATAAAAACAAGCGTCATAAATTGTTTAGAATCTTTAAGAATAGTTTTAAGCCGTTCGACTACAGAGCATATCACGAATAAACATAACCCACTTTCTGGCTTAGTCGGGTAAGATACCTTAAAGTACGATCATAGTTTTCAACGCCCGGAATCTAAAGATCTCTTATGCGTGAAGTGGACTTGTTTACCCTCTTTCGTCGTCACTCTAAGGCGGGAATAGCTTGACCTCCTTAACTGACGATCGTTTTAATGATGCTGACTTATTGCTTTTTTTAGTATAGTAGGAAAACGAGTCGACGGGTCACTTTATAGTTAGTATTTAACACCGCTCAAATAGAGAGACGTGGAAAAGGCTAGGGGAGGCCTTTTTATTTTATTTTATTTTTTAACCGCCGCCGCACCGATGTCCTCCGCCCTAGGGAGAGGGCGAAGGGGTCTGTCAGACTTTTACTGACTAAAACCCCCCGGTGTTCCGTTTCTCACCTACACCAGGGATCACGTACGTATATACGTAGAATCCGGTTGGTTGGGGGTGACGAACATCCCAAAGGCCGCTGCTCCTGGACCCAGTTAGGGGGGCCGGTGAAGGTCAGCGTACGCCCTCCTCCGACGCCCAGTGCGCCTTCTGCGGACTGAGAGAGAGGTCAGGATCTGGTGGTGTCCTTATGCGAGATGACGGTTTTGCAGAAGGACACCACTGCGTCCCAGGACTCCCCACCGTCAACCATAGAAGTTGCCGTAGTCGAAGATTAGAAATAGATTAACTATTAAAAATGTATGAAATTTTATTTTATTATAATAATTATCAACTAAATTGTGTAATATAGTATTTTAATAAATATATTGTAGAATTATATAGTACAAATATTAATGAACTAGTTGAAATATATTTAATATCAGTAATAAAGGTTTGGTGATTTGATTTGAATTTAGAGAATTACCCCTCATGATAATCAAAGGAGGAAGTCTAGTCTCCAATAAATACTCTCTACATGAAATGCAACGAAAGAACCTGGATCTTGTGTGAGGCCGTAGTATCATTCCAAATGGTCATTTTATGCTGAAGTATGGCTTTGCCACGGTTGAAGAATTAGAATTGAAATATAGAGAGGCCCTGAAGTCATAATGCTCAAAAATAGACGATTCTGATATGAAACGGTCGTAGTTTAGTAAAAACCCGTATAAATTAAATGAATAATTAAAATTAACTTAATTTATCAACAATATAAATACATTTCGTAATGTCAGTTACTTCCGCGTTTATTAGCATAAGCTAAATATTTTATCAGGTGAACTCTGGAACCGTGATAAGGAAAATGATTTGATTTTACACTAATTCTTTTATCATTTAGTAGAGTTAACGATGACCTAAAGTTCTGATTCGACCTTCAAATATACGTACATGAGTTAAATATATATGACTACACGGTTGGCCTAGTAGTTTCAGTGGTCGCCACACCGCTTCCTACTGCGCCAAGTGTTGTGGGTTCAAATCCTACATGGGACAACACTTTGTGTGATCCATAAATTGTTGTTCTAAGTCTGGGTGTACTTTGTGTCCGTTTCATGTATGTTTGTAAAGATCCCCGCGACACAGGAATTTATATTCCTAAAGCGGGAGTTGTCTTTTTAAAAATAAAAATAAAATATGTATATATATATAAAATATATACGATTCACACCTTCCTGTTGTGTAATTGTTGCAGTGTCTTACTTTGAAGGTTTTGGTTAATTTCTTTTAGAGCACGTCATTTCCATTACAGCTAACAACACCCTTCAACTGGAATGTAATCGTTTTTAGACTATGGAGCAGTGAAAATGCAGGTTGCTTGTGTGTGTTAATACTATAGATGAAAAGGTCGTTATGACGGCGATAAATTGTTACGTTGTTTCAATAGAATTTTAAAATACTTAGAGTAGTTGGGATTGGAAAAAACATAACAGCAAAAAATCCCGTAAAATAAATACAAGTTAATTTTAAATTTAAAAAAATTGAGGATGGTAAAATCATTACTCAAATTAAACTTAATTCATAATGTAATTCATTTAATTTTTTGTACGATAGTAAACCTTGTGTAACAAATACTCGCGAGTATTCATATTTCTTAATGGATTTGATAAATATCAAGGCTTCGGCTCTACGAGGGATCTTTATGAAAGGCTGAAGGGGTCTTCCGCATTTTTATCAAGCAGTGCATTAAATAGTATTCAACACTTTACAAACACAATGCATATGACGGCAACGAGTTAATGGGTCACTGCTACCCAAGTGTTTACTGATACCCGAGAGCAGAGCAACAGCGACTCGATAGCCAGAAGTGCGTTGTCGAAATTTATCTTTTTTCCTAGAATCAGAAGACGCAAGGTTTGCGCTTCGGTTTTCTAACACATTCAGTTGTAAACAACGAAGGAATGATTGCTTAGTATTCGTTTTCTGTGAGGCTTTGGGGCATTATTTTGAAAATGCTTTGACGCCTCTGGTGTTGTGTGTGTCCATGGGCGACGGTAATCGCTTACCATCAGTTTATACTTATTCTTATTTGTCCGCTATTACATAAACAAATATAATATAATTGAAATATGTGACGAAACCTACTCAATATACTTATATCAAGGGCAAAGGGCATGAACGTAATCGTTTATTTAATGTGAATATTTGTAATTTTATTTAAACTTCTGCGTATCTAAATGTTTACGCAAATATACAATTACGACAATAGTCGTTAATATATATTTGTAATTTAATCAATATATTTCTTAACTAACGTTTGAGAACTTATGTTACCTAGGGGAGACAATCATATCAATGTAATTTTATAACAATGAAAATGATATAAAATCTCTTTGTTAATTAATGGGTAAGTTAAATATTAAAAAAAGATTTAAGGCGTAAACGAATAGACATTTGTTTACGCCATAAAACTTTTTGTTGTGTTTTAACTTATTGTTTTTTTTTGTTTCTCTTTAAGGATACAACTCTCGCACTAGGAATAAATCTTGTATCGCGATTGCGGAGGGTTTATAACCCTAGGAAAAGGACACAAAGACCAGCCAGACTCAACAACAATTTTGTGACCCATGGGGTTATATGATCCACAACCATCCACGCACATAAATTCATAACCGCCGCCAATGATCCTAATACGGGTTTGTTCCATACAAACTCGCCCTCGACAGCGTTGTGATTGGTTGACATTTTCATCATCATCATTATCATCGTCAGCCTATCACAGTCCACGGCTGGACATAGGCCTCTCCAATTGCACACAACTTAGTTCGATCCTCAGCTCCTACTAACCGTCTTGCGCAAATCATCACTCCACCTAGGCAGTGGACGTCCTACACTACGTTTGCCGAGACGCGGTCTCCACTCAAAAACTCGTTTACCCCAACGGTTATCGATTCTACGACAAATGTGGCCAGCCCACTGCCACTTCAGCTTGCTAATCCTGTGGGCTATGTTTATATAAATAATAATAATGAATAATTAGTGAGGGAACGGGTCACATATTCCTCCAACACAAAGGGAAGATCCTCCGAGCAGGCGAGGTGATCATGCCTGGTGGGCCACTGCCCCCCAGGCATGATCACCTCGCCTGCTTATGTCGATGACCCTGGTTCTTTGTCGGATAATCTCGTTTCTGATGCGATCCTTTAGAGAAATGCCGAGCATAGTCCATCTCCATAACACGCTGAGCGACTATAAACTTATGGACCAGCCGTACCTTAAGTGTCCACGTTTCGGATCCGTATGTCATTACGGGTAGGACGTACGCATTGAAGACTTTCTTTGGGCATTGTGGGATTGTCTTGGTGAGAAATAAACCCGCACTAGCCACTCTGCAACTTTGATGTGGCAGTACACTTTTCCTGGCTTAATAAAAGTCGGTCGCCAGGGGAAGTACCTTTATTACACGAAAATCAAAGTTATCTCTTCAGAGTATCCTTGGTTTATTACAGATCGCGTCACTGATGTACTGAGATTTCGTGAGTGGCGGTTGTCACTAGCTATTGCTTGCTTAAGTTAGTTTAATAAAAAATATTGCAAAAACTATAAATTCAAATACACCTTGAGCGGTTGAGAGAGATTCAGTCAGAAGTATCTCTATTAAAAACATAATAATAATAATATTTTACCACATTCCATTCCACAACGCTACTAAGCACAGTTTGTATTAAAGCTTTTTTTTGTGTATATATGCCCATGATATGAATAGACCATACCACCACCATATATACCATTTGGATTCTGTTTATCCTTCCATTAGGTAGAGTAGAACCACATTGGCAAGTCCGTACATTAAAAAAACAAAGATAAAGGTCAATGGCCTCTTAAAAGGCTGGATTTACGTGACATGAATATTTATGTACAGGCTTAAGTCTTAATTGCTAATGTTTGAAATGAATTACTTATTCGTCATAATAAATAAAAGCATTAAGTTGGCCTAACTTAAAACAATTTTAATTAATTTTAACTGTTATTTCAGTTGAAAATGAATGATGTAGAGCGATTTATCTGTACTGTCATCTACCTTTTTTAGATAAGTGACGATGCTGGAGTATTGTATTTCTACTAAATTTGAAATAAAAAAAAAAACAATGAAAAGATAAGTAAAAAAAAAAAGATTTCGATACATATTCTTGTGTATGGGCCTACCAATGTGACTCTACTCTGCCTGATGGAAAGCATAAACGGAATCCAAGAGTGGTGGTCAGCATACTCATTGCGAATGCAGACAATTTACAGTGGGAGAGCCACGCTTCGGCATGCATGGGCCGGCTCGCGCGGAGTGATATCACGGCCTCACAGAAAACCGGTGTGAAATAGCGCCTGCGCTGTGTTTCACCGAGTGAGTGATGATACCGGAGGCCCGTAATCCAACCCTTCCCTTCATCCCTCTCCCCATCCCCCAAGGCCGGCAACGCACTTGTGATGCCTCTGATGTTACGGGTGTCCATAGGTGGCGGTAATCGCTTACCATCAGGCGATACGTCTGCTCGTATGCCCCCTATTCCATACACAAAAAAGTGCAGCAATGCAGCATGGTGACCCACACCATGACGACCTAGTCATGCTTCTGGATCATTGGGCCTCCAGTCTGGTATATTTAAAAAGTTACGTTTTACAACAACTAAAGCAATTAAAGTTTAAGTCAAACTACTACAATCGAATCAGATCGAGGAGAAGGAAACCCCGAACCCCAAACTTTTCTCCAATCCTCCTCCCCATCCCCCAAAGGCCGGCAACGCACTTGTGACATCTCTGGTGTTGCGGGTGTCCATGGGCGGTGGTGGTAATCGCTTACCATTAGGCGATACGTAAGCTCGAATGCCTCCTTATTCCAAAAAAAAAAACCGACATAAAGTACAACACTTTGAAGATCACTCAAAGTTTGGTCTCATCTGAAGTTTGAACCCAAAACACTGCGCTCAATCACTACACTATCCGCTCAGAACATTTATAATACGCCCTAGTACATTTATAAATAAACATAATAAAGATTTCGAGACGGAAACACCTCGGTTCCATTCGCATTTACACTACACTAGACTATTTATATCTAGATAGAAAGTACTACGTAGCTAGATCGATATTGCATTTCCAACGTCCGGTATACGCTATGTAAATTGAACCGAAGGGGTCGATGTACTGTAGACTTTCTGTCTGAAACGTTTGTGGGTTTACATCGTACGATACGGGTGCGACACGATTCTGACATAACACGTCAGAATCAGTAGAGATAGGTCTCATTAAGATACCATGACGTCGTGGCATCATCAAACTCAAATCTACCAATAATTAAATGTTATGCTTCTATCATGGCATAATTCACTCGGTGATTAGAAATAATCACCAAGGGTAAGCAACGACGGAACGGTCAGTGCCTGAATTGATGACCGCTGGTGGCATGTTACCATGAGCGTCTCCGTGATTCCAGAGGTTACGTTAAGCAGTCGGTCCCGGTAGTTATCATAGGATAACTTAGTTGGAGGCCTTTGGCGGCTTCAAAACATCCAACGGTAAGATTACGTAGCCACATTTTGATATGGATACTAGGTGACAAACGAGCAGACGTATCGCCTGATGGTAAGAGATTACCGCCGCCCATGGATACCCGCAACACCAGAGGTGTCACAAGTGCGTTGCCGGCCTTTGGAGGATGGGGAGGGAGCGTGGGGACGTATGGCCTTATCCCTCTCCTGAGAGGCGACCCGAGCCCAGCAGTGAGATATTATGAGTTGTTGATCATTGATGATGCTTCTATCTACTAAACTAGTGATACCCAGAATGACAGTTAGGGCATAATAGTTTCGCTATAGGTTAGAGAATAGAATTTGATAGAAATAACTCTGCCACATCTCTTCACAACAGGCTTCTTCTCAACAACAGAATTATTTACAAATTTGAAGAAACTATTTCACTTTTGAAATGGACAAGTAAGTTCAAGTCAGTTATGCTTTTCTTTGACACAATTATTTAGCTTTACCTAAATGTTTGTTGGTTTCAATTGTAACAGTGTTTTGAATTGTTGTTATATTTAAACAATAAATTATATATTTTACTCGAATAGCCTCAGGGACAGAACAAAGGATATTCTAAATGATTCTAACTTAAGAGTGAATCATTTGTGATCATTACAAAGTAATCGGTATTACGCAGCACACACATACTATATTATCCTATTCAAACTATTTGAAAACATCCTTTACTTTGTTTTGTTAGTAACTTGATATGTATATGTTTCAAAGATGACGAGGGTTTCATATCTCTCTAAATAATTTGTAACTAGCTTTTGTCTGCAGCTCCTCTCGCGTGTATTTCTTGTCGGTTATCGCTTAAAGAGTAGCCTATTTCCTACCTCGAGAATCAAAGTAGCAGTATGAAATTGGTGCAGCGGTTTAGCAGAAAAAACGTAATAGTCAGACATAGTTACTTTCGAATTTATAATTTTACTAGTTTTTGCCACGAGGTCCGACCGCGTGTATCTTGGATATCGCGGTAATGAGTAACCTATGTTCTTCCTCATGAATCAAAGCATCTCTTTGTCAAAATTCAATGTTATCGGTGCAGTGGTTTAGCCGTGGAAGCAACAAACAGGCACACCGAGTTGATTTTTAATTTATAGTATTAGTATGGAATAGTATGGATTATTAATAGCACATACATATAAGGTAGTTTATTTTAGTATATAGTATAATATAATAGTATAAGTTGACTACACGATTGGCCTAGTGGTTTCAGTGGTCGCCACACCGCTTCCTACTACGCCAAGTGTTGTGGGTTCAAATCCTACATGGGACAACACTTTGTGTGATTCATAAATTGTTGTTCTAAGTCTGGGTGTACTTTGTGTCCGTTTCATGTATGTTTGTAAAGATCCCCGTGACACAGGAATGTGTATTCCTAACGCGGGAGTTGTATTTAAAAAAAAAAAAATTCGCATGGCTCTACTACCGGGTATTACAGATAGTAGATTTCAGCACAAACAGGCGGGCTCGACCGGGGCGGTACTACTCACGCACAGTAAACCTATGTAAAATGACAGCGTTCGTGCTGTCTTGTTTCGTGGGTGAGTTCGAGACCGGAGGCCCAATGACGCAGAAGCATTAGATCGCCAGAGTGTGGTCACTACGCTGTATTGTTGCATTAACTACATTCGAGAAATACGGTCTAATATAATCTCACTCGCCTGATTTTACTATTTTACATTATTGTTCCATACATAAATATAAGTATAATACCTATACGATAAACAATAAATCAAGTTTAAAAAAGTTTAAGCCCTTTTATTTTATACCCATATTGGGTGGGTTGTTCAGAGATACATTCGCCGCCATTTTGTTACGGCGACCATTTCGGATTAACAATAATACCCTTTATATACGATTGCATCGTCAACAGAACTAAAGGCATAATTAAAATTTTAACTAAATCGGAAATCGAGAAGTAGCAAGATTTGAATACATCCAAATATGGGGACAGGTGAAACTAAAAAATAAAATAAAAAGGAAAAAAGTATGTAATAAAAAAAATGTGTATTACATGGATTAAAATTATAGGGTTCAATTAAGGTAACTCTTCTAGAACCTCCTTTTATCTGTCTTTAAATTAGATTTGCCAGGTACAATCTTTTATATTGCCGAGTCTACCACAATCACATTCCTTGTCTCTATAATCATGCTTGTAAATTATATCAACAATGATACCGTCTCGCCGTCACCACAGACTGTCGCGAGACGGGCTCCCCTTGCCATCGAGTCTGACTTCCTTTGCTATCATTTCGTTACGATGCCCACTGGTGCTGTAGTGAGCGAACAGCGATTTTAGATCATATTTTCATGAATGTCTTACATGTTTATGTATTATATAACCGATATAGGTTATACAGGTCGATAAGGCTAACCACCACTATCTCTCTAGCCTGTAGGATTATGATGTAGTTTTACGTTAAAGAAATTTGATCTAAATTTAATCATACCCTTGCTCTTTATTAACCACCAGATTAAGATAACATTCTTCAGCTGTGAAGGTAAGTTAAATATGGTTTAGGAATGCACCAATGTAATATTTCATGACTGAATGTTGTTCGTTTTATTTTTTTATTTCTGTTCTCTCTGAATATCAGTTACAATTTGAGATTTGTTTATATGCAAACCTACTTTACGTTAATTTTCAACATGAACTAAGACGACAAAATTGCCTTTACACTTCAAACGGTATTAGGAAAATTGAAATCCGCTACTCCTGCAGTGGGACCAAATCCTTAAAGCGCTTCAGGTGTTGTTGACAATCACAAATACAGTTCCGAGGTAACCAGTACATTAGAATGAAACAATAAACAAAGAAAGGTTAATGACCGTTTGCGGACTTAAACATCATAATTGTTTACTATTTATCTCTTTATTTATCTTTACAATCTTCACTGTGATAGCAACAAATTGACTTTACCCGACTGGGAAAGAAAGCGAGTTATGTTTTCGAGTACATATATGTATGTTTATTTGGCTCGCCCTAGAGCTTAAACGGCTTGTCGGATTTTTATGTGAGTGGTGTCAATAGATTTGTCTTAGTCGTGAGAGTGACACTGGGTACATCAAAATAAAAAAAAAACAAAATTAATAATTTTTGGCCCCAAAAAGTAATCTGAAAATAAAATTATGTCTTCAAAATACACGGTGTGTATAAACGGTGTATATAAAAATAATGAATGTTTAACGGTGAATACGAATCTATACATATGTCGGTAAGTGCTCACGATGGTCGATCGCGGTGGTCGATCCTTAATTTTATTATGCAGGTAGTCAGAATCGCCATCAATCGTCACGCTTCAAAAATAAATGCACAGACAGATAGACCACAGTTGATTTAATAATAAACACAAATCGCTTTTACACAATATAACGCGATGCACTTGATAACTTGCAATTAGGTGCACAGCGAAACGCGGAGATCGCTGCGAAAGGTGCACGATTCGACCCGACCTAACCTTATTTTTTTTATGTACACCTTCCACTAATTCCCCCCAAACTGCCATAAACCGAAAGCCAATAAAACGATTCTAAATTATACTTAAAAACTTCTCGTTCTCTTACATATAACTTATGTTTTATTGAAAAAAAAACTGAATTTAATAAAGATGATAGATACTGACGCAGTCAGGATTTTTTAAAATAATTTATAAAATATTTTTAAACAATAAAATATTTCGAATATATTAATTATTACCAAAAATACAAATAAAACTCAATACTACCACTGGCACAGTAATATATTTCGTCAGTGATACTACTTAAATCTATTTTAGAAATTTTTAATGAAATAAAAATAGTAAAAAGGACAAACAATAAGAAGTAAGCAAAAAAAATCAAATAAAGTAAAATAAAAAGTTTAAACATTAGTTATTATCATTGCAAGAGCTTCTAAATGTATTTAGAGAAACATGGAAGTCTATTTATCTCAGCGAACAGATACCGTCTGTTTTCTGTGTGTTTCACCTGTCCCTATGTATGTATTTAATAAAATCTTACACACTTGATACACTTCTCGCTTTTCGATTGTATTGAAATTTGAAATACGAGTATGTCTTTAGTTCTGATAACATATGATTTATCCGAAATGGCCACCGTAACAAAATGGCGGTGTACATATTTCTGAACACACTCAATATGGATGTAAGGGCCTAAAGTTATTGTTTATATTAAAAAGTAATAAAAGCTTGTGTTTAAACTTTTTTTTTTATTTGTAGGGACATAATAAAGAATGCGTTTCGTTAGATCACTATGTTCTATTGAGCCATTTACTATTTAGTAAAAACGTACGATCGATAATGATCATTACTAGGAGAATCCATGTTAAATTTTAAAAGGTATATATAGGGACAGCGTTGCGTGACTTTTTGTGAAATGTAAGCAAGATGTCTGAAAAGGGGTTTTTCTTTAAAAGGATTCCAGACAACTTATATTCTAGGTTGCTGCGTATCACGGCATTGAACAACAATATTCTTGTGTTAAGAAGCCTGAATTTTATCTAATGAGAGCACAGATTTCAGCTATTTATTTACAATGTCGTCGACGTGTGCTTTATAGCTCAGGACAATGCGTATTATATAACGCCCACATCTCGTAGTTGATCCACTTTTGACAATAACGTGGAGCCGAGCTTATTTATATAATTTGAAATAGATTTTTCTTTATAGAAATTCATATATTGTCTGCCTCGTTGGTATTGTGGTTAGCGTAAGCGACTGCAGATCAAGAGGTCTCGGGCTCGATTCCCAGGTCGGATTGCTGTTGGATTTTTCTCACAAGAAATTCTTAATAGCATTTCTTGTGAGAAAAACCCAACAGCAATTAGTGCCCTCAAATATACTGACAAGTATTTTTGTTTTTTACTTGGTGGAATGCCTTTTGCGCACTTCACTCCCCCCCCCGCAGGGACAGAGGGTTCGCTTTATGTGGGACTCCTGACTTACTCACCAGACTACCCACTAAACCACCACGGTGTGCCACTCTGCGCCTGAGACGGGAGAGATCCGGGAACCGCTTTCTTACGCCATCCGGACCCCTCCCAGCGCCTGCCCGCACTGAAGCGGGCACCGTCTCTAGATGTTATATACTCTCAATTCAGGCTTCAATTCACGCGTAACGTCACCCCATCGCGGCTGGCCTGTGAAGCGGATGGGGGGGAAACCCGTCCCGCCCATCCGCGGCCACACTCAGGGCGGCATGAGGCGCTGATAGGCGCGTCTCGCTGGCAGCGGATCGGGTCCGAGTGGAGATCGTCCTCCCGGGCCTTCTCCGCCGCCTCCTTCTGCGAGATAACTTCTTGCAGAAGGTCACGACCGCAGTAAAACTGCTCTCGCCGCCGGCCATGGAGCGTACGACGGCCGGCAGCGAGAGATCTCCTCCGATGATGAGGGCCCAACGCTGCGGTTCCCAAGCGGGGCACACCGCCAGCGTGTGCTGGGCCGAGTCCTCACTGCAGTCGCAGTGGTGGCAGGCGGGACTTAATTCCCTCCGCGCGACTGAGTGCAGGTACTTCCCGAAGCAACCGTGCCCGGAAAGCACCTGCGTCAGTCGGAAGGAAAGGGTCCCGTGCTGCCGCCCTGCCCACTCGGGGATGACGGGCTGGAGCGCCTCCACGGTGGTGAAGCCAGCACGTGGAGCCTCCAGCCGCGACGACCACCGAACCATAGTGGCTCGACGGGCGGCTTCACGCCACTCGCGTACCTCTTCGGGCGGAGGGCGAACGCCACTCTCCGCCCGGAATTCAGCC